>JARUHQ010000012.1:1751775-2351775 GCA_029955515.1 Chrysomela aeneicollis
AGTAAGATAACCATTATCGCAGTATATTCAATATTTTATAGAAGAATCAATGTACAACCTTATTTGCAAGTGAAATTTAATCAAATGACCATTTCATATAGTTGTCCTTTCGTTTCCTTTGAGGACATTTTGAAATAATTCATTGATAAATGTTCGCAAGCTTTTTCAGTTAAATTATCGAAAAAATTCTTGTGGGAAATTTTTATATTTTTATTTATTTCAGTACCACTTGCTGCACGGAGGAAATATATAGTGGGATTTGTTGACTTAGTTCATGTTGATGTTCTTTCCATGCGAGTTCTTTCACATATTTTCAAATTGTATCACCTAGTGAGTACATTGCAGGTCTTTATATTTCTTCCTATTCATATATTTTGTTCTTCAGAAATTCAAGGAATACGGTCCCGTGATAGAATCTTCTCTGAAATGCATGTCAGAGGATCCTGACGAGAACCCGATTCTGCTAATGATTATACACACTCTCGCTTCATGTTTAGAAGATATCTTGATAAAACATCATGTTGTGGACATCCAATCAGAAGAGGCAAAACTTCTACAGGTGAGTTTTATTTGTGATTTGGAAACCTGAAATGGATGTCTCCCCGATAGTTCTGTATTCTGCCTAAAGCGGGATTCACAACCAAAGTTTTTGCGTTTCGCGTTTTTCGTTTTGCCTTCTGATTGGTGAAGCAAAATCTGTAATCGAACTGACGCAAAAGCGCATTCACAACAAAAACTGTTCTGCCTCGTATTCAAGCATTGAAATCAATGTGTTCAAGTACCTGAGCATAACCTCTACTTTAATTGAAAATCAGATTTCCATGATTCAAGAACAATATCCATGCAAACTGTAGGTGACAAAAATTGCTTCTTCGTTTATTCAGGTTTATTTCTACTTGATAAAAAGTCCGTCCCAATATTGATAGAACGGATATTTTTCATTCAGTAGATGAAATCACTATTGAAAACAAATAATCGCAAGGCAAAAAGCTGAGAATTTTCAGCTATTTGCGTCAGTTAGATTCCAGATTCTGCTTCACCAATCAGAAGGCGAAACGTAAAAAGCAAAACGCAAAAAGTTTTGTTTGTGAATCTCGCTTAAGCCTAACCCTGAATTTAGTGACACTCGAAATACAACTCAATAAACACTTAATTAAATCACAACTATATTTGCTTCACAAATCTCGATGTTCAAATTGCAAGCTTTCTTTCTAAACTGACTGTCCGTGCCGTTCCGTTCATTTTTTGAATAGGCACAAGTTATTCATTCTAGAAAAATTACCCAATCTCCAGAAAAAACAGGAAATATCTAGAACTACAGCGATGAATCATCCCAAAATCAACCTCATACTGCGATTTTGAAGCAATATTGTAATTGTGCTGTATACATTCGTCTCAACACAAAAAAGAACACTACATTTCATCTGAAAGAAACTGAATATGTATATTTAATTATCATTTGAATGATAACAGAATCTTCGGTGATTAAAAATAATAGGTACTATTATGAGAGCTTTAGAAAATGACACACTTTTTGATTTTACAATACTGTCTTTCCAGTCTTGGTATTTGCAAATTCATCAACTATTGTTGTCAGATCTCTTCCTGCAGCAACTGTCGATTTGAAAGTAAAGCAATACTACTCAGTCAACTCTGACCCATCTGTCATCGCAATTTATAGTACCTATCGAGTTATTTTCAATCTGCCTAATGACCTTTCCAAACTCGCAACTGTTGAAAGGTAATGTCAAAAATGATGGATATGCTCATTATTCTGGATGAAGTAGCTTTCAAGAATTAATGCTTAACCATTGTTTCAAAAAAATGTTCTTATTGACACTCTTAACAAGGATGCATAGATGTTGATATTCAGTCAGTATAGAAGACTATTATTATTAAAGCAGGAACACCTTCCTTTATTCCCCAAATACAGCCCTGCTTCGGTAAAAGTAAAATGTCTAATGGAGTGGCATGGTAAATATAATTTTGAAATGCACACTGAGGATACTTTTCGTACTTCCGGGCCTAAAGTGACAACTTCACTCCCTTGTGACAGGTACTAAAGTGTCACATTTAATCCCTCCGGGATTAAATATTGACGAAACTCCCGGAACGATTAAATCACAAACAAACGAATTTAAGGGATATTTTATTGAAAAATATAATTAATTAGAATGGTAATTAACGTTAATATTCAAATTAATATTGTGACAGTTCGTCATATTGACCAGTCTCAGAGAGTTGAGGCACAAACCGCTTTTGATTTATCGTCGAAGTAGACTAACAGCGCATTTTCAGTAGGTTGTCTCACATTTTTTAAGCGGCACCACTTTTTAAAAGCATCGTACTGCTGCTCGTATAGTTTTCTAGATTTCGGTGGTAACAATTCTTCACCTACTTCGGCTGCTCTTTTATCAATATCAGATACACCTTCTTCACTCATGATACCAATAATTATCAATAACAATGTTTCTTTACAATGACACTAGTAATGACAATGTTTCTAAATTATAACTGTCACAACGCAATGTTACTATGGTAACTTATTTTGAAGACAGTTTATTAAATGAGTTGAAGAGAGAAAAAACTGATTGAAATTATTGAAATAATTAATAAAATCATACCGGAAGTACGAAAAGTATCGTATATACCTTGCGACTGAAGTACATTTAATCCTTCAGGTAAATTATGGCCCTCCCTGCGGTCGGGCCATAAACTTTACCTTCAGGATTAAATGTACTACTTCAGTCCCGCGGTATATAATGTACTATTAACTAATACAAATAATGTAGACTGCTTGAGACATTTTAAGGAAATCTCTTACTTTTACCGACTTTACAGTTATTTATGTTCATTTATAAGTCTTCATTTCTTTTCAGCTACTAGTTAAGCAATTTCTCAAGTTTGAATATTTCCGTGCCCCCAAAAGGCATTTCAAGAAACTACTTTATTTCTCGATAAAGTATGCTTTCAAGGTAGAGCAACAACAAGCCTTCCTATATTACGCAAAGTATTTTATTGATCTGCTTCATGACGTCACGGATCAGAAGGAAATGTAAGTATTTCAGTATGAATGTTTATACCAGGACGATCCAAATTATCGAATGAAAACATATTGAAACATGTCGGAAGTGCATTTCTGGGTTGACATTTGATGAGTTGGATTAGTGCTTCACCTCAGAAATGAAACGTGAAATGTCTCAGCATTTTTTCATTCAGACATTGCTTCAAGAGGTTCATAGCCTGGATCGTCTTCAGTGGATCACCCGGTATATAACTGTTCTGCTGTGATAAATGAACTCCTGTAGACAATAGACCATCATCTGAGGGTGACATCTAGTCATTTTGATAGAGGTGAAGAAAGTGCATCATTCGAACTTTTGTCTATTGTATGCATATGATTTCTCTGCTAACTCAAAATTTTTCCAAGATGAAAAAGAGATGAATTGGACAATAATTTTATAGAAAAAGAGTCTTATCCAATTGAGAATATCAACTAATTTTCTAGCAAATATCATGTTCTGCGTGATATTTGCCAGTCGAGATGAGACCTGGATATACTTTCACCCTGCAGTACCTTTTAATGTTTATTGTGTACTATCTTACCACATCGATAAAATGTTCATTCCTCCTGGTTTCTCATAGGAGAATATCTCATTTTATCTAATATCCCTTGTCCACTCATTTGAATCTCTACGTGATCACACATATACGCAAAACCTTTATATATGTCCAGTTCTGCCGCACCTGAAACATGTTTGGTTCTGCTGGTCATCCACATTTTTATTCAGGACTTCAATCCTCTCCAGCAACATTTGTGTCAATTGGTCCAGGATAAGTTCTCTAATCGACACTGATCTTGTTGTTCCATCGTTTTTACGTCCGATTCGTTTTCAGGAGGACAAAATTACAAACAAAAATTTCATACAAAGGTTTCATACATTTTTTTAAGAACGTTATGTACATTTGGCAACGCCGTATGATTGTCATCAAGTTCTTGCTCTCTCTGATAAATTTTGTTGTTTGGCGGAACATAGGTCCTCAATATCTCCCGTTTTAAGAGGTTATCGATCTTTATACAAACATTTAAAACATTTGAAACAAATAGTGTCATCAGGGGCTCTTTTATAAGTGGGGTTGAAGTGACTCGTTACATTTGATGATGAAATAATGTCAAAAAAAAGAAGAATAACGAACCATTATATTGAATTATTTTGTACAATACGTAAAGCATGCACAATTTTTCAGGTTGGAATTTTTTAAGAAAAACATACCACAAGGAGCTGAAAAAAATGATGCGGTACTTTTTTTTGGTAATTATTTGAAAAGTGTTACCCTGGCGGCTGCGGCTAAAAGTAAAAGTAAGTCCATGTGAATAATTACAGTCATGTGTTATCCGAGTTAACGGTAAGCGATCAGGAATGCTGAAAACCTCTAGTAGAAATCGAAAATTTTCGAGCATCACCCATATTTTGATTGTGTTTCAACTTTCAATCAGTGGTTTACGTTTTTAAAAGACCTTCCATCCTATTGAATGAAGCAAACTTTCAAACATACTTTCAAACATACTTTCAAACATACTTATCTCGAAGTTGGTTCAAAAATATATAGCTTGTTGAACACTGAACTCGAATGATACCTCAAAACCTCTTTTTAAAATTGTTATAGTACTTTTAGTTCAATGTTCACCCTGATCAACTTCCAATATTTTGAATTGAAAAAAATATCTACGATGAGAAAGAACATAAAAATATTCAAACATAGGTTATTTCGTTCAAGCTTGACAGGTGGCCTGTACACGTGTATATCAAAATCTAAAGAGGACTATATAAAATCCGTTCATGGAGTTGCATCTCATGAAAAAAAGTAGAATAAAACAGAACTTGAATAAAAACTGAAAAACTCTTCAAAATATCGAACATTGAACAAACTGATGTTGATGACTCATAACATGTGTGTTTCCCAAAAGTGGCTCACCCCTATAACTCTTTTGTTACTGATCAAGTGAAATTCGGTTTGATACATAAATATACATTTTTTGACGTAACTAATCAATTGTTTTCACTCCAGGTTATACTGGAACCTCATCAACGCAGGGTAGTCACCAAGATATAATTCATTGTTCTGCGTGGTATTATCCAGTAAAATAGTTGTTTTTTGCTAATTGTTCACCATATTAAAAAATCTCAGATGTTTATTGGTGAATAATTGAATTGTTTTTGCAATTCTTTGCTTTTTGTTTGTATCATTCACGGCACTCTAGATTGAAAATTGACAATTTTAGGATGACAAGTGACAGAAAGTGACACAGTGTAATTTTCTATTCGGATAGTATAAAATATAAGAATGGGACAGTCATTTATGGTCGAACCTGGAGTGATAGAAAACAATAGAATATTCAAAATGAAGCAGAAAACAACCTTTCTGTTTTCTGACCGTGGTCGACCAGTCATTCAAACTGTGTTTGATTATTAATTGGATAAGACGAGATATTTCTTTCTTTCAATTTCAATCGAATATTCCAAAAAATTCATATTAATGTACTATACCAACAAACCGAATATCACATGTTTATCTGCAGAAACAACAATGTTATAGGGGTGAACCACTTCTGAGAAAGATTAGATATTGTCTGTAAGAGTGTGTGCATTTGTATACAATGATTATTTTATACATGAAATTTCAAATATTGTAGACCCTATCGTAATATTGACATTAAGCAATACGATTTTTCCCCTAAACATTATTTTTTGATACTAGCGAAAACTTCAAAGTCAGCGTCAACAAAAGACAAAGAGAACCAGATGTTGAAAAAATCGAAAATTGATGCAGGTAAAAGAGGTAGGCCAAAAAAACCAGAAACGCCATCAAAGAAAACGGCTGCCGCAACATCCACTCCAAGAACTTCTGCCAAATCATTTTCAATCAACGTCACTGGGTCTGGAAAAAGGAAGACGAAAACAACATCAGGAAGCAATGTTCAGATTCGTGAAGATGACATTTCCATTCATGACAGTGATAGTGATACTGAAATTGATAAATCCATGTTGGAAATGAGGCTTTGATAGTATTTGTCAGTTATTTATTAGGATGTTCATCAGAAATTGAAGTATCAAGATGTTGATATTATTTCCAGTTTGTTTGTTTCTTACTTGAGTTTTAAAATCTTGTAATTTCGTTTTTTTCATCTGAATTAAAATCAGTTCAATTGTTCTTAGATATTTCTTAATTTATAAAATCTAGTTGAGAGGTAAAATGTAAACTTATTTCTAATTGGAATTTTACTGAACATGTGAAAAATTGATTCGTTAGAAATAACATTACATGCATGTATCTTTCATCACATCTATGATGTAATAATTTCGTCAGAATTCACGGACTATTGGCCAGACAGCACGATGTGATTTTGAGATTTTGTTCTTAGAATATTCCAGTAGACTATTCCGAATAATCTCAGATTGATTACGATATGTTTATCATTACAAAATGCTCAATCAGTAGGTAAGCTTTGTCCGGGAATTTGGAATGTCGTTTTTTTGTACCCTAATATTTTATACCTATTTGAAGCACGCCTCAGCAACATTTACAACATGAAGAGAGGAAGTCTAAATGTGATATTTGAAACACTATCAGTCCAAGAGTCCAGGGCCGCCAGACATAAGTTATTTTCTGAAAGACAAAATGTCTTTCCGGCATACCTGCTAGGTTGGTCAGTGTGCCGATTTGCAGATACCAGTTGAGAAAGGTAACAAAAAATAGGATCAACCTATTCTATTCCTATGTTAGATTCTGAAGGCTAATTTTTATATATATGCCATAAAATACTAATATAAAATTATAATGAACACTGCCGGACACTTTCCGTGGGCCATAACTTTTGCCAGATGCTTTAAAGCACCAAGAACATTCAGCGGCATTTTGTCGTGAGTATGAGCGCGACAGTGCTATACGCTAGTGCTTTGGAGCGAGTGAGGTATCTGCAAAAAATGTCCTCCTCTGGAACTTATGAAGAGTACCTACAGTATTATACCGTGTCATTGGAATTGCGTTTGATGTAAATGCAAGTCTTTAATAATAACTTGATAATGTTTTCAAATATACTATTGAAGATTGATGATTTCATCGATCTATCACACTTGGAGACTAGCGGAAATATAAAGGGTGTGATAAATTGACTTATGGATTTTTATGTGTCGAAACTATTCATTATCAGTCAAAATGGCTCACATGACCCAATCTCAACTTTTTGTTAGCTATCTACTGACATTTATTTAAATTCATTACGTGGGTGATGGTTTATAATTCAGAAATCTGAACCACCTTGTATTTGTATCTAATCAGTTGATAGTAAACAAACATCCTGTATATTTCGGAATAATATCAGAATATGCCTTTATCAAGATACAAACTACCAAAGTGACAAAAACTTGAAATGTTTTGCCATTTCACTATAAATTTCCGTCGCGCTAGTCGTGAGCCACCCTGGTTTTAGGGAATAAACCCGCGGATTTCAATAAATAATTGTGAAATATAATCTTAACCATAACCTCCATACCATAGAATGAAGATAGAAAACTATTGAACCTAAATTGGTAAGTATTTAAACTATCTGTCAAATGAAAGTCAGAAGATTTAGGCCCAGTTTACTTCTGAGCGATTTGGATTTGGTGATATTAGCAGTGAAAAACTCAATGTTTTAATTGGTAAATTTCAATTCAGAGTTTAATTTGATTTAAATTGGCCAATACAAACAATAACAACATTGAAATTTTCACCGCTGGGTATTGCAATAATCAAAATCGCTCAACTGTAAACTGGGCTTTACGCTTGTGCGTCAGATTTTAATTATTTCAATGTCATCATTGTTACCAATCGAAGATGTTTATGTTATTTATCGATATTGAATCCATTTTTTTCTTCAAATCAATTCAAAATAGAAAAAATTGCATATGACACACGTTTTAGAACACACGTTGTCGCACTTGTTCACTTCGAGCACTCCTCGCTTGGCTCGTCGTACTCCAAACAACGCGTGCGACAAAATAGCGTCTTATATAAAACTTGTATCATAATATACTATTATGTATCCACTTATACTGTTTCACAAAAGCCGTTTGAGAGATTCACATAAAATTATTGAATACGAAGTTGAAGGGCGCTGTAAGGTCATCGTCCATAGTAAAAGTAAATGTTGGGCTTGAATTGGTTGATATCTGATTGATGTTTTTTCCGATACTGTATTGGGAAACAAAGAAGACAGAACAATGTTCAAACTATAAAAACATCACCCTAACTGTTTGAACTTCGGTGCTGCAATAACAGAAGAACATATAATTAAGTTTCTCAGTTCCGTAGAAGAAATTGTAAACGAAGCTTACTTAATGAGTTTAATCCACAATATACTTTTTGAAAATTTGAGTGCTGATAAATGTGAACTGATTTCACAGTTTTTAAGTAATTCAGGAATAAAACTATAGTGGAGAGAAATTAAAGTAGTGAACTTTCTGTTGTTGCAGCTTTGTACTATGTAGTGGCTTATTTGCTCTGCTTTGCTTCGTAGATGTTGGATTGTTGAAAAGTTGAACTATTGTATTTTTAATGGTGGTCGTTTAAATTTCAGCAGATTCCTCAAGGGGTATATGAGATTATCTCAGGCCCACTTCTTGGTGGACCCCATTTGAGGTGATTGATTCAAAGATTGCGAGTACTTGGCCGGATAGTCCTGGTAACTAAGGCCATTCAAACCGAAAAGAAGAAAGAAGAAGAATGTTCTATTCATTTTACGACCAGTAGGTACCTACTTAATTATCCCCTTGGGATTATGTCTGGGTTTTCCTGTCTGGGACAATAGTGTGTCAGGTATAAGATAATTGTAATATCAAGTTTATGATTTTCAGGGCAATAGAATAATTTGTGCTTTGGGTGTAGGATAAATTATTCGTCCCCGACTGAGTATAGTTAGGCAGCGAAAGAGATGAGTTCTCAGACAGACATTGGACTGCACGGTTGTGTAGAGAAGTCGAGTATCGAAGCTGACTAATACTTGGAGTATCATAGATGATTTCACGTTTTTATCCATTTCCCGGAAGGAATGGTTCTTCAAGAAGCCGATTCGCATCAATTGTTGGTTATCTACGAACATCGCGCACCCACAGTTTTGGTCCAATCAAACCGGATATTAGTGTCAGTGCTCACGAAATCCACGTTGAAGCAATACACGAATTCATTTAGTCCTGAAAGAAGAAACTCGTCCTGAAACAGCATTCCACATTCACGTATCGAAATCAGCATGTCTGTCTCCGCACCTCTGTTCCTGAAAGAAAACCTCGATGAACCACGCAGATAATGGTGAGTGTAGGTACCTAGGTACCAATTTTTCATTAATCCACGTTCCTCATTTCTCGTATGGACATTCCTATCATTCGGTTGATAACCTTATTTATACACGATAGAAACATATTATTTACTGTAAAATATGTTAGATTAAACTATTTATTTTTATTAACTCACTTGATAACAAAAATACATACATTTTGATCGCGCTAGATATAGGCATCTGGTTCAGGAGTAGAAATTGCCTAGGCAAAGATGTCTGTATTGCATTTCCACACCCTTCCAGTTGCTTTAAAATTTGTATTCTGTGCAATATAAAGGCGAGTTTACAGTCGAAAATAAGTTTATTGCAGTGTTAAGGAAGAATCCAACGGAAACACAAGGTTTGGATTTCATTTTATGCGGAGCATCATGGGGACAGTAGAATAATTTACTTACGCATTTGCGTCAAAACAAAGGAAATTTTAAACTCGATTTCAAATATCGAAACTATCGAAAAAGAAAAGGTAAATGTTCGTTTATCACACTCCAGTGAATTTGAAAAAAAAATCGTGAAACCAATACGTATTTTGACCCCCTGATCACGAATCTGAAGTCAAAACGCGGCGGTCTCAAGTATTTTCGGATGTACGTCCTCCTTATTTAAAACGTAAACAAAACTACCCTTTTTCACTGATTTTCTGGTAATTTGTATTTATGATGTTGGCAACGTGATTGTTTGGCTCATGGTAAGACGTTGCCAACATCTTACAGAAGTGAACCGTCAAACCGCCAGAGTAAATTGAAAATGATTTATTATTATTATTATTAATTTATGAGCCTAAAGACTCCTGCTTGTTGCCGAACCGTTCTATAAATTTCGTAGGATTGATAATTAATAAGTTTGTTTTGCCCTTTTGATGATGCCGCTGTGTATGATTCTCAACTTGTTCATTTGAATACGAAATCATTTTTATTTCATTAAATTCCCACTAATAATAATGAAATCGCGAGTTGATACCAACGATGCTTCTATGTATATTTATGATAGTTGACGGTTTTGACTTTCGTGATCTGGACTATGTTTATTCATATATTCCAATGACTATGTTTTACTGTTCGTTTCCATCAATTTTACTGTAGATGACTACATCGAAAAAAGACGCAATAGTGGTGAATGTTACCTCCTTTTCTATGAAAAAATGCAATTTTTCGAATTTCTATTCGCTTCATATACTTGACGTGTACTGCTTCAAATAAACTACGCAACACTAATTACGTTGCACCCCGAAATTTTGCCCCTGTTGAAATTTGAATGATTTTTTTTCTGCTTTGAACGATTTGAAATCTGTTTACACTGTGCGCTAGCTCAGTCCTTCAGCTATAAACCCATACTTCTTCGATACATGAGGTTCTTTCAATAAAATGGCTACATGATGTCACTATTGAAACTGTGCAAAATTTCGGAATTCTCAAAAGGATCAAAAATGTAGAAAAACTGTTTTTCTCTACTTTAACAGCATAGGCATGAAGATGATATCATTGCCATAGTTGTCTTCTCATATCTTTTATTTACAGAGTGATCACAAAAATTTATCTTTTTGATTTTGTAGTCATAACTTTTTTCCTCTTCAACCGATTTTCAAAATCTCAGGCTCATTTTGAAGCTGGAATATTAGATTAGGTGATTTAAAGATCAGAATTGATTCAAGTTGATTATCAAGAACGAGGTTATCCTCAATGGTGACCCAAATCTGAAACACCCTCTAAATCCTGGCTGCGAGGAGAATTAAATGAAAATCAACTTGTTTTCGGTAGGATCTTACATTCTGGATACGTCCAGATCTTTCTTGCTTTCAGTAGTCGAAAATTCTGCGTGAGAAAACCAAATTGAAACGCCATGTTTTGCAAAAAAAATCAGCCCAAGGAAAATGCATAGCCAACCAACGTAACAAGAATCATAATGAGTGACTGACAAGACAGGTTGAAAATTTCGTTTTCGTAAAATTAAAGATCGGGACAGAAAAAATTATTTGTAGGTCTTTCTTTTCTAGAGATATAAGAAGAAAAAATCAGAATAAAAAAATAATTCAGAATACAAAAAAATTTCAGGGTAACCTTCTCACCACCCCCTATATAAAGTCTTCCATCATGTTTTGGATTTTTTCAAACAATATAATTTTTTCAGACCCCCAAAAAATGTTATACGTACGCATATGAAAACATTTTTACGACCTCATTGAACTTGTTTTCGCCCTGTACATCAAACTACGACACTTGCAGTACTCGAGTTTGGGCGATTCTTAGTAGTTTTAAACGAAACTCACGAAAATTATATGATTAAAATTCCCAAAAATCTCCTTACCTTTCATCTGTACCCAAAGTACCCCAAGGGGGGAAAGGGGGAAAGAACAATTTTTTTTCGATATCTCTGATCCCGATGTGGGGGTAAGATGAAATATGTTTCTCGATATAACTAATCGTTTAACCTGCAAAAATTTGCCCCCAAAAAAAGTTTTGGGGGGGAGGGGGTCAGACATTTTTTTACAGTTTGGTGGATCTGTTGAATGCATGAAACTGCATTTTCAAACTTCTTGCAAATTCCGGATTCACCGGAAGTGACATAAACTTTCGATTTTTAAATCCTACCTTGTATATATTCAGTTTTCTTTGTGTCCATATGACATTAAGAATACATCAACTTTCTTACCACCTAATAGAGTGTGGTATCAATTTGATCGTAATGAAATGCTATATTTTTCTAGCCTAACGAGCCACCATGTTGCCCCATTGCATCATTTAAAAAAAAGTTATAAAAAAAACAAATTTCACATAGCTGAAACATTCTGATCGAAAACAGTAACATTGTATTTTTTAAACATGTGCATCACAATATTTACAACTACAAAAAAGTGATAGGTACAGGGTGGACAACTTGTGTTCAAATCGAACACAATAATTCATATTTGATCATATTTGACTGCACATTCTGATATGATTAACAGTATTTATCAACTCTTAGGCAGATCTATATAAATCCTGTTATCTCTAATGGATTTCGAGTTATTTGACGTTGAATTTCAGATTTTATACGGATTCTTCAGCTAATTTGGACATAGATGGTCAGGGGGAAATAATTGAAATATCTGTTTTCAAATTGTTAAATGCTATAATCGGTCCGATTCTTTAAAAAGTGGTTAACACAGTGGATACATTAGTAACGTTGTTAACAACTACTTTTTTAACCACTTTAGATTTTCCACTATTCATATGTGGTATTCTTCAAATACAAAATTTATCAAGGTTGCTAATTTCTTACATTTCCACTCAGTGGTAAATAAATGCGGAAAAGTTAGTAACTCCTCTTCTTTTTTATTAGTTTGCTGTTTTTCTGCAATTTCAACGTCAAGTAGTATTAGCATTAGCACATAGAAAATATCGGTACACAGATTACTTTTTGGTCTGCTGTGTCCGGGACTGTCAAGTTTTTCGTGAATAATTGCAGGAATAATAATTATATGATTTGTTAATGAACCTAGTGAGGTAGGTATAAATATATCCTGGAATGCATATTATTACACATGATCATTACTCATTGATTCAGCTAGGTATCTAATTTTTCAGTAGCAACATGTTTAACATTAATATTCTTGGTTTGTATAATTTCATAAGGCTCTATATAATTGGATGCTATCTGTTTCTTGAGCATATATATGTAGATATTTTTATGATATTTTTTTCAGTAGGAAGGTATAGGTTCTCAATAATATCGATTATCCTACCATATAATTATTTCCTGAGCGACTCAAATCCTAATAACTGTGACAAATTTCCTTCATAACTGCCTCTTCAAATATATATCACCTTTATGACGAATTATTATTTCATTTCCACCAGTAAAATCTGGTGGATAAATTAGTCACTTTATCAGTGGTAAACCAACGACAAGTTGTTAAATTTTTTTCCATTTTGACGTAAGAGAATTGAAAATTCGGAAAGTGATTCAAATAACAACTGACCTTCCTATTTGCCACCCAAATGACAGTTGTTGAGATAACCACTTCCTTAGAGAATCAGACCGAATATGTCAGTTATTTAAACACTAGTTGTTCTCTCCCTCTCAAGAATGTTTAGAAACGGGTAGAAAATATAATCATTAATAAATAAGTTATGGGAGTGGGTTGGAAATGTACAAGATTCGAAACCACACTGTATCTTGAAAGTTTCTTCTATAATGATCAGTTCAGCGAGATATTTTCCAAAATTGCCAAAAATATCCAGAGAACGATAAGTTATACAATGAAAAATAATTATCAAAAATCATAATAATGAAAAAACGATATAACGTTTTGGTGGTGTGAAGAATGAAGATCCAGTATAAAACATCAGATGATATTCAATTACAATGTTACTGAGATCATGTGGGTAGGTACCCACTCTTTGAAACCGATTTTTTGTGAACATTTCGTAATAACGTCAAATTATGTAGATTCTCAAGTTCTGGGAGATATCACAGCATTTGAATAACTCGACTGATATCGAAACGGTTAACTGATGATGTGACAAAAATATTGACAAGCTTGAAAAATATCCTATGCATATGATATGCTTCCGGCTGATTTTTTTTTTATGTCATGTTATGCAACTTTATTATTATTGAAATTTTTTATAACCTTCAATGTGAGTCATTTTTGCCATTCATTCTATGCGAATCTGATGATATTCTTTTGATATTTTATTTTTTCATGATCTCTAATGCGAGTTATCTTTTCATTCATTTCAGATAGATCTGAATCATTGCAGATGAAGAAATCTCAGCAAAATCTGATATCATCAGCGAAGATCGTCAAGGCAGATTTGGGAAATCCGTACCTACCGCTTGAGCTGAGAGACTCGTGGTCCTATGTTGAACATTTCACCTGCGGGAGATATTCAATCATCTTCAGAGGGATCATCAATACTGGAAAGTCACATCTGTCGAAATCGTCGAAAATTATAGTGAGTCACATTTTTTCCCTCGAATTAATCTTGATATAGCATAATCATGGAAAATCAGAAAAAAATGACGCGGAAATTAATGAAACACTTTTGACAATAAAAAAAGAACCATTCAAAACCATTATCCCTATTTGCGCACATCAGATAATGTACGTTGACATTCAAATTTCACTATTTTCGATTGGATTAAAATCGGGGAGCCGAAGCGATTGCAACTTTTCATTAAAACGATGAGTAGAGATTTTGTCGGCACAAGAATATAGCTTGATGGATAGATGTTGATTCGACTTTTGATTCGGGAAATCAAACTGGACTTGTTTTAAATTTGAAACTATAAAGAAATCATCGACTTTTTGGGTGCTTATTCATATCCATAAAAACAAAATTTCAAAAATTCCACATTTTCCTGAGATCTAGTTAAGCATAATGGGATGTTGATTAACCGCAACCATTTCAAGCCTGAGAATGCTATCGTGGGCGCAGGAACGGATCAGATTGGTGCAAAATGAACGCTATTGATGTAATTTTGAATAAGATGAGTGAATTCGCTGGAAAAATTAGTTGATGGGATTTGGATGAAATTATTTCTTTAGAAGTAGCCATCAATAAATACGAGATGTGGAACGGTACATCATTTATCAACCTACCACAGCAAATTGCGAATAAGCGAGCATGCATCGATATTGAAAACAAAACAAACAAAATATAGAGGTTTTGAACACCGTTGAAATTACATCCGAAATTCGAGAACCTCGATAAATTTTCGATCAATGTTGACGTATTGTAGTGAAGGAAAATTGATGTTTCTTAGCTGTACCAGCAAGACAGGATAAATATATTAGCCTGTATTGAATTATTATGATTCTTAACCAATAGAGCTAACAAGAAAGCTGTGGGTAATGTTGTTAATCAGGATAAGTGCTGTTTCGCCTAATTTGTGACATCAGCGCTATGTCCTGCGAATGTGAGAGTTTTCGAAACATCTTTCTACCCGCACTTCTCAACAGTGAAGTTGAATCTGGTTGGTATTTTTCAACTCGAAATGATGTCTGCATCAATCCATCAAAATATAAGGTGGTTGGTCCGCTTCAATATGCTGAAAGAAGGTCGAAAAATGAGTGAACTTGGTCTATATAATGTACGATTCAGATAAGGGCCATTACTGTTAGGGAAAGTTGCTATGTCATGATGCTGACGAGGTAATTTGGAATGTACCATCAGTGACGTCGAATATTTTGATGAACCCGCAATCATCGATGACTATGAACAATATGACGAGTGCTACAATATCATCAATTTTCAAGAAACTATCGAAATCAGATGAAGTGAGTGGATTAAATGAAGGGAATACCGCTCGCAAGCGAACAAAAATCTCAATCACACCATATAGTGGGTGAAAAAGCAATATCTATTCAAAAGCCGCATTATCAGCTACAGGTTGGAGTGCACAACAAACATAATTGGATTATAATGCATTCTTCAATGATATTAGGGCAACAATCATCTCTTCATTGGAGAATATGCTTCTCATTCACCACTCAATCAAAGAGAATATGATAGATTTGAGAGATTTGAAATTATCCATCGCCCCGAATCATATAATTGATTCATCGCTGGAATCCCAGAAAACGACATATCAGGTGGTTCATTAAGGTAAAAAAAAAAGTTAGAAAGACATATGATCTTGCTATATGTTACAGATGATTCCGGTAAAGGGAATTATTGCTGGATTAAAAATTCATCGAGATTAGTTTCAAACCAAATATCTTCCAGAGGGCATACACATTTTTTTTGCGATGAGTGTCTGACATATTTCTAAGATGAGTTGAAATTGCTACGTCATAAATTGAATGATTGCAATCACATATACATGACGTTTTGAACTCCTTCAAACTTGTGAACCAAATCCGGCAGGGTCGTATACGAATAAAACAGCAGAACATTCGCTCACGAGCCGCATTCATTTGCGTATCTTATTATCAATCTTCCTACAGTGATTTTTTTACTAAATATGTTTCATTTCGCGGAAATGGTGTAGCCAGAAAGTTTGTTTCCCTGTTTAGAGGCTTGAAGGCTATATATAACACGCATTCGAAACGAGTTGTTCCTATGGATAAATCAATTGCTACAGAAGAGCTTGATTTCGCTAACACTACAACTTGCAATATTTGTGATAAGTCATTTACTTCCGCTGATGTTAAGGTAAGAGATCATTGTCACCTAACCGGTAAAGAGATGAAAGGAGCTGCACATTCGAAATGTAACTTTTAAGTTCCCTAACTCAATTCCCATATTTCTCCTTAATATGAGCGGATATGATAGCCACTTCTTCATAATACAATTATTCGAGAACGAAGAAAGGGTGGAGTGTATCGCTCAAACTGGATAAAAATATGTTTCTTTCACGAAACATGTTCTAGTTGACGAGTACATGGGAAAAAAAGAAAAAATCGTAGAATGTTCACGAAGTTACGCTGTTTGGATAGTTACAAGTTCCTTTCTGATCCCCTACAATCTTGAGTTGAAAACCTGACTAGCGAGAGGGTTTCAAGATCCCGAACAATCTCAACTGATGACGCCAAAAAAGGTATTTCCATATAGTTTCATAACATCTATTGATAAACTGGAGAATGCCAACATGTCACCATTCAAAATTGATTTTTTCGATAATTTATCCAATGAACATATTTCGGATGAGGATTCATCGTAGAGCTGAACGTTTTTAAAAGTTATTCGATTGTGAAATGCTTGGGGATTACTCAGAATTATATATGTAATCGGATGTTTTATTGTTATGCGATGTTTTCGAAAACTTCCGGAAAGTTCGTTTAGAAACATACAAGTTGGATCCGAGCCAATATTTTCTAGTTCCTGGCCTATCGTGGGATGCTTTGTTGTGATACACCAGAGTGATATTGGAGCTCTCAACTGATATTGACATGACGCATTTCTTTTTAGGTTAGGTTAGGTTAGGTTAGGTTAGGTTAGGTTAGGTTAGGTTAGGTTAGGTTAGGTTAGGTTAGGTTAGGTTAGGTTAGGTTAGGTTAGGTTAGGTTAGGTTAGGTTAGGTTAGGTTAGGTTAGGTTAGGTTAGGTTAGGTTAGGTTAGGTTAGGTTAGGTTAGGTTAGGTTAGGTTAGGTTAGGTTAGGTTAGGTTAGGTTAGGTTAGGTTAGGTTAGGTTAGGTTAGGTTAGGTTAGGTTAGGTTAGGTTAGGTTAGGTTAGGTTAGGTTAGGTTAGGTTAGGTTAGGTTAGGTTAGGTTAGGTTAGGTTAGGTTAGGTTAGGTTAGGTTAGGTTAGGTTAGGTTAGGTTAGGTTATGTTAGGTTAGGTTACTATTATGGTTGTATCCAAGAAAATAATCATTATCTTTGTATGTTGATACGGATTGTTGAAGTCGATTCTGAAAATTTCTATGATTTCATGATGGAAAATATAGAATGCTTCCACATATCTTATTACCCCGTTTACAATAAGTTCGATACACTCCTCACGTAATCGATCGTGGGCAACATGAAAGATGCATTTTCCAACGATCCTATAATTAGTTTTCATGACACTGGCGCCGAAGCCTATGTTCGATCGTTGAAAAAATCGAAAGGTATTTCCAGAGCTGTAGTTGAGAACGAGCTATCGTTAGATAGCTATGGAAATATTGTTGTAAAAATCTGGGTCAGATGAATCCCCGAGGGACTCTACCGTCTTAGATTTGGTGTTGGTTGGATAAGTTCTGCGGTGTAGCCGGTGTATCCCGTATTCATAATGCCTTTGTACGGAATTCTGGATGGAAAGAAGCAACAAATTAACATTTACGCTCTTCATGTAACCAGAATATTATCGACGAAAGAAAAGCCGAGAGCTGATATCAACATAGTAAAGACAGGAATCCCTGGAATTGTGTACATAGTGAAGACGACCGACCCTGGGAGTAGATGTTTTTCGCCGGTTCTGGACCTCCCCAAGATCACACAGCCCACACGTGGCCTTGGGGGTGAATGACCTTGGGAGGAGTGACCTTGGGTGGAGTGACCTTGAGAGCAGTGACCTTGAGAGTGAAGCGACCTTGATAATTGATGTGGCCTTGGGGGATGATACGGCCTTGAGAGGAGTGTACCCTTGAGAGGCTATCTTTTTTTCTGTGAGTGTGACCTTGAGTTCTCACATCTTTGAAATGGGGGGAGTGACCTTGAACACTCTATTGTGTGCGCACGCGCCATTTTCCCACTATGTATCAAGAGCGCGTTGGTTCGAGTGATGGAGTTCCTATAAATTAGCGATTCAGGGCTATAATAGTTGTCACAAGCAGCAGCAGCAACATAACGAGCAATCAATAGTAAGAAATATTGAATCGTAAAGTGTGTGTGATAACAAGTGTTTGATATTATATTATGTAAGTAAATTCCTATATTCTATATATTCTTTTGTACTCTCTTGCACGTGTGTAATCTAGAGATGGTTTTGCCTAAAATTGATTTGATCGCGATCAATAATCAAATCGCTGAGGGGTATGAATTCACCAAGCAAGTGCTGATATCTTCGCTGGTCTTGAATAACCCTTTTCTGATTAAAAAATGTCGATATTTGGAGCTAGATTTGGTAGATCTGCCACCGTTATATTGTTCGATGAAGAAAGTGGAGAAACTTTGAAATGTTGGTTGCCCAAAATAGTTTCAGATGTGATTGAAAAAAGCGATCTTCATTTAATCAACTCCTACGGTCTTTATACGATAACATACGTGGGGCAGAGTGAACCATCGTATGCTGGTGCGAAAACGCGAACACTTATGAGGTTTGGTATAAAAGAAATACCCCAAAGCGAGATTTTGCCCCAGTAATTAATTAAATTATTTTTATCATTAGTATGGTATTAGTGAAAGGGAGTTTGAAGATTATATGTATATAGTGGTTCTTACATTCTCGGCATCGTAATCACATTTGAAATTTATGGTGAGTAGCTTTTTAAAACTGAGGGTTTGAGCTATGTAGTGAAACGTATTTGTCGAATCATCTCCTGAACTTTTTTGTTTATTCATTTGTAGAATCCAGTAATCAACTTCTAAGGATATGTGGATGCATTATTCTAGCCAGTTTTGGCCAGCTGCTGAAGACATCGAATCAGCAGTCAGCAGGCTTAAATATGAACTCATCGATTTGGAACGTGATTCTCTCCATGCAACCAACTATGATATGAACTGTAGATTGAACAATCATTGTATCTGGGAGTCCAAGAGAGTTTAACGGAAGTTGATCGATATAAAATCGGCCATTTACTATGCAGCCGCCTAGAACATGGGGGTATAACTTTGGAGCAGTTTCTTGAAAAAATGATGAAAGAGGGTTTGGAATGCTTTCTTCACGATTTAGTTGAATTCCTACGAACTATCCTCATCGAAAAATACAATTTGAGGGAAGCTTCAGAAGAAGAAGGTGAAGAAGAAGTTGGGGAAGAACAAGAAGAGGGTGGGGTACAGAGGAATGCCTAGTATATTCATAGTCTTTAGACTTACTATTTCAATTATTGTACATAATAGGAAAAATTGTGATAATAAAACATTATTCGGCATTTTTCATCTTTTATCATTCGAAAAAACTGCTACAAATATATATCTTAAAATATGGTGGCAGTGATTCATCTGATCATGGCTTCATAATTCTTTGTTCACACGCCCATCTGTATGGACCCATCTAGAGCACTATATGTGATGACTGCATCATGTAGAATGAGTGCATACACTCTTGTATTGGCTAGAAATTTTGATTTGTGATTCTCAAATTCCAATGTGATTCTACTATTGAGGATTTCATGGCGTTGGCTTGATGGCTGCAATCGATGATAAATAATGGGTTTTTCCTGAATTCTTGGATACCCATCATCGGCTCACTCATATCTTTACCATAGTAACTCTTTTGGTTTGGAAATTTTCGTAAGCATAATAGGCTATAGCGTCCAACTTCTTATCGAATTCTAAATTCCACCGCTCGTATGGATATACTTCTGAATTCAAATACACTCGAATATTATTAATGTCAGCATTAATGAATTGGGTGGCGTCTTGAGATACATCATCCATATTAGCAGATTTCTGGAATCCTATGATGATGTATCGAGGCTGTTGGTAGTTTTGACCGCCCAAATGTCTGAAGATGTTTCACTCATACAAATCCCACATCCTATACGCTATTTTTATCTTCGCAGAGACGTCGATCGCGAATGAATCCGCGACCGCGTTTACACTTCTTTTTATTATTTCTGCGATCATTGTGGGGTGTGGGGACGGATATGCGCTTTGATTGGTTACTGAAGCATCTTTTATCTGCCATTTTTTCGAGATCAATCTGGTTGTTTCAGTTCAAGCTTCACTATAATCTTCTCTCCTCGGAAGTTGACCATACAATTTTCGTCATACAAAATTCTCAGTGTAATGTTATCGATAGACTGACGTCCGGTCAGGCTGATTGGTAAATATATTATGTTTTTCGGTTCCTTTGACAGCTTATATCCAGGATCCACATTGATGTCGAATCAATACAGCGTATGAACCTCTTCCCCATTCAGGTACGCCCCGCTCGTGATATTGAAATCGATGCGTATTAGGCGAACTTTAATAATTTTCAACGGCTTTGTGGATTTATGTAGAAAGTTGGCTGGGTAAAATCTTTTGTCGAAACCCAACACTTCGGCTATGGAATTCTCCACTGTCAACATAATTTCATTTCATTTCACACATTAGAGCGCGAAGATAAAATACAATATTATTTTTACTATCAGAGGTAGGTGTCGAAGATGCAAATCATAGTTTTTTCTCGAATCTAGTTCAATTGGTGGGTAAAAATAAGTGCTCAAAACACTATCATCACCTGATATGATGAATGTTTGCGACATAATGTTGGTGGTGCAAACAGCAAAAATAAAAAAAAAGCCTCAATGCACGTTCAACAGCTGCTCTTACATATGCAACTTGATTGCTATGCGAGACATTGAAGAATGCTTTTCATTTTCGCATCGGTAACTATTGATATATTAAAACATTTTTATTACATATTGCCACATCTACATTTTTATTCGAAAAAAACAGCAAAACACTTTTTGAGGTATCGGCCCATCGTTAAAATCACCACCACCGGATTGATTATCGCATTTCTGGTCGCCGCCGTGATGATCCTCACAAAATTGATGTTTCGACATCTCTGGATCGTCTTTCAATCAATCGTTGCGGTAGCTTATCCTAAAGCTATTTCTTGGGAGGCCAATCCGATCAGTACTTCCTTAGGTAGATCAGCGAGTTCTTTCTCACTCAAGAGAGAGCGTGATTTAGCGTAAGCTAACAATGCATGAGCCATTTCTTCGATGCTTTCTCGATCCATAATGTTTGAGCTACTTTCTTCTTCTCCGAAAGAAATATCAAGCACAAATGCCCACACCAGACTGTTGTAGTTATATACTATTCTGGTAGCTTTAAGCTGTTTGCTGTTTGTCGTGGAAGGTGTCGGCGGTGTGGCATCTTCACCCTCCACCTGTGGAGGTATGATATATTAAAGGGGGTTAGCAACCTTCCCCTTTGAATATATGCTTTGAGGATATGCTTTTCCCCCCAACAGACCCCGATGATTTCGCGCCACAAACCTCCATCTTCTTAGTTTGTGACGCGAAATCGTCAGCATTGTCATCTTCGGGCAGGCTTTCAACCAATATTGACGCTATGTCCGAAAGCGCCATACCCTCATTCTCCGATGATGAATATGATTTACTCACCCTGCAACAGCTCCCTGGCCCCCTTAGAAGACGCCACTCTCGACATCGCCGGCCTCTTCTTACCGCGGGTATTATCCATAGCCGTGGTAGCGTCGCCGCACATGCTCTCCCACGTGGTAGTAAGGAGGGCTTCAACATCAACCTCATCTTCGCGAACATCAAATGCGTCCATACTGATGTTTTCTAAAAATGACGAATTGAGACCTGAAAAAATTTCGACAAAAATATTAGGATGGTGTTATAAGAAAAAGAGTGGGAGTGACTGATGACAGGCGACAGATGAAAGGTGGCGCTACTGATGGCGGATGACAGCTGACATGGAATACCCCAACGATCAACTACGGGCACGGAACACTTCGCGACAGTTTGGTATGGCAAATAATAGTTGTTGTGATAGATGGCGCTTCACTTCTGCCATAAGCCCTGATGGCAGGTGACTCTTCTGATGGCGGATGACAGCTGACATGGAACACCCCAACAATCAACTACGGGCACGGAACACTTCGCAACAGTTTGATATGGTAAATAATAGTTGTGATAGATAGCGCTTCACTTCTGCCATAAGCCCTGATGGCAGGTGGCGCTACTGATGGCGGATGACAGCTGCAACAATCAACTACGGGCACGGAACACTTCGCGACAGTTTGGTATGGCAAATAATAGTTGTTGCGATAGGTGGTGCTTGACTTCTGCCATAAGTCATACATCCCAAATAAGTTGGTGACATGAAACACCCCAACGATCAACTACGGCTACAGAACACTCCCTAATTGAAAATTGGTATGACTGGCGATAACTGACATGACAGGTAACAATTGACAGGGCAGCTGTCACGGCGGCCATCTTGGGTGGTGGAGAGTATTGAAAAGCAGAGGAGGTAGCAATTTCAACCATAGTAATTTCAACTCCTGAGTCGAGTAGTAGGTGATGGAAGTCGACGAGCACCCCCCTCCCCAATCCAAAATCTCCGTGTCCAAGGTAGAATTCGCCAAGTACCCCTCTCAGGAAATTCAAGGTGTTATGTAAATAACATCATAAGTACAATACATCAGAATATAAATGTTTCATCTCCATTTTAGATTTTGCGAGACCCAACTCCATACTGCGTGCGATTGCCTCAAACTACAATTAACTTTTGCAGATAGCATATGATTCATACATAGAGCAGCTTCTTTTTCGAATACTGGTACAGGGTTTTGAAGCCACATATCGTGCTGATATTCTTCAATGCTTACAATGTGTGGCTTATATGCCAATTGTTCCACATACTGTTGTAAAATCTCAAACTTTTGATGTCCCTTCACATAAACTATACTAGCGCTCGCAATAGGCTCAAGCACCTCACCCATCAGTTGATTATAGTCGATGAGCCCACTCGAATACCGTGGATGTTTCGTTCCACATAGGTTACTTGCTTCTTTTCACTCCGAGTTAAGCTATTATAAGGCTTAGGTGGTTTCAGTATATAATGATTAGTTTTCTCCCCATCTGTGATAGAGATATTTCTTTGGGGTGGAACACATTGTTATCACCGAGCACGAAATATTTTTTCTCCACAGTGCATTGTTTTTGAGATATAAGCAAATAATCAAAAAATGGTATATTTGGAGGAACGTTTTTCTTTCAAGTTAGAGTGAGTTCCCAATATGTCGCATCGAAAATTAAACACCGTGAATCCAGTGCTCGAGGGTACCTAAGAGCTCATGGGAGAGACGGAAGATGTCACTTTACTTCCAGGTAAGCTGTTACAGCACATTCCCATCTATTTTGACGAAATCACTGCTCTCAAGTTTCGGACATGCTTACTGCGTCCGACCCTGTTTATAGCATATTATGTACCCGTAGAATCGTGTGTCTCGAAAGGTAATCTCTCAAGTTCATATAAGTGCTACATACTCTGTTTTGTGTATACGTTGACGCAACTCATAAAGTATGAGGTAAATCGGTACTCTAGAGAGGAATTGCATTGAACTTTATAGAATCAAATTTGTTAATCACAACGAATGGGTGTCCTGAATATAATTGAACTAATCAGTTTTCGATTGAAAGAAGGTCACATCCAAATTAAAAGACGATCACAGCCAAATTAAAATACGATCACAGCCAAATTATCAGACGATCATAGCCAAGTTCAACAAAAACATATCAGCTCGCGGTCTGTCAGGTTACAATAGAGTACTAACATTTAATTAGGATAGGTTAGGTTAGGTTAGGTTAGGTTAGGTTAGGTTAGGTTAGGTTAGGTTAGGTTAGGTTAGGTTAGGTTAGGTTAGGTTAGGTTAGGTTAGGTTAGGTTAGGTTAGGTTAGGTTAGGTTAGGTTAGGTTAGGTTAGGTTAGGTTAGGTTAGGTGTGGTTAGGTGTGGTTAGGTTAGGTTAGGTTAGGTTAGATTTGTGTAGTGAAATGCGAATGCCATAATTGTGTGCGATGATTGTCGTGTATAGGTGTCAAACACCTGAATGCCTCACCACAGGTTATGTTATTCTGACTTATTCGCTGCCAGTTGCATTGGAATTTATAGAATCACTTGTTTAATCACATTTAATTGGTGTCCTGAAAATTATCGAATTTATCAGTTTATCTTTGGAAAAGTGGACTGAGTAGCACATTGAAATATGAATAGTTAACGTTCACGCTAGAATCGCTAGATTATCGCGCTACTTTCAATTACTTTTTAGCAAAAGTATGATGCCATGTTGTGCGTTTAGTTGAACTAGTATAAAAAGTGGTTTCAACTTCCAACTTGATCGCGTTCACATCATAACAAAATACTTTTCTTTATTCATATTTGTTTGGGGGTATACTTCAACTTCAAATTTAGAACCATCGAAGTCCATCAAAACTGAATCTGAAAACTTGCACTCGATTATTGAGCTCATCCTCAGAGCATCATTACCCATACACTGACTAAAAAAGTTATACCAAATTTTTTTATCATAAATGACTGAATATTTTCGAACAAATTGCCTATGCTGATGATTACATTCTATTAGATATTTTGAATTATTCACATACCTCAAGTTCTTCGCAATGTTGAATGTAGTGTGTTTTATAAAAATTCAATAAGTGAAAAATTCGAAATAATTAGTGTTTACAGGGTGTTACACTATCCATTCATGTTTTGAAATAAAAGGGTGAATTTGAATGTCGACATTGTACATGAATTTTCTGGTGATGAATCTATTATATTTCAATGAAATATTTCGTTATCGTTATTAGTGGATTGCTGATCCCCAATTCACCATGATTATGCTATATCGATATTTTTTCGTGGTAAAATATGACTCGCATGTATTTATTTCCATAAAATGTTGTTTTCCTCCATGCTTTTCAATATATTCGTCTAGAAGTGGAAACATAAGGTTCCTGCATCGTTATGTATTTATTTGCTTATTATTTCATGTTATACATTCGATACCTACATTGAGAGGATCAAGAATTAAAAAATGTAAAAGAAACCTTTGTGTTTTATTTGTTCTACATTTCACAGGTATATACAAAATTCAGGGGATGAGGCAGAGATGAAATAAGATGGCATTGGGTTTTGAAAAAACAAAGAAGTCCGATAAATTAGGTTGATTGACAGACAGCTCAGGAGCAGCACAAAAATCTGTTTGAAATTTTGCTCACCTACTTACGGATTCAGGTAATAGGTATATTACAGACGAATACAACACCTGAATATCAAAGTTGTGTCCTTTTTATCATACATTTCACAATTGAGTGTTATGTGGTGTTAATTCTGATCTTAGTAGTGGAAGATGACACTGATAAGATTCTGAAACATAAAATCATAAGAAACACCAAATGGTTGAAATTCAATATTCTCAATGGTGCTATCATTGACGTTAGCGCATAAAAAACACCTATTATATAAAATTAATACCAAGTTACACCGTGAAATATCACGATGGAATCGAGGCGGTGTATGAATCATCTAATTTGGTGGCAATAATTATTCGTTAAGTATTGCATCCTGAAAACACCTGATTTAATATAAATTAATAAAAGTATCTGAATGGTGTGAATTTCATGCGCTCATCTGTTCGATCTTAGAACCTTAGAACTTTTGCCAATAGGTGGCACTGACGTCATTCCTTCCGTACCTGATTTCAGTATCAATTGGCCTAGTCCCTAGTACTACTGATCAGGATAAATAAGCCGAAACAGTTCGTTATCATCCGACTTGTCCCTATGGCCTAGATTCTTCTGAGTCTAGTTTATCATCATATGAATTATATTTCAATAGGTTATCCTACTTGGTAAAAAACACCAAGGCCCACTTGAAAGAAGAGGTTCGACTTTGAGAAGCGGATGAAATGAAATCTCACTGGAATAAAGTGCCAGGACCTTAGACCATACAAAGACAAGCGAAAAGGCTAGTGAGCCTCTCGCCAAGAAAAGCTTAACAGCTTCTCGAGTTGGACAAAAAAAACTTGAATCTGGTAACGGGACTCCTCACTGGACACTGCCCTCTGAGGTACCACCTCAAAAAGATGGGCAAAACAGAAAGTGATAGTTGCCGCTACTGCGAGAACTTCGCTGAAACTGCAGAACATTTGCTTTGGCGAATGCCCAGCGCTCTTCTGCAAGAGGTTCAAGTTCCTGGAAGGGGCCTTTTTAGATCCCTCCGATATCAGGAAGCTAGTTCCAAGGAAACTGATAAACTTTGCACGAAGTCTCGGAATCCCGGGCCTCGAATAGATTAAGGGTTTTATGCACAAAAGATCTGATAGGTCGAGGTGCTTGAGAGGCTGCATAGCCTTAACGACCTCCCCTATAATCTACAATCTAGTGAAAAACACCGGAGGTGGTGAAGAAAAGCAATGATTCGCATGAACACACTCATGATATGGTGTTCACCATACACCAGAAGGATGCACCGAAGAGAATTTCGTTGAGGTAGGATTCAGCATCAAGAAAATCACAGAATGTACATCACACCACTGCGGTGTCAAATCGCACTTCCGGAAATATATAAACAACACCACCAAAGTGTTCATTCTGCTGAACACTAGTGTTACCGACAACTGGGTTTGATTGTTAAAAACAGCTATGGGAATAAAGGTCACATAACACCTATACAGTGGTGAATAATATGCCGTTGTTTACTGACACTACAACAATCAGGACCTCTGGGGACACAACACGGTGTTAGATGGTGTGAGCTGGTGTAATTTTTTATCACTGTGTAGGTGGCGATGACCAATTTTTTCAAAATCCATGTGCGTACTTATGTTGATTTATAGATTCAACTAAACTAACAACTAAGAATTAACAATTAATAATTAGGAATTAACAATTGGGAAGGTGTTTATACAATCAGATGTTGAATGGTACATGATTGAAAGCTCAATGCCATTTCAAAGTGTTGAATTGAATGATATTATTAATCAAATGAGCAAAAAACCCGAAAAAAAATGAAAACTCCTGAACCTGAAAACCATAAACACTATTAGAAACAATGACAAATGATGGCATTCCAACGATTCTAATCGTTTTGCGCGTTCTGTCCACAAAATTTCTTAATTCTTACATGTTAAGTTGAAAGTTGACCAACTTCGTAATTCTTAATTATTAATTCAATTGACAGATGTAAATGTATAAACCCTCATAGAAGTTATTCTCGTGTATTCAACATTCTTAATTCTTAGTTGTTAATTTAATTTTTAGTTTAGTTGAATCTATAAACCCAGCATTATGTATTTTGGCAAAATTCGTCCTTCTTTCAACTAAAACAATGCACACGTTCATATTAACTTTGTTTTCATAGAATTTTATATGCCTATAAAATTAACAAGAAGTATAATAGCTCAGCTGAGATTGAGTAACTCATGCATTTTCTATCAAATTAACCCTCCACTGTTCAACTTACTTTATCAATCAACGAGTTGTGGACAGTTTGTAACCTCAATCAATTGAAAGTATTGAACATAATATCCTCCTTAATAATTGTCCCATAACCTCTGCTCAATGAAACCTACATTTCTGAATTCTTTAGCAGATATATTGTCAAGATCATTTTACTTTTTTTTGTGAATGTACATACTCAAACTACGCTCTTTCATTGTCAATGAGTGAGCCCAATATTTGTATTACTAGTTTACCATCTACCACTATTGAAATGAGTAGTTATTCTCTTTATTTGTGCTGTTAAAAATAATATTTTATTCTGCATCAACTTACACTTATTTATTATTATATTCCCTATCTGCTTCAACTTATGTGCAATCTTTCATACTCTTGCCATAAAATGTATTTTTAGGAGGCAATGAATTTCAAAAAAAGCAAACAATACTCGCTGAAAATTTTCAATAAGAAGAAGGTGAAATTTCGAACTTTGGCATGGGTTGTATTGAATGGAACAGTGATTTATCCTTCGTTTCACTATCGAAATCGTGTTCCTGAGGTCAAAATACATAAGCACAAACAAAAATTTTCATCAAAATATAGTGCATAATTACTCCAATTTCGAGCAGATTTTATTTTTTTTGCTAATTCGACATCAATTGATATCATGGAACTTTCAATAGATATATCTAACGATATTTCACATGGTTTCCCTCAACTTCTACGCTTCTACCTTGTCGCTTGTTGAGTAGTGTATTAGTCTGAAAAACGTGCCTACTATTTCGCTTCAGCTATGTATGGATGGAGAAAAAAAAATCATAAAAACCGTCACTTTGATTGACATCTCTCACTGGCTGTTTCTGGAGACGATACTATTCCACGAGAGATTAGCTGGTGAACCAAAAATTTAGATTTTGAAATAATATTCGGCGACCACCTATCCCAAAACGCGTGATAATATCGGTGATAAGTTAATTCCAGTGTTTATTAGTGTTTCCACTGGAAATCTGACAAGAATAATGGCCAATTTCCAAATACACGAGGATATTGAGAATATTTATCCGCATGCCAAAGCTAAGAAAGTGAACAATGCTGCTGGAGGAACTAAACAAGGCCATAAGAAGCATTTCCTCGATAATCGAGAAACTCTACAGTTGATTGAAAACGGAACACGGATAGATGGAAAAAAAGTGAAGCTGAATAGGAAGGGCGATGGAAAAGAAATAATTAAGGAGGTGGGAGGATTTTCTTTCTTTTCATATTTATGTGTACCTACCAAATGATAAGCATGTTTTATTATTATCATCAGTATTAGGGTGACTCAACAATTATCATGATTATCATTTGTGGGGATATTATGCGTTTTATTTTGCTATTATTTTCTGAGACAATGTGTGAGAATATATTTTCTCGTAGGCAAGTAATTTTTTATATTTTTGCGAGATATCTGGAGTCCATAATATTTTGGGAAGGTAACGAAATTGGAATTATTCAGGATTTTCACAAAACTTGCACAGATGATCCAAAACCAAAAGATTACTTATAACAGCAAACTAAATTTGCATGCGGTAAACCTCTTTTAGTTCCAAAAATGGTTCTTCGAACATGTCACTGTAAAAATTTGTAGGAGTATCTACTACGATCTCACTACGACCGCGTTTTCTTGGCCAAGTTTAAACGGCTTTTTTCTTGAAGGTGGAACTAGAGATCGCCAAGTTCTTGAAAATTTCAAGATCTTGTCTTGATTTCAAGACAACATCAAGACAAGAACTAATGTCAGATTTTAAGACGGGACAAGAAATTGTCTGTCAATACCAAGATTTTTTGTCAATAAAACAAGAAATCTTGAAATAATTAACATTTATTTGTGAAAAATATAACCTATTTCAACATAATATAATATATATTTTCATTTATTGAACACATTCGCCGAATGATAATCCTGATGAAACTCAAAATGCAAACTAGTTTTTTGAATCGGAATTTATAAAACATGAATCAAGGCACATAAGACTTCTTAAGGAGTCAACGTCTATAGCCGATTTCTGAGCTTTTTGATTATTAAAGCTGCTGCTGAAAATGGCATTTCCGCATTACAGATTTTGCTGGCTTTCCGAGAAAATTCTTGGCCATTTACGATACATTTTCATGCCGGGAATCACCATGTGGTACAAGGTATCCCACCTAAAGTTGTCACCCCCCTTTTTTTCATAATTCTGAACATATTTTCTTCATTCAAAAAACTATGATAAAATAATTTTGTACGAATTTTTGGATTCTGAGCTCACTTTTTCTCAGAATCAACCAATTACAGGGCGGCTCAAGATTTTTTTATGTTCTGCGGGTGTTTCCTATTTTTTATTCGACAATAATATATAAATGATATATACTTTAGAATTCAGATTGACAGACTCCATCGAATTATGGATAGAAAATGAAAAAAAATTCTGAGCCCTGTATTTTGTTGAAAAAGTGAGCTCAGATTCGAAAAATTCGTGTAAAATTATTCCAGAAAAGTTTTCGAATGACCAAAATATGTTGAAAATTACGAGGATAAAGGGGGGTGACACATTGAAGTGGTATTACCAACTTACCAATTATTGTGGGTCATCCCTTCTAATAAGTATTCAAAACTAAATATTTCACATTTACCTACTCAGTAAGTAGAAATTTTAGGAAAACTGGCATAAACGTCGCATTGTACCTACCTACAGTGTGATCAATTTTCGACACTTTCGCACGACATCTCAGTTGTCTTTGAAGATAGAGATAGTTGCGGTTTTTATATCATTACCATACTTTCTGATGAAAATAGAAATTTTCCACTTTTCGATCACCTTTCGTTTATTATCTATTTTTAAACCTATCGGCATGATAGAAACGGGATCTCGTATAACTTTCAATGCAAAATACGTGCTTTATTTGTTTTCCATAAACATTTAAATTCAGAAAAATAAGCAAAAATATATTATTTTCAAATGAAACACCATTTATGTTTCTCTATAGTATAAGGATTTTTTCAAGTTCATCAAAAATATATAATAGTCCTTTCTTTCCGTTTTTAATGCCATTATATCGAAAGTAATCAAGCTCGAAAAGTGGGAAATTTCGGAAATACATTCAATTTCAAACTATGTTTGATATTTTAATTGGATAGACTGATTTTCCTTGTGAAATTTTTGTCCAATTCATGGCTTTTTCATCATTTTTTCGAAAACAGGGAAATTTTGTTTTCGACAATGTTCGTTTCACAAAAAAATGAAGCATTAATGTGAAAACCGCAACTCTATTTCCAAAGACAACTGAAATATCGTCGTAGTTCTCTTATTTCCATGTTTGACAATGATTGAAACTAACAATTATTCATTATTATTTTGTGTAGGTATAACTATACATTGCGAAGAAATCACTTTTTATTATGATCTAAATTATTATTTGCTGCGTAGTACTGAAAAATTATGTGGGAAGAAAAGCAGTGAAGAAGACTGATTTGATTTCTTGGTGTTTGTGTATTTGCACCGACCAAGCATTAAAATATTCATCCGGACATTTTCGCAAAACATTTTTAGGTTTGTATATCGTTTTAGTGTGTTTTTGATCATCTGTGAAAATTTCGTGAAAATTCTGTAGAGTACCTACCATTCTCGCTTCTTTCTCAATATTTCATCTTATCGTATCTCAAGAAAATCGTGATCAGAATATACAACTAATAATAAGCTTGATGGTGATGATTATTCTGAATATTTCGCTCTGGATCTATCGATCTGAACTATTTTCAGCTCATATTGAAAATTATGGAAGCGTAGAATGGCCATTATTTTTTTATTTTTATTTTTCTCTATAATTTTGAGTTTCAACTCGGAAAATTACTAAATTCCGAGTTTCAACTCGGAAAATTACTAAATTCCGAGTTGCAACTCGGAATATTACTAAATTCCGAGTTGTAACTCGGAATTCATTAATTTTCTTAAAATTATTAAATTCCTTAAAATTATTCCGAGTTGCAATTCCGAGTTGCAATTCGGAAAATTGTTAAATTCCGAGTTGCAACTCAGAATATTATATTACGTAACGAGTGTGGAAAGTGACACATTCCCCACGAGTAGTCGTTCTTAACGAGTGCCTCTATAATTTCAGGTGGTGTCGATTCGATATCACCGTATATCTCCATGTTTTAGGTAATAATTGAAAACTTTTCCGACAATTCCAGATGTGAATCACTGAATTGTCTTCGTTTGCACAAATTCACTGATATCTAAAACCAAATGCCTGCACGAATTTCATGAATATGAAATAACCATGCAACCAGGAATACACCAGCCTTAAGCCATCAGTAGGACATATTGACAAAATATAAGTTGATGCTGAAAGGAATAATAGTCTATCCAATTAAAATTATCAAACATAGTTTGAAGTTCGATGTATGGTAGATTACAAGCAGAAAACAACTTTCCTGGCAAATATCACGCAGAACATTAAATTATATCTGCTCATCGTAGTCGTATTATATAGAGAAAAATACTAATAATAAATAATGGCCCTTCTACGCTTCCGTAATACGTAGAAGCAACTTTGATATTTTAAATAGGACCTCCCGTATTTTATTACATTTTTAGATTCTTCCTGAAAAGCTAATTACGTCGATCTATCACATTATATCAAGATCAATTAAGTTTCATCAGGAATACATTCTATACCATCATGATTTCACAATATTTCACATATAAATCCGAATACCTACTGAAATTGAGATTGAGATGAGAGTAATATAATTGAAAAGAAAATATTTTGAATTGAAAAAAGTGATTACATAAATAACAGGGTATTATAAGAGCTTTGTGCTCTGTTTATTTAAGTCCCATCAGGGAGGCAATTCAGATAAATGATGTGAAGGGTTCTGAGATATTTGCGAAACACTGAAGATACTTACGTTTTGAGTGGATATAATTTGCTGAATTCCATAGGTAGGTAATCGCATAAAGAACAAAATTTCATGACATAGAAATACTTTCATTTTTGAATAAAATACAATAAACATAAAGAAAACTATTAATTTGTATTTCTTTTGTCATACTCATGTGTTTTGGCACAATTGAGAAAGTGAGGCAATATTTTTGTTTGATACATTATTCGTACAGGAAAAGAAGAATCAGTCAGTAGTGGAAGAGTCCTTCCTAAAAATTGAGAAGGACAACCAAACACTCCGGCCAAAAAAGGAGAGAGATGCTTTTCCGTTGAGTCTGCTGCATAATGACGAATATAAACAGGTAAAGAGGACACGCTGATACTATATTAGAATATGATGTTATATTCGGGGTTATTATAAAATATCTTCGAACGCACCCAAGACAATAATTCTTGACATGAACTGAAGTGACTACAAAAAACTTTTTTCTACAAACGGTTTACAATTAGTCTGACGCTTTCAAACCTCAACACAAAATTTATGTTTTCTGAGGAATGTCATTCAGTGACAGGATATAGGATGGTGAAATAGCTTCCTATCAACAATCACTAGACATAACTGTAGACCTTTGCCTTGCCTACTTGATTTCATACCGTAGTAATATTTCCTGAAGTTATCAGAGATGGCGCCATACCTTGCGTCGGTGAAACTGAAACTGTGCTTTTGTCAGTGTCATCTAATCTAGAGGTAAAAATACCGATAAGAGTAAAAATATTGATAATTATTACAGATTCACAGAAAATATACTGTTTCAATGTCGTTTCGATTCGCGCGTGTCATATTGGAACCACAGAAATACATAAGCTACAGAAATCTTCCTTGAAATTCGATTTTACTGCCATCTTCATTCAAGTCGTGGAAATATTACTACCTTCTCAAACGGCCTACAAGTTTTTCGCAGAAACAATTGAAGAGCTGTTTCACCATCCTATATCCACCTTGGAACGAACACATCTAGACTATATCTTTTTGGTTCATAGCGTATTATCACAATGAAAACAAAAAACACTATTTATTTGGTTTGTAATGTGAATTTAAAGTTCCCCTAAATATTATCTGAGCAACAAGAAACCTAACAAACCTTAACTTTTTCTAAAAAAAAATTGAAACTTCAATGCTCTGTAGATCGGCAACGAAGCGTTCGCGGGACGTGGCGGGACACATATGCCTATGTGTCTTATTTTGACCTGAAAAATACGCCCCTGAAATCTTGAATCTTAAGTTTGAAACATCTTCCGTATACAGAGTGTCCAATTTTCGACACTTTTGCACGATATTTCAGTTGTCTTCGGGGATAGAGAGTTGCGGTTTCCACATTACTGTCCTACTTTTTTGTGAGACAAACATTGCCGAAAACAGAACCTTCTTAGACCAAATTCGATAATTTTTCAAAGCAAAAAAAAATTATAGGAGGATGAAACCCATTGGAAAAGAAAGAGAATATAACAAAAATCAAAGGAAAAATAATTTACGGGCGATCTGAGGTCGGGAAGTGGGAGAGGGGGGGTTTAGAGGTAAAAAACTGTTTATCTCGATTTCCCGCAAAACTACAAGTCCTATGAAGAAAAGTTAAATTGCAAAGTTGTAGATAATAAAAAGATCTACAACTCTTGTTTCCACACTTTTTTCACATAACCTCAAAATGTATGTTAAAAATTCAAATAAACATGTTTTTCGTTTTTGTTTTTATCTTTTAAATACTTATTTTTTCACCTTATTTTTTTTAAACGAAAATAAAAAAAGAAAACATGGTTATTTGAATTTTTAACATAAATTTTGAGGTTATTTCCATGTAATTAGGCAAGTTGCCTGTATGGAAAAATAAATAAATAAATAAATAAAAAAAAACAAAAAATTATCCGAATGAAGGAATAATACTAGAAATATCTTATGAGTGTAATAAAACTTTTGAGAATCTCAAAGCATTCATGTTTCAAATATTGAAAAATAAACAAGGTGTTCCATTTAATAAAACATTACATTGGGTTATACCTGAATAATTACAAATCATTTCGAAAATCTGACTACGCCACTGGATTCTACGTAAAAATATGTGTGAGACACAGTTTTTACTTTTTCAATAAGTTCAAAGATATCTGAGATACAGGGTGGGTACCAAAATGCAATATTTCAAATTTCGCCCTGATGTATCTCGAAAACGAAGCAAGCTATGAATGTTTTATTTTCGGCAATACTTAATGTTTGTTTCACAATGAAGTAGAACGGTAATGTGAAAACCGCAACTCTCTATCCCCAAAAACAACTGAGATATCGTGCAAAAGAAAATGGGACTCACTGTACAGGGTGTCCCAAATTCGCGGGCCAACATGGGGAACTCGGAAACGGTCAGAGATACAGAGTCGGATAAATTGAGAAAAAGTTGTGTATTTATAATTCTTTGGTTTTTGAGATATTAAAAAAAAAACTGATTTTAGATTTAGATAAAAGGAAAATGTCGAGGAACTAAGGAGACATTTAAACAGGGAATACCGAAGAATAAGAGGAAATGTTATGTTAGGAATTATCAATAGCGTTAAACTTAGCAATATAAAATGCATCGAGCGTGATGGAGATATTTTTGAACATTTGCTATAAGTACAAGTAATTATTCTCAAGTTATTCAATTCGTTATTTTCCTAGTTATTCCCATTGTTACCAAATTAAATTTTATCTTCATTGATGATAGATTTTATGAGTCGAAACTGCAATTAGGTATATATCAACGTATTGAGTTTCACCAGGCGAGTAAAAAAATGGAAAGAAAAATCCAGGTCCGTATTTAGAAAAAAGAAGCTGATGGCGGCCCTCTAGTTACAAAACGTCATATTACAAATTCTATACTGTCAAGTTATAGAGCATGAAAAACAGTTGTGAGAAAGTTTCTTCCTTTCTTAGGTATCTATCGAAATAAAGCTAATAAAAAATAAAAAACAAAAATTATATTTTTTTGAAATATCACAAAAACCAAAGAACTTTTCGAATATTTATTTGCGGCATATTGGTGCGCATATAAATACACAACTTTTTCCTAATTTAACCGACCCTGTATCTCTAACCATTAATGAGTTCCCCATGTTGGCCTGCGAAATTGGGACACCCTGTACAGTGTGGATATCATTTATAGAATAACCTTATTTGTGGCATCATTTCATAGAATCATAAAGAACTCTAGGCCACATAAACTTTCGAATTTGATACCTCTAGTAACAAAAATTCAAATACACAAATATAATCAAATTTGAATATTCACATAGCACACTCAGTACTCTTTATTTTCAATGGACCACTCTGTATTTATTGCATTTTTTGATTTTCCCAGAATTCTTGGTACCATAAAAAAACTTATAGAAAAAGTGAGAAGGAAATATACCTACTATTCATCTACAGAGAAGTGAAAAACCTGTTTTCCTACGACCACGTATGAAAACGTCAATAATCACACTGTTTTGTTATTCAGAAAGTAGCTCATATCACCATGGTATTGTTTATTTGAAAGAAAAGAAGCACAAGTGTTGATATGAAAAATATCACAACTGATGTCGCCTGAATTGATAGAAATAATTAGGTATATTGTGAAGGTACTCACTGAGCGTTCTCAAATCAAATTCATATTATTTATTGAAATTTCTGTCTCGTTTTGAATTATACCAAGAAATCTTTATCTATTGATTTCAATGTGTCTGATACATAACCTCTGAATTCACTTTAAATCTGGAACCTATACTCTTTGCTGGAACTATTTCGATGTTGATGACAGCGGGTGAGATCATTCAAAAGAGTACGGCTAAAGTTTTTTGCGCGGCTTGCTGCTTGCATCAGTTTGATATCACAGTATCACCAAAGAGAAGATTCTTTGGTATCACAGATGTTTGCAAGGAGTCAAAGACGCACTAACTCGAGTATACGTACTTCTATGGTTCTGTATTCCTGGTTGCGTTATTACTGCCCCAAGCAGCAATTTGACGTTGCGGCGACGTGTTTGAAAAAGTTGCGCAACCAAACATGAGTTGCGTAGTCGACCTTAATACTACGTCGTCACGACCCTGTTTTGCACCAGTTTGGTCAATCATTTTTGGGTTTTTAAAACGTTTCACTTTCAACTGTATGTAGCAGTTGGTTGTTTCCTAAACGTTGCTAAATTTACCAAAAAACAACTACATGCACACTTGCGCCCTCTTGCGCAGCGATGACAGTTCACTTTCCACGGTGTTCAGAAATTAGTAAATATTTCAACCAAATCATTACTGATCACCAAAATGGACACTTGGTAAAAACTTTCTGACGACTACTAATGTTTTACTCGTGTGCTCATGATAGGTACCTACTCTATTTATATTGCCTGGAAAATAAAGATTTCCAAACAGAAATTATCAACGCATTTCAGTTTATTGTCAAATATACTATTGTTTTGCGTCAAAAAACACGCGCTCCTTCAATCCGTGGCGAATTTCGCAAAACTCGAAGAAAAAAAAAAACAAAAAAAATAATTTGGATATATAGTAGTCAAAGTTAATATTTATCCAAACAAGAACTATAGAGGATACAATGATATATTAATCGTTTCTTTTATGTTTGTTTATGTCCCAAATTTCAATGGCCGACAATGTTTCCGAAGATAATTACGCATCAAACATGGCGTAGTATTATAATAGACGTCAACACGACTTAGGATATCAGATAACTGAAAAATATACTGCTTTCAACATTAGTCATCCAGACAACTGAATGTAACCAGAGCGCGACTGAAGTTGGTTATCCGATCAAAAACTGAACGAAGTCCAACTAACGAACACTCCTCGCTCCACATTTGAAAACGGGCTTTTCTGTGTCATACAATTGTCAGTAGTGTTCTTCGAAAAATTAGTTGCTTTCCTCAATCTCTGCATCCAGGTTAGCATTTGTTCCAAAAGAACTGAAGTTTTCCAAACTGCCTGTCTTCAGGCATAATTTTATTTTTAATAAATTTTTTGAGGTTAGGTTGGATCAAGTTTTTCTTATCTTACTAGATATTTATTCTTTCTTCGAAGCATTTCAGCCAACAGTATGTCCTTGTTGTCATGGGGCATGTCCTCTCTAGTGAGTATTTGGAAAATTTAACTGCAAAGATATGACTCCACGAAAACGTTTACAATTTTTATAAAAAATTTCCCACTGCCAAGTTAAATCTCACAAGGTCGGCTCAACGTCGGTAAAACGTTAAAAATAACTAGAGTAATCACTCAAACGTTTTTAGAACGTCGCTTCCATTCCCAAAATATTTACTACATGAAGTTGGTTGGGTTTAACCTTGTAACAACGTCGTCGGTTAACTAAAGTCATGCTCATCACTGATACAACGTTGTCCGGTGGTTTAGAGTGCTTCGTTTCATAATTGACTGATATCTACACCAAGTATAACGTTAATTTTGGTGTATTATGTGATTATCGTCGCCAAAATGCTACTTGGGTGGCGCTAGCAGGCGTATGGTGTGAAGTTTTTTTATGTAGGTACGCTGATGTCAATATCAATAAAATTTGTTCAAACTAAACTAAGTCAATCAATCAGTAATTCACATAATGAGGAATTGTCGGAGAAGTATTCAAATATCATCTTGAATATGGAAATAAACAGTACTTGATATCGATACAAAACCACCTGAAATTATAGAGACCGCTCAAGTTAAATTTTTGACAAGACCTCCCGCGAAATGGAACTATTCGCAGTCGTAGGAAAAATAGTGTACAAAACTCGTTGGAAAGTGCATTCACTTCTCGTGCTAAACAACTACTCGTGTGAAATATGTCACTTTCCACACTTGTTGTGTAATATAGGTAACATTTCTATCAAGAATATAGGCCCAGAAGTGCTATGATTTTGTCGAACTATCAAACTTGGGATTTAGCGGGAAATAGAGATTTTCAAACCTTTTTTGTCGAAACAGCTCACATCTCTCAACTTTGTATTTACTATCAACTGATATTCAATTGAAACTAATACAAGATGTATCTTCCTCATTGTGACACTTCCAGTATCTCTACGAAAGATGATGATTAATATACATATAATATAATACGTTATGCAACACATACTTTTTGATGATGGCTGAAAAAATACCTACACCAAAGAATGACTATTTCAATGTTGCTGTACTGTTTTTATAGGAAATATGGCATTATTTACGATACATAGAAGAGCATGGACCTCACCCAAAATCGAACTACATGATGAAACAGATCGATATCAACTGGAATTCGAGAGCTGTCCTCGTCGATTGGCTCTGTAGCGTTGCTGAAGAATACAACTTTTGTGATGAAACTTTCCATTTGAGTGTCAACTACATCGATCGTTTTCTCACCCATATATCTGTCGTGAGTATTCATCTATAATCATTGATGTCATTCTAAATGTGAATGAACACTTAGTAGACGGAACAGTACTGTCACTGAAAAAATAAAGTAAATTTTTCTATAAGCAAAATACAACTTTTTTAAATTTGATGTGATAATTAGCCAGAATCTAGCTTTTTATTTCAATGATCCATCTAATGTGATCCATTGCCCTGACTCTGTCATATCATGCTTTTTGAAATTATTAATTTTTTTCTAGGTGGATAATTAACAGGTATATGTTGAAACGAGTCCCCCGTTAGTGGGACACCAAAAACATTTCTAGAGTTCTTTCTACTTGATTATGTCAAATTTCAATCATAGTTTTTAACATACTTTCACGAGTTCATCCCAGATAGCACATATACATCCCATGGATATACTATGGATATCCATGATGGATATTTATTTATTTATCAGTCCACACAAGCCAAATGGCCTATTTACATGGATCAACTCATACAAATATAAATATAATACAATTTAATAATTAAAGTAGGTACTTTTTCATCACTCATTATACCATTATCATTGATTGATATTGATATGTTGGACGTCCGGAGGATATCCGTTATACAATCTGATATAACCTATGGACGTCCATGAGATGTGACAGTGTGACCTTTTTGGATATCTCAATCTCATGATTATAATATAAGGGATATACTATATGAATATCTATAATATATATCAATAATAGATATCTATAATATATATACAGGGTGTCCCACTAAGGTCGGCGAGGTACGATATTATGGAAACCATTAACCTTAGGGCTCCTAGAAAAAAATATTGAGGACTAAATCGGCCAAGAGAAATTGATGGAAAATATTTTCAAGTTCCTAAAATGACCGCTAGAGGGCACAACTACTATGACATAAATAAAAATTCGATTTTTCTCGGAAAATCACCATATCAAGGTACTGTATCAATGACGGAAATGAATAGTTCAGCAAAATTTGCGTCAATTTGTTCCTTCACTTTTTTCATATCTCGAAAAATAATGATGGAAGAAGCTGTTGAAAAAATAATTTTTTAAATGGCTGTATCTCCTGAACCCTTACTCCAAATTCGATCAACTTGGGCTCGTTTGAAAGATAATTTCACAATCATTGGAACGCTCCATTCGATGTTGATTTTCAGTTCACACCACGTCTACTAGAGGGCGTTGTTCACCCAAGGTTCAGTATTTTCTGATTTTCTCAAAAAATTCAAATGGAATGCTACAAATTTGAAAAGGATGAAATTAGCTACATTTTGGTGAAAACCGCGATTCGATATCTCCATTCGTTTTTGAGTTATTCGCAAATAACTAATTCAACCTGAAAAAATCGAGTTTATTGTTGAAAAAAAATTCTACGATTTCCGTTATCTTCAATTAGTCTGAATTGCATGCAAAATATGAGGTGATTCAATCCTATTTGCCTGTGCTAGTGATTAAAACGGTTATTATTCAAATGTTCACCATTTTGGTGCATTTGTGCGTTGATCTAATATTCCGTCTTATACGCAAAATAACAATTGATGCAAACTATTCCTCTATTTTCATCGTGATATCTATGGGAATCGTTCTTCAATCATGCTAGTTGCATTGAAAATAATGGAATGCATTTTGAACAATTTTAGGGACATTTTTTTGTATCACGTTGTCGATAAAGATGTGTGATAGAAATGGCTTCAGAATGTAGAGGGTATTTGATATTCTTCTATTTGTTATTATTGAAAGTGACTTTCCATTATCGCAGTTTAGTTCTTGACTAGTAGGATCCACATTTTCATTATCAGTAAGTGGCATTTGCATCAATTGTTATTTTGCGTATAGTACGGAATATTAGATCAACGCACAAATGCACCAAAAGGCTGAACATTTGAATAATAACCGTTTTAATCACTAGCACAGGTGAATTGGATTGAATTACCTCACATTTCGCTTGCAACGCAGACGCACTGAAGAAAACGGAAATCATAGAATAATTTTTACAACAAAATACTTGATTTTTTCAGGTTAAATTAATTATTTGCGAATAACTGAAAAACGAATGAAGATATCGAATCGCGGTTTTCACCAAACTGTAGCTAATATTATTCTCTTCGAAAGAAATGTTATAAATTTATAGCATTCCATTTGAATTTCTTGAGAAAATCAGAAAAAACTGAACCTTGGGTGAACAACGCCCTCTAGTAGACGTGGTGTGAACTGGAGATCAACATCGAATGGAGCGTTCGAATGATTGTGAACTTATCTTTCAAACGAGCCCAAATAGATCAAATTTGGAGCAAGAGTTCAGGAGATACAGCGTTTTGAAAAATTATTTTTTCAACAGCTTCTTCCACCATTATTTTTCGAGATATGAAAAAAAGTAAAAGAACAAACTGACGCAAATTTTGCTGAACTCTTCATTTTCGTCATTGATATAGTACCTTGATATGGTGATTTTCCGAGAAAAATCGAATTTTTATTTGTCATAGTAGTTGTGCCCTCTAGCGGTCATTTTAGGAATTTGAAAATATTTTCCATCAATTTATCTTGGCCGATTTAGTCCTCAATATTTTTTTCTAGGAGCCCTAAGGTTTATGGTTTCCATAATATCGTACCTCGCCGACCTTAGTGGGACACCCTGTATATCTTACGGATATCAATAATAGATATCCGTTGAAGAATCTATTATATCCTATGGACTTCCATGGAATGAGACAGTGTGACCTTTTTGGATATCTTATGAATAGTTAAAAGAGAAGATTAATCGTTGTAAGAGTAGTATATCTTGTTCATAGAGTTTATCTTTGAATTTAATCAGGAGCATATTTTCCTTGCTTCAATGAGGTCAGGAGCTATATTTTTCTTTATATAAGCTTACTGAATATATCATATTCTGTTAACTTTGGTAGTACCAAAGACTCCATTATCGCAACACCAATTTCGTCGCAACACAAAATGTTGGCCCTGTTAAAATGTGAATAACTTTTTTATGCTTTGAACAATTTGAATTATTTTCACACTGTTTGCTAGCCAGGTCCTTCAGCTATAATCTCGTACTTCTTCAAAACATAGGGTTCCTCACATAAAATCGCTACAGGGTGTAATAACCTAAAAATTTCGGAATTTTCAAAAGGATCCCAAATAAATTTCGGAATTTTCAAAAGGATCCCAAATAAATTTTTTTTTCAGCATTGACAAAAGAGGCATGAAGATGATCTTATACCTCGAGACATTTAACGAATTGTCTTCTTATATCTTTTATTCACAGGGTGGTCTCAAAAAATTAACTTTTTGAAAATATACTTGGGATACTTTGGGTACGGATGAAGAGTAAGGAGATTCTGAGGAAGATTTTCCATATCATTTCATTCATTTCCATGAGTTTCGTAAAAAACTACTAGGATTCGCCCAAACTCGTGTACTCCAAGTATCATAGTTTGATGTATGTACAGGGCGAAAGAAATATCTTCTTCAGAATCAAAACAAGCTGTTTTCAGCAGAAAAATGTAGAAAAAATTGTTATAGGCATTTGCATAATTTTTTTTTTCGAGGTCTAAAAAATTAAATTATTTGAACAAATCCAAAGCATGATGAAAGACTGTATAGGGGTTGAGAAGGTTACCCTGAAATTTAGTTGTCTTCTGAAATTTTTTTGTATTCTGAAAATTTTTTTGAGATCTACGAATAATTTCTTGCGTCACGTTCTACTTTTCTACGAAAATTCGAGAATACGAGGGCGTGTCAAATTTGTGTCAACTTTGAAGAAACCCTGCTTGATCTTTAATATCCATTTTGAGTCAATTCTGATCTTCATATCTCTCAATCTTGCATTTCAGCTTCAGAATGAGCATGAGATTTTGAAAATCGGTTGACGAGGAAAAAAGGTATGACTGCAAAACCAAAAAGGTAATTTTTCACCCTTGCAATAAATGATATATATCTGTCTCAAATGTCTCAAAGTTATGAGATTATCTTCATGCCTCTGATGTTGAAGTTGAAAAAAACTGTTTCACTCCATTCGGGATTCTTTTGAAAATTCCGAAATTTTGCACAGTTTCAGGAAACACCCTGTAGCGATTTCACGTGAAAAACCTTATATTTTGAAGAAGTGTAATCGGAATTCAAATTGTGCAAGGCAGAAAAGAGTTATACAGATACCCGTATTTGTTTCAATTAAATATCAATCGATAGTAAATGAAAAGTTGAGATAGGGACATGCAAGCCGTTTTGAGCAAGAATGAATAGTTTCGGCACAAAAAATTCCTGAATTTGAAAAATCTCGATTTTTCACACCCTATATCTCTGTAATCTTTTTCGCTATACCCCAAGTAAGATAGATCGACGAAATCAGCTCTTCAGGAAGAATCTAAAAATGAAATAAAAAACAGGGTGTTCCATTTGAAATAACAAAGTTGTTGCTACTTTTTGATAGAAGCGGCAATGCCGCAACGCTGAAAGTATTTTAGATCGATAGAACAAATCTGATTACCCAATAAACCAAATTTTTAGAATAATCCTACGTCTCGTTCTCCGTAAACGTCTAAGGTACCATCGACCGTGAGTGACCCTGTATATGAAAGGTTCACGTGATCAACCCTCTGTGTATTATTCAGGTTCGTACGAAATTCCAACTTGTCGGCGCAGCGGCCATGATGGTGGCCACAAAAATGGAGGAGTACCATCCGATCGATTCGAACGAGTGGTCCTTTCTCACCGGCGACACCTTCTCCCCCAAGCAGGTGCTCAAGATGGAGCAGCTCATCCTCAACGTGTTGAATTACCGAATGCAGCCTCCGACCATACACGGGTTCATCCAGCATCTCTCCACAGAACAAGGAATAGACGAGAAGACGTTGCATTTGGCCATGGTGAGTGTCAACTGTCAAGTGACCAGAATGACTAGTACCAAATATTAAACTGTAAAGGATTGCTGAATCGACCAAGTTTTTCTTCCGGATGTATGACGTCACTGACTCCGCTCGTGATTTCATTGGCTGTTGACTATCCATCTTTGTCATTGATTTTAGTTTCAGTTTCTCACTTTATTTTTGTTATTCCACAGGAGGTTATTTTTTGAATACACGAAAGAATAATAATTGATGAGTTTAGTCAATATGAGAACATGAAAAATATCTGGACAATCAATTTATAGCCATTATTAGTTCCATTCGCAAAATTTTAGGAATAGGAATTGAATGAAAACATGTTTTTTAATTCTTTGAAGACTGTTGTGGCACTGGTTTACTTTTTTGGTTTGTGGCCGAATAATTATTGAAGTGAATAATATTCTAGAGTAGTCACAGAAATCATATACACAGTGAATTTTGGAACCAAAGATATTAAAAATGCATGTTGCTGCCCATAATCAAAATTCAATTGAAAATCTGCTAGATATGATTCATATATTTCATACCAGGTGAGCTCTGAAAATAGTGGTGAAATGAGGGTTTATTATTAATATCCATTGGTTTTTTTAGGGTACTATCAAAGATTACATAGAGACAGAATATAGAATATATTTCTGGATATTGTCCAGTGGAAGTAGATATGAAATTGAAAATGTCCTCGGAAGTTTGTATAGTGCATGTAAATTTTACATTTCAAGTATACATGTATTATTATCCATTATGAACTGTATAGATCAATAATAAATCATTCCCTATTAAGGTAGGCATATCATTTTGCAATCAGTAGCAGTTTTTATTTCATGATATACAATATTTTTTAATCAATCACACAGTATACTTTTCAACCAACAAATTATGTTATCTTTCACCTATATTGTTTCTTAGTGCATCCAGAAACAGTGATCTACCTATAATGCCTCAAAAATAAAAGACTATACCTATTTAGATCAAAGGATGATGTCCATTCAAGTTCAGGGCACCTATCTATCACCTATCATAAAATCATAACATGAACAGTAGGTATATGGAACAAATAAAACATTTTGATTTTATAATTTATATAATATATGATTTCCATAGTATAATACACCAACAATTTTGATTTTTCTATTATATCTACCAGAGTTGATTGTTTGAAACATTTTTCACAATGTTATTTTTATTGAATTGCTTTCTTCAATTTAGTGAGTTCAGTCATCACTTATTATGGGATGAAGATATGTGAAATTTCAGGATCAGAAGAGAATATGCATTTTCTGAATTGGAGCAAAATGTTCTCAATATTTTCTGTCACACCTTATTCAGTGGAACATTTGCGTTCCAATCATCTCTTCACTAGTAAATCTACAATACAAAGACAACAATAACAAGATATTACTCCTCAAGAGCATGTATTATAATAATATACCTTCAGGGTTCATTTAGTAGGTCCTGCATGTTCCTGCTCATAATCTTGATCACATAAAATAGAACAAATAATCTACTGGAATTACTTGGATTACACAAAGGAAGTCTCCCAAATCGTGAAATCCACTTCTAATTGTTGTGGGTTTTGGAAAAACACATGGAAATTATTTGTTGTTTTGGGTTTTCTTAAATCATCTACACCCTCAGGCCTGTGCTCATGCCGTGCTCTCATTCCCTCAGTTACAGCACCCAAAACAACTAATTCACCTATAAAAGTAAGATTTTATATATTCAGCATTTTGTATTGCATGTACTTACTTCATTCACTTATATAAGTCATATAAAGTACCACTTTATTTTTAATTTACTAAATTCATTCCAATTTTGAAATTTCGCAAAAAGTTTCAATGGCGATATAATAACTTCCGATGGCCGTTCTCTCGACCAATGAACAACAAGGTCGAATCAGTGACGTCATTCAACGTGTTTACATTGCCAGCATAGGGATTGAGCAATCCTTTGCAGTTTAATATCCTTGGATATAGATATGGTGGAACGAGTCCCATTCAAAGGCACTAGAAATATTTGTAGACTTCTGCCTACTTGATTCTGTTGAATTTCAATCATAGTTTCAAACACTAGTAATACTTCCACGACTTCATATGGATGGCGCCACGTCTGCTGATTCCGCATGATGAATATTAATTTTCACAATTTCTCAGTCATTTTGATTTTGTGTGATTTGTTCAATCAATATCATGATTGAATAATTGAACAATATTCATATTTCAAACCAAAACCACAATTATGAATGATCTGTCACTGTCACTTGAACACGAAACAATTGAATACGGATATTTATAGAGAACTAAATTATCGTATTGATATCAAATGCGATTTTAACGCCATCTCCGAACGATTAGTGAAATATTACCGGTGTTATGATCTTCGCTAAACCAGTCTACAGGTTTTGACGAAAAACAGTTGAGTCGTTTCACCATATCTATATCCACCTTTACCAGTACTACACCTTTTCAAGTTGTATTTCAGAAAGCGTCAAGTTTATTTCAGAATAGTCACTTTCATTTAAGCAAGTGTCCCATTTGTATTCCAAAATAGTGAGCTGAATTTCAGAAAGCGTTCAGAAAAGTGAGTTCAATTTCAGAAAACGTCATTGTATTTCAGATAATAGTCAATTAAATTCCAGAATTTGTCATTGGAATTTCAGAAAATATGATTTATATAGCAGAGAGCGTCAATTTGAATTTCAGAATAATAAATTTGTAATTTCAACTTTAGAAAATATATAATTTATGTTTCAGGAAGTGTCAATTGAATTTCAGAATAGTCACTTGTATTTCAGAAGAAATAAGTTCATTGGGAACACCTTATTTTGGTGGTCTTATATTTTCCACTCATCTCTGAAAAATAACGTATGTAGGTGCTAACAATATTGAAAGAAGTTAGGTGGTCACATCATAGTTCCAATGTTGTTTTCATCATGGACTATGGTACCTATATGAAACGATCCGAATAAAAAATTTTGGTAGTAAACTAATATTCATGCCCATCTAACGTATTCTCAAGAATGTAGAACTTCCGGTTGTACCAGAAATGAACCTCAACTTCGTTATTCTGTATACCTTTACACCTACATGATCATATTTCTCGATTTTCCGCGAAATCCATGATATATTTCATGTATAATGTCGTCCTTTATTCAAATCTACCCGTTTTCCAAATATTCCAAATCTCACTTTTCTTCGAAGAAAAATCAGATTCATCATCAGACCACAGAATTTTAATAAAAACATCAGGTTGACCAATCTGCGTTCATCTGCGGACCAATCCGCACTAGTTGTGCACTTGAAGAAAATCCGGTAAACTTTTATTTCACTATGGTAAACCTAAACGGAAAAACTTTTAGATGAACCCTTGCAAAAAATATACAGTGTGGAACAGCCAAATGGAATAAATTCGATAACGAATAAATGAGAGCGTGTTGGGAAAAACGCTTGGATACGCGTCGATTTGTATTTTTAGATGCGCATTTAAAAAAAAATAATAAATATATAGGGTGTGTCATGTGACACACCCTATATAATTATTATTAGTTTTTTGGATTCTTCAGAAAATTCTAGACATAATTCATGTACAATGTTCTATACCTATCTTCAACTGTTAAATTAACATTTAAAAAAGAAAATTATTTTATTTCACAATTTCGCTACATTAAACTCAATACTTATTTCCCATTTAGCTCTTAATATTGAGAAAATAAGCAAAAACCACTATTTGTGAAATAAAATAATTTTCCTTCTTTAATGTTAATTTTCGTAATACATACATCTGAAAACACTTAATATTTCCGAAATAGTTGAAGATAGGTATAGAACATTGTACATGAATTATGTCTAGAATTTTCTGAAGAATCCAAAAAACTAATAATATACAAGGGGTTGTATTTAAAATAAGAAAGTTGGTATTAGCCACTGTCACATGACACACTCTATATAATTTTTTTTTGAAAAAATGCGCATCTAAAAATACAAATCGACGTGTCCAAGCGTTTTTCCCAACACGCTCTCATTTATTCGTTATCGAATTTATTCCATTTGGCTGTTCCACACTGTATATGTACCCATGAAAAATACTGAAAAAGCTGAAACAGTCACAAAATTCGTAAAAACAACTCAAAACTAACCGGGTTAGTGGCCGAGTGCGTTGAGGCGCTGCCATTTGGCTCCAAAGGGTCCAGGTTCGAATCTCGGTGCAGCTATTAGAAATATTAATTTCTGAAGTTTCGTTTACCGGGCGAATATTCTTGGTACATAGATATAAATTTTTTGGACTCTCCACGGCGGTAACCAGCCGAGTAGTGCTTCGGATGACACTTAGAAAGCTAAGGTCCCCGTCTTCCTTACTCATACTAGACTTACGAGGTTTGCTTCGCAACTAAGTTGGCGGTTAAAACACTTTTCAAGCACTTTTTAATGCCAAACAATTGGTTAAAAAATCAACTTCTGATGCATTAGCTTCCCCTGAAATTCTTGACAATGGATTATTCAAGATTTCAGACTCGCGCCGGAAGAGACAAGAATAACTTTGAGCATGGATTGGTCAGCCAGGAATATCACGATGTTTTTTATTTCAGAATGCTATAAATTACGTTGGCATTATTTTTATGTGGGGTACGTTTGATGGCAGAATCGCCAAAACAGAGCTACGCCCACAAACAAAGACGTCAATAGATTTTTGGGGAGTATACTCGACTTTAGACGTCAATACCTTTTTTCTGACGCATCGGACGATTTTGTCTCATATAAGCTCGATGAAAGTACAAGTCATGAAGAAAGACCTTCGTTTGGCCGCAGTACGATAATTAGAATCTGATATATGAGCGTTTCAAAAATAAATTCAAATTCAAAAGGAGGCGGAACGGTGAACTTTGCGCATGCGCAAACTGAGGGTTAAGATTTTCATTTGAAGCCCTTCCGATCGAGGGACAAAAGAAAAAATTCACTCTCTGCTTGACTCTCAGGCCAACCGAAGAGAAAAGTTATGGCAAATTGTATTCAATCCAAGAAAGTTTGAAGTTGGCCAACTTCGTAACTATTTAGTGATAAATAATTATTACTAAATGTCTGCATAAACTACATAAATGTCTGCAAATCAACTTATAATTTATGAATGCTAATTGATAAATGTTTGATGATGATTCATGAACTCGCACAACCCCATGATGCTCCCTTCCGTAGTACCTCAGCGAGTTGGTCCTGCTGGAGGGCGAGGCCTACCTGGACCACTACCCCTCGAAGCTGGCCGCGGCGTGCATCGCGCTTGCGCGCCACACCCTCTCGAAGCCGAAGCCGTGGCCGAGCCAGCTCAAGGCCGCCAGCGGCTACTCGCTCAAAGAGCTCAGCCCGGTGGTGCACCGGCAGCACGAGACGTTCCGCAACTCGCCGCTGAGGGAGCAGCAGGCCATCCGCACCAAGTACTCGAGTCCCAAGTTTAACCGGGTAGCGTTGATGAGGCCCAGGGCGCTGATGGGCGAGGAGTTCGACAAGGGGGAGTGAGATGCCATGCGGAGGGTGTCGGGTATGTGTGACTATGGCTGAATTTATGCTTATTTCCAGCAAACATATTTGTTATATTTACATAAATATTATATGAAATCAATGTAATATTTTTATGTAATTATCACATATTATTCCAAAGATCCGTGAACTTCGTTTTCATAGGGAAGATTGGGGTCAATGTACAAGGTGGCCAGATAAGAATGCAAAGTGCAGTATCTCGGAAACTATTCGTCTAAGAGACTTGCGGTGAAAAATGTTATTACTAAAGTTACCAAAAGAAAAATCCTGGAAATTATGTTCATGTTTCCAAGATGGCCGCCAGGGGGCGTAACGGCCATCTAAAACTTTTGAAATGAATTTTTGACGAAATACGCCTAGTAAACGTACCAATGAAATATATACCTTTTGTAGTTGAGCTTCATTCGAGTAATTTTTCCTCGACACTTTTTGACGTATCTATTTAAATGAAGTGGTGGGGGGTGGTTCAATGTTTTTTCAAATATAAAGCTGTTACTCCTGAACGACTGAACGGATTTCAACTTGGTATCGTTGAAAAGAGCATTCATTGGTCTATTAAATTCATCTTATTTGAAATGTGTCCGATTTTAAGTGATGCCAAAATTGTCAAAAATCAAATGCAATTATGTGACTTTTTTCTATGAAAATATTAGTGGAATGATACCTTAATAGGCTAGTGAAAACCGTCTCTCGATATATACATTTTTCACTGCAAGTCTCTCAGACGAATAGTTTCCGAGATACTGCACTTTGCATTCTTATCTGGCCACCTTGTACAGGCTGTTTCATTTTCGATGTCCCTACGGGATATCTCGCTTATTTTCGAAGATAGAAATTTGCGGTCTTCGCGAACATGGGATACTTTTTCGTGAAACTCACGATACCGCAAACAAAATTATCATAGCCCGCTTCGTTTGTGAGATATAAGACGAAATTGAAAATATTGCATTTTGGGACCCACCCTGTATATCAGCTATCTTTCAACTTATGGAAGAAGTAAAAACTGACTTCTATACTTATTCTTACGTAGAACCCAGTGGCTTTGTCAGATTTCTGAATGGAGCTGTAATTGAGATATAACACAAAGTTATGTTATATTTTTCAATATTTGAAACATGAATGTTTCGCGCTTTCAAAAATATATTGAACTCATGAGATATTCTTAGTATTAGCCCTGGTATTCAGATAATTTGGAGTTTTTATAGCTATAGGCAAAGACAAATATTACTTTCAAAATAGATAATTTGATGCAATAACCATCGTAATAACCTAATACCACTCTGATTTATATAGGGTAAAACAAAATGTTTTCATATGTAATTATTATTAGATATAGTAGCTGAACTATTTGGCAAATCGATGAATTTATTCTTATATGAATATATGTTCAAAGATAATAGCCACCAAGGTCGCCTGACTTATAGATATCAGATTTCTTCTTATGGAACTACATAAAAAAGTGAATATACTTACCACACCAGCAGTCGCAGCATGAAAATCGAGATGCACTGATTAATGTTACGAGAAATGCTTCTAAATACTTACAAAACCTCTGTTTTACTGCGGTCGATTGACGTTTTTCTCAGAAGATGTCGGCTGTGTCTTCGACATGATATGGGCATTATTTTAAGAAAATCGTACAAAACATTTTCAACAGAATAATAATAAAAAAAGCTTCGTTTTTTCAAATAAGTTGTTTATTGATTTGGCAAATAGTTCAACTTTTTATATCAAATAATAATGGTGAATGAATACTTTTTTTTCTACCCGATATAAAGAATGGTGGTATTCGATTATTGCACCAAAATATCTATTTCATAAGAATTATTTGTCTTGATTAGCTATAAAAACAGAAAATGTTCTAAATGAAGGGATAATACTAGAAATATCTTATGAGTGTTATATATTTTTGGAAAGCTCGAAGCATTTGTGTTTCAAATATTGAAAAATATACAGGGTTTTCCATTTAAAAAAACCAAACTCTGGGTTATATCTCAATAATGACAGCTTATTTCAAAAAACTGGCTACGCCACTGGATTCTACATAAGAGTATGTATAAAAGTCAGTTTTTACATATTCCATTAGTTGAAAGATAGCTGAGATACAGGGGGGGTCCCAAAATGCAATATTTTCAATGTATCCCTATCTCGGAAACGAAGCGGGCTATGAAAATTTTGTTTGCGATATCGTGAGTTTCACAGAAAAGTAGCCAAGACCGCAAATCTCTATCTTTGAAAATAAGCGTGATATCCCGTAAGGACATCGAAAATGGGACAGCCTGTACCGGGTGATTCAGTAATGATAACGAGGTACTGTACCTCAGTAACTAACAGTCGTACAAGTTTGGGGAAAAAATCCTTCAGGGGAAATCGACCAAGAAAAATTGCTGGAAATATTTTTTAAATTGATACGTCCATCGCTAGAGGGCGTAATAGTTTCAATCGTATGAAACATTGAATTTTTTCGGAAATTTTCCTGTATAAGTAAAATAAAGGCGGGAGGGAATCCTTAACTTTCTGGACCGTAAATGTCAATAACTTGAGTATGACTTGACGGTATTTTGCTAACAAGATATGGTTACTGCCCTCGGTAGGAGGCGTGTTTCATGAAGTCAACAGTTTTTTGAATTTTTCTCCAAAATTTCAAATGGAACGGTATGATTATCTCTACAGATTCGCAAAGAAGATCAAATTTGCAACTTAATAAGTTGAAACGTTGAAACCGCATGGCGATATCTTCATTCGTTTAAAAGTTATGGCTTAAAAAATATTTCATCAACAAATTTATTGAAGAAACAAAATAGATTATTGAGTTTTCGTTTTTTTTTTCGATTTTCGTAATCGAGTATGTGATGGGAAAAAGAAAATTCATTTTACCATGGCATGTTTGACTACGAAACTTGGAAAAAATTCGAAAACTCAATTACCTATTTTGTTTCTTTGATAAATTTGTTAATGAAATATTCTTCAAAACATAACTTTTCAACGAATTATGTTGCAAATTCTATATTCTTTCCGAATATGATGAGATAATTATACCGATGCATTTGAGATTCCGGAGAAAAATTGAAAAAACGATTAACATCACAAAATACGCCCTCTAGCGAGGGCGGTGAGAACCAGAATGGCATGGATGGTTTTTTATCCTATTCACCAATCCTTTCTTTCTTGAACCATATATTGTTAGCAAAATTCCGTCAAGTCAAACTTAAGTTATAGACATTTACGTTTCAAAAAGTTTAGGATTCCCTCCCGCCTTTATTTTACGTCCTACAATGAAACTTCATGTTTCAAAAAGATATACCATTATGTTGGCATTAACGTGAGAGTATTTATATCCGAATTTATACAGGAAAACTTCCGAAAAAATACAGTTTTTATACGATCGAAACTATTACGCCCTCTAGTGGTGGGCGTATCAATTTAAAAAATATTTCCAGCTATTTTTCTTGGTCGATTACCCCTGAAGGATTTTTTCTCCACATTTCTACGACTGTTAGTTACTGAGATACAGTACCTCGTCATCCTTACTGAATCACCTTACTGAATCACCCGGTACATTTATGTATATATAACAAAAATTCTTTCATGAAAAAAAGTTGACAGTATCAATGTCTCATCAAATCAACAATGAATCTTCCAGGATAAGTATGTTTATTATGGGGATCTCGGAAACCATAAGAGATACGAGGATGGTTGAATTAAAGAAAAATTGCGCATTTTGAAGTCTAATATGTATCAAAAACCAGAATTTGACGATTTCGTTTTCATTATTTTCTGACGTTTTTGCATATTGTGTGAATATGAAAATTTTTTAGTGAAATAATAAGTAATGAATTAATTAACTGAATTCATCGTAATGAAAAAACGAACTTTACTGCTTTGTCTATTATTTTCAATCTTATGATTGAAATTCTCATCCGTTATTGTTTGTCAAATATCAATAATATAATAAACTCGAGCGAAGTGAGTGCGCTCGGCTGACATTTTGCGAATCCGCCCTATGTTTCCAATATTTTATCAGTCCTTGTAGAAATGCGTATTAATGATTATTTTTTCTTTTGCAGGGGATATAGCAGTGGACTATTTTACGAATTTATTATACAGTACTTTTATCAAGCTTTAACATTTTTATTTACTACTACGTTTTGTCCATGATATTGTTTTTATGAAAGCCTACATATGCAGGTCGGTTTTTTATCTAACTCATAATTTATTTACCGCACTATACCACAACTAAGGTAACTAACTTTTCTGTTTCTGATGCTGAATATCGATCTGTTGAGAAGTTCGAGATTCTGATATGTTGGAAAAATCTTAATACATATGTAATTCTTCAAACACAGTGTGAACAATACCAGAAAAGAATAGCTTTTTATTATTTTTGAGTACTCTTCTTTCGTGTTTTGGGATGTGAAAGAAAATCATCTGTAGACAGGAGGAGAAAAAAAGTCTAAAATCAAGGAAATAGAAGAGTATGTTCATACTTTCAGCTGGATGATTCGAAAACGAATCTACCTTCTTTTTCATCATTAACAGATTGAGAGTTATGATATGATATACAATTTACGGATGTTTTTTTCTTAATTTTAAGAAACGAGATGAGAAAGCCGAATTGAAATCATCAGAAATAAATGATACTATTGAGGAATACAATGAAATAATCGAATTTCGAAAAGGTAGGTATTGCATTTAGAAAACTCTGTGAGAGATTTTCTAAACTGTTTGTAATTGTAAATTCCAATTCATCATTTGCTGATAAAAAAAACTGCTTCTCAGTATCGCAACTATTCAAATATGCATAATCATTTTCTGAATTTCTCAATAGATTGATAATCAAACGACTCTGTATCTCTTTTATCTTACGAGATATCAATTGCGAGGTAGATAAAAAACGATCAGCCAAACGACTATTGTTTTTATAGGTAGGTACTTGATATTATATTAAATACTACCGAATCACGCATATCTGATATTTTATATATTGTTTTCATTTTTATGTTCTGATTAAGATTGAAATTCTTTTTCAACTAATACAGACCTGTATTTATTGACCAATGTACTTTGTACTTACAACTTTTTTGTATCTAATACATAATTCGCATCCCATTCTTAATAATTGAACTACACCCATCCAGAACAAAACTATATATTCTAACTGGGGTGAAGTATATTGAAATCTGAGTTTTCCTGGACAATGTAAAAATATAAGAAATTGACTCATTCTTCCTATATTTACTGCGCTTTATATAAAAAATACACAATCGTGAACAAATATTTTAAAAATCCAGTGTTATACACTGAGCTGAATTTCAATTAGTTGTGGATATAAATTGCGTTAGCACAGCAAAATATCTTAATGAAATAGGCGCCAAAGCAGTTAATTTGCTGAATCAAATAATAGAACCATCTTGCTTGAAGATCTTTATATTTGCTTTTTTTTTCGGAGGTGGTTGAAATAATTTATGGACATCATATGGGTCTAATCCCCCATATGATAGTGTGGGAATCCCTGAACTCAGTCAGGTTTACCCACTAAACACTTCACCTTTTACGTATAGGTTCGTCTGACCAAAGTCTCTGATGACACTTAGGCCTTATGACCCATTGTATCTTGCCTAGCTATTGTCATTGTACCCAGTTTAGTATCTCCGTGCCTCATTGTACAGGGTGAACAACTAAGAACGGCTCTCGGCCATATCTCAGCTACGGATAAAGATACAACTTTGAAAAAAAAATTATCATGAGAAAAGTGACCCTAAAAAATAACTGGAAAATATTTTTAAGTTTCTAAGATAACCGCTAGGTGGCGTAACGGCTATGAGTGAAGAGAAAATTGAATTTTTCTCCGTATCTAGTATCAACAAGGTATTTCGAAAATATATGCAGACGGATCCTTGATAAATTCCTAGTTTTTTTTGTTTCACACTTTTTGTCCCATCTCAAAAAATAAAGTGGTGGGGGAACGTCAAATTATGTTTTTTCTAAACGTCTGTATCTCTGGTTATCTTCAACAGAATTCAATAATCTTGAGCTCGTTGAAAAGGCCTCTTCCTGGTCTATCGACTGTGATTTGAATTGGTTTTATATTCATATCACCGTTGCCGCTAGAGGGCGTGATCTAGAGTATCAATGGATATCGTGATTTTAAACAGAAAAATTAAATGTAATGGTATGCTTATTATTACTTGATAAAATAGAGAAACTAGATCTCAACAGACCAACGAAAACCGCAACATGATAGCTTTCTGCTAACGGAAGATATTAACGATCAAAGTTGGAAAAATGATTTTTGCTCTAAGCATTCAAAATAAACAATGTAACAGTAAACAATGTAACAAAATCAACAATAAAAAATTACACAAATCACAACAAAGAACTACTAAGAACGTCATTCGGTTCGGTTGGCATACACAAGATATTTCAATCTTCCCCACAAATAAAAGTCTGAACACGTCAGGTCTGGGGATCTGGCTGGCCGATTGAATAAACTTCCTCGTCCTATCCACTTGTCAGGATATGTAAGGTCTAAAAAATTTCGAACTTCTCTATGGTAATGTGCCGGGCACCCATCATGTTGAAAAAACATGTCACGACGAATTGCCAGTGGTACATCTTCTAAAAGAAGAGGCAATTCATGCATTAAAAAATCTAAATATCCCTCCCCATTGAGAGTGTTATTAAAAAAAATGGCCCAATTATTTGTCCACCTATAATTCCAACCCACACATTCACTGACCAACGACCCTGATGTTGGACCTCCCGCATCCAGTGGGGATTCACTTCGGACCAGTAGTGTATATTATGGCGATTGACACTACCATCACTGCAAAATGTAGCCTCATCTGACCACATAATATGCATAAGTAATTCAGGATCATCTTCTATCATATTCAAGAGCCAGTTACAATAGTTCAGCCTGGTTATCGAAATCTCGAGCCTTCAACTCTTGGTGTAGGACTATGTGATATGGGTGCAATCTAAAATAGTATTTGAATAATTAAGGGCAATAAGACAATTACTTCAAGAGATTTAACTCTCGTAATGCTTTGCTTTTGGACATATAAAACTTAGGTTTTCGTTACCAATAAACTATTACTTAACCTAACCTGTGTTCTCTTAGAATATTCAGAACGGTGGTTTGACATAATCTCAAGTCTCTTGCTATGGCTCGTGTGCTGATATGAGGGTTGAAATTAACATTAGCTACGACATTTATTATTTGTTCCTCCGTTCGAACTCTACGACGTCTTCGATATACAAGAAGATGCACATTTCCTGTGGTCCGAAGACGCTGTGCGATTCGAAAAAACACTCTACTTCCGGGATGTCGTCTATTTGGGTACTCCGCCGCGTACACTCTACTAGCAACAGTTGCATTTTTCATGCATTCGAAATAAATTGCCAACATATCAAATGCTTCTTCATTTGTGAGAATCATAATTTTCTGATTCAAAGATCGAAAGAGATAAGTAAAGTAGATGAATAATCAACACAATTGCAACAATATGAATACTTTTTGACATATAGGAGACATATTATTACAATTCCATGGATTGCTATTTTTGTCTTCATGCAATAAATCATTTTTCCAACTTTGATCGTTAATATCTTCCGTTAGCAAAAAGCTATCATGTTGCGGTTTTCGTTGGTCTGTTGAGATCTAGTTTCTCTATTTTATCAAGTAATACTAAGCATACCATTACATTTAATTTTTCTGTTTAAAATCATGATATCCATTGATACTCTAGATCACGCCCTCTAGCGGCAACGGTGATATGAATATAAAACCAATTCAAATCACAGTCGATAGACCAGGAAGAGGCCTTTTCAACGAGCTCAAGATTATTGAATTCTGTTGAAGATGACCAGAGATACAGACGTTTAGAAAAAACATAATTTGACGTTCCCCCACCACTTTATTTTTTGAGATGGGACAAAAAAAGTGAAACAAAAAAAACTAGGAATTTATCAAGGATCCATCTGCATATATTTTCGAAATACCTTGTTGATACTAGATACGGATAAAAATTCAATTTTCTCTTCACTCATAGCCGTTACGCCACCTAGCGGTTATCTTAGAAACTTAAAAATATTTTCCAGTTATTTTTTAGGGTCACTTTTCTAAGATAATTTTTTTTCAAAGTTGTATCTTTATCCGTAGCTGAGATATGGCCGAGAGCCGTTCTTAGTTGTTCACCCTGTACAAGTCCTTCACTGAATGTGAGTTGTATATTTCTAGGTCGCCTATTGGTTGCCCAAAAATCGTCTGCCTTCTGCGATCCAATGCATTTGCATAATATATGTGATGCTGTTTCTGGTTCCTTTCCGCATAGTCTGCAATTTGGGTCGCCATTATACAGTCCCATCCTAGTAAGGTGCAAGGATGGTAAACTAGAGAAGGATGGTTCATTCAAGCGATTTTTTCGGCCAAAAGGCGTGGATCCGAAGGCGCGCGATGACGTAGTCAACGGCCCTCAATTCAAAATTATTAATGCTGAATATCACTAAATGGGCATTAAAAGTAATTTTACTGTGATTTACCTTTTTATAATCGATACATATTGATTATTGTTGGTTATTGTTATCATATGGCTTCAAATATTAGTAATTTTGGTGAACAAAAACTCCTTGATTCACAAAAATTCCTGAATGTCCACCCAGAAAATAATACATGAGATAATTCAACGTTTACAAAACAGGGAATATACCTATTCCATGAATAGGTGAGTACCTAAAACCTACCTTGAAAACACTTTCATATTAAAAATAGGGAAATTTCAATGAAGAAATTATAGGTACTGATGAATGATGCATGTAATGTATGTGTGCATATATATTATTCAATGCACAGGTTATTGAAAGTTCATATTTTGAATTGAAATTGATATACCTACCTATTTTATCAAGTTTAACAATTATCACTGAATGGTGAAAATAAAATACATTCTTTAATTTAATTTATAGGTACCTACATTATACATAATAGGAATATAAATATATTGACATCAATTTCGATTTCCTCATTAGCTGACTATTTTCTTCATTTATACATTGGACACTACTATATATGCAATCCAGGTTGTTTCTTTTATTTGCAGGTTTTTATATCCTCATTATAGCTCGAAGTATACAAAATTCCTGAATCTGATTACATGGAACATCATAAAATAATGAGAATATAGGTACTTCTTTTTCATAATACATTTTCATCTACCCATTTTGTAGATCTCTTTCTTAAATTTGGTTGGACCAATCACAGCTCTGATGTATGACTTGTATCAGGATTCACAACATCTGCATGTTCACAACTTATCCACCTTTTCCAAAAAGTATCCCAAACAAAATCAGTGCCTTTTGTAAATGTGTGGTAAATAATACTGGAATCCTCTTGGTTTTTGTCGAAAAATAGCAAACCTGCTACCTGGCATACTGGTTATTAGATGGAAATGATTACATAAACACTACACACTTTTCAATGGAGGTGATAATTTATTAATATTTATCGACACTACTAAATCTTCTTACTGAGTAATTTGTCTATACCTACAATTATTGAAGAACTCTATTTGAAAAAAAAACAATTCGTACAGCCACAATCTACAATCGTGCCACAATATGAATATCGAGACATAAATTACATAAACGTAAACAAAGATTGAGGGCCGTCAGTGACGTCACGAACGCTGTTCGATGTGCGTCTTATGGCAATGAACCATCCTTCTCTAGTTTACCATCCTTGGGTAAGGTGCTTCTTGACTGGCGCGTGGCCGGTCATGAGTCCTATGGCAGTTTTTATCTGCTCTGTGTTCATGTTTAGCAGATCTACAGTTCGTCTGTGGCATGGTTCCTTGATTTATTGTTACCCATGTATATTCCCAGAAATGTTTTCCCAGTGATTCTTATGTTTTTCTCGAATTCAGTCTCTTACAGGCGCTCGGGCTGTACGCTTTGGTACTCCTAGAATCTGTCCTGGATCTGGATCATTATCTGACCCTCTTCTTGCAAGTTCGTCAGCTCTCTCATTGCCAGTAATCCTCTGATGTCCTGGCACCCAGGTAAGCTTGACGCTGTTCCGGTCTGCCAGCGTTTTCAGTTCTTTCTTGCAATCAAATACCAGTCTTGTCGTCACTTCCTTGCTTCTCAATGCCTTAAGTGCCGCTTGACTGTATGACATTATTTGGATCTGCTCATGTTCTATGGCTCTACTGTTATTCTCCTTTACGCATCGGAGAATTCCATTTATATCAGCTTGAAAAACGGAGGTGTGTTATCCCAGTGAATAGCTGAGCTTGGTCTCCTCGAAGTTGTAGAGGACCAATAAGCCCTTCCAGTTCCGTCTTCGGGTTAATGCTATTATGGCGGCCTTGTGAGGACTGTATTCTCCTTGTACCAACACTACTGTGTCGTCAGCATATCCAAGGACTTTATGTCCTCTGTTATTTAGTATCCTTAGTAGCCCGTCCACAACCAGATTCCACAGGAGTGTATCAAATAGGTTACTTATTTACCAAAATATATATTTTTTAATGGATGATTCCTGTCACATGAATTTCCTTTTGTAACTATTGATATATTTCTGAATAACTACCAAAATTAAAGGTTTTGTGGATTACTCTAGGAAGGTTTCCTCATTGTCGTGATCTTATATTCAAACAGCTTTATAGAAGGGTAGTGTATATTGAAGCAATTCCGAACAGATGCAGCTAGTAATTAATGTTTCATTCAGAAGTTTTATTTTCGAAAGTAAAGTTTTTCTATCAATCATACTCCTGTATAGCAATGAATCGAAAATCACCCTTTTATAATTACTTTAGTAATTTGATTCGAATAAGTGGGTATACTTAGGTACAAAACAGGTGTAAGTTCTATCATGACACTATCATTGAATATACAGCAAGAAGATCATATAAGAATTCACACAGTCTATTAGAATGCCCTTAAGGATATGGATGTGAGGAAGGCTGCAAACAGGTTTGAATTTGTTTTTTTTTTCAAATTTAAATTGAAAGAAATACATGAATCTCGTCTTATCCAGACCACGAGGAGAAAACAACTAATTTTCTGGCAAATACCACGCACAACATTGATTTATATCTGCTCGTAGTCAATGTTCACACTGTTAATGTAAATCAAAAATGTTTCTTTCTTCTTAAGACGTGACAACCTTCAGACCGGTTAGTCAACCTAGTAGAGACCCTGATATCTTCACTCGAAACGGTGCCAGTTCCAATGCAATCTCCGCTCGCTTACTTCACAGCAAGGAGCCGCATATCATGAGGCATTTGGAATAAGCGACATCATGCGACGGAAGAAAGAAACACTCCAGAAACGAATAATCTCCTATGTTCGACATGACAATTTGGAGAATCACTGAATGTGTGACAGGGGTTATTGCTTTATATCAAAAGCAGTTATTTTCCTCGGTACTGGTTGATTGATTCTTTTGTCCAGTTTTCCCTCATACCTCAAGAAGTCTGGTCCTTTCAATGAGAATGAAAAAAGTTATCATAGATTTCCTTCCACCAGAATTAGAGGTCGACAAGACAAGAATTCTTGTCTCGATAACAACTTCTTGTCTTGTCTTGAGACAAAGTCAAGAAATTTTAAAAAAACTTGAGTTGACGTTTTCTTGACATATTATATCTTGTCTTGAGTCAAGAAATTTCAAGATCTTGAAATATCCGGTGACACAGTAAGTACAGTGGTGTGCATAAAAAGTCGTAACTACAGCAGTTATTTCAAGTCATCAAGCTTTCTAGTCTTAATCAAACTTTTTATGGACTTTGACAAGTAGTGCCAAAATTCAAACTATCTAGGTATGTCTTGTTGTTCCTTCATGTCAATTATCGCGATTTGGAAAAATCAAATTATAAATTATATTATTATAAATATTTCGAAAATGTCTGAACCAAATATCAATAACCAATATACATATTTTTGAAATCAGGAGGAAGAATATCGTCAATTTTTTCGAAAATAACGATGAAGTTGGTACGCATATTTTATATCAGCGATATTCATTTGTTTCATCTGATTTAACTTTCTGGAGGTTCAGAACGAACCCTGCAACTTTTGCATTTGAAGTTTTCTTCTATCTCCAATAATTATAAACCCTGTAGAATCTGTTTAGTGTTTAAATATATGGAATGACCCTGTACACGGTGATTCCCCGGCACGATCGCAAATAATAATAATAATAATTTATTCACCATAAGCATTACAAAACATTACAATGCATCCATTAGTTTTCCTTAAATAATATGCAGGAGGTAAATAAACAGGGAAAACTCACAATAGGATTAGAAACCCTTGTGCGTGAGTTGCTCGCTTGTCTCCTCTACTAACATCGAAGATAATCAATTTAATATATGTAGAATTAACGATACATCTGGTATATAAAAACTTACACAATAACATAATAGAAAATCAATAAATTAACAAAATAAACAATAGTTATAATAAGAATCTTGAAATATGTACATATATACCCACATAAGTTGTTGATAAAATATAAGGACGATACAACTAATGTGGGATAGTGTAAATAAAAAAAGTTAATAACATCATACGAGGAAGTTTGATTGCATAAAAGGTTGTTATGACTTGTCCATCAGTAGGTATACATATAGACGAGAGCAGGTAGTATAATAGGGATATTTTATTCAGTTTTATCTATTAGTATAAATCCAATTACATACAATGATATTTGGAGTATTGAATAACCATTGTTTTAGTTTTTTTTTTGAAAAGGTTTTTCATTTTAATTTGTTTCAGCTCAACTGGTAAGTCATTATATATCCTTGGGGCCAAATATGAAAAGGATCTCTGGAAAATAGTTTTATCAGATTTAGGCAATACTACGCGTTTATTTTGTTTTTGTCTCGTATTATATTATGTGCAATGTCAATGAGTTCGGATTGGTGATTTTTTTGCCAATTACTAATAGTATTGCAATATATTTTCCTCAGGTCTAATACATGAGCATCGTGGAATAGCTTTTCTGAAGGGTAAGTATATTTCTTTTTATAAATTATTTTTAAAGCATATTTTTGTATCACTTCAACTTTTTTTAGGTGTATTGCAGCAGCTGTTCCCCAGGCAATGTTTCCATAGTATAAATGACTTTCCACCAATGCGAAATAGATGATACGTAGTTGACGTATACCAAGAATATTACTGAGATATTTTAATTTGGGTAAAATATTTTGTAAGTTGGTAGACCAGATTTATATGAACTGAAGGGCATAAAGTGTGTTTTTTCGATATTCATTGTTAGTAATTTACTGTTGAAGTAGGTTATTATTGATTTAAAATCTGCTTCAGCCGTTTCTTTCAATTTCTCCCATGTATCTTCTTGATATATAATTGCAGTGTCATCTGCGAAACTTATGATGTTACCTTTTGTGCTCTGATTAAAGAGATCATTGATGTACAGATTAAATAAGATCGGACCAAGAATTGTTCCTTGAGGTACCCCACATTCTACTAGTCTGTATGTACTGAGGGTGTCGTTTATTTGTACACATTTTTTTCTGTTGTTTAAATAACTCTCGAATAGTTTCAGTGGAATACCTCTGATGCCAGCATTTTCCAGGGAAAGCTTTAGCTAAGTCTACAAAAATACATATGGTTGGTGTATTCGAATTCAATGACTGGTAAAGGTGTTTAGTGAATGGTCAAGGATTTTATCGGAACGCCAGCAACATCTGTATTTTGAGAAGCAACGTTAACAATCAAAAAGCTAAAAAATCGGCTAGACGTTAACTCCATATATAAGGAGTCTTATAAATTTCGATTAAAAAACGTAGTTTTTAATTTCTGTTTCATCAGGATTATCATTTTCAATTTGTATTTTGCATTTTGTGTTCAATAAATAGAAAAATGTTTTGTTATGTTCAAATATATTTTTCACAAATAAATATGTTTCAAGATATTTCAAGATTTCTTGTTTTCTTGACAAGGAATCTTGTCTTGTCTTGAAATCTAAAATTAAACTACGCAACACTAATTACGTCGCACCCCGAAATTTTGCCCCTGTTAAAATTCGAATAACTTTTTTCTTCTTTGAACAATTTGAATTCTGTTTACACTGTTCGCTAGCTCAGTCCTTCAGCATTAATCTCGTACTTCTTCGATACATGAAGTTATTTCCATGAAATTGCTACAGGATGTTTTTTAATACTGTGCAAAATTTCGGAATTTTAAAAAGGATCCCAAATGGAGAAAAACTATTTTTTTTCAACTCTAACAGCAGAGGCATGAAGATTATCTCATTACCTTTGGCCATCTCCAAAATTGTCGTCTTATCACTCTTATTTACAGAGTGATCTCAAAAAATCAATTTTTTGGTTTTGCAGTAATAACTTTTTTAATCTTCATCCGATTTTCAAAATGTCAGGCTCATTTTTAAGCTGAAACCTTATATGATGAGATATGAAAATTATAATTAACTTAAGATGAACATTCAAGATCGAGGGTTTCCTCAAAGGTGACCCAAATCTGAAACACCCTGTAAATCTCGACTGGGAGGAGAATTAAATGAAAACCAACTTGTTTTTGAAAAGATCTTTCATTCTGGACACGTCCAGATCTTTTTTTCTTTCAGTAGTCAAAAATTGTGCGTGAGAAAACCGAAATGAAACGCCATGTTCTCGAAAAAAAATCAGCTCAAAAAAATGCATGGTCCGTAACCAACGTAACAAGAATCATAATGAGTGACTGACAAGACAGGTTGAAAATCACGTTCTCGTGAGAATAAAGATCAGGACAGAAAAAAATTATTCGTAGGTCTTTCTTTTATGAAGATATAAGATTTCATAAAAAAATTTAAAATAAAAAAAATCTGAATACAACAAAATTTCAGGGTAACCTTCTCACCCCCTATACAAAGTTTTCCATCATGTTTTGGAGTTTTTTCAAAGAATTTATTATTTTAGACCCCCCATAAAAAATTTATACGTACGCCTATGAAATATTTTTATCATCTCTTAGATTAACTTTTTCCGCTGAACACAGCTATGGATACCGTTTGTCTCGATTCTAAAAAAGAACCTTTTTTTCGCCCTGTACATTAAACTATGATAATTGGAGTACCCGAGTTTGGGCGATTCTTAGTAGTTCTGTACGAAACTCACGAGAATAATATGTAAAAAAATCACAAAAATCTCCTTCCCGTGCCCAAAGTATCCCAAGGGGGGAAGGTGGGGGGAAGAATTTTTTTTATCTCCGATCTCGATGTGGGGGTCAGGTGAAATATGTTTACCGATATTTCTAACCGTTTGACCAGCAAAAATTTTACCCCCAAAAAAATTTTTGGGGGGAAGGGGGTAAAATTTTTTTTACAGTCTTCCTGGTAGTGATATTTTCGTTTCGATCAAACAAGTTTCGTATATTTTTCTTTTTTAATCGGGATTTCGAGGGGGATTTAGATTTGGGTCACCTTTGCAAAAACCCTTGATCTTTAATATCTATTTTTAGTCAATTATAATCTTTATGTCTGTTCATCTAACGTTTCAGCTTCAAAATGATCCTGCGATTTTGAAAATCGGATGAAGAGGAAAAAAGTTATGACTGCAAAACCAAAAAATTGATTTTTTGAGATCACTCTGTAAATAAAAGTGATAAGACGGCAATTTTGGAGATGGCCAAAGGTAATGAGATAATCTTCATGCCTCTGCTGTTATAGTTGAAAAAAAATAGTTTTTCTTCATTTGGGATCCTTTTGAAAATTTCGAAATTTTGCACAGTTTAAAAAAAATCCTGTAGCAATGTTATATAAATAACCTCATGTAACAGAAGAGTAAGAGATTATAGCTGAAGGACTGAGCTAGCGAACAGTGCAAACAGAATTCAAATTGTTCAAATCGGAAAAAAGTTATTCAAATTTCAACAGGGGCAAAATTTCGGGGTGCGACGTAATTAGTGTTGCGTAGTTTAGTTCTTGTCTTGATCATGTGTTGAAATCAAGACAAATCAAGATAAGATCTTGACCAGAATAATGAGCATAAAATACCGCAAATTTTTCCCTATTTGAACTTCTTCGGTTTTCGAGATCACAATAATGAGCGTGGAATAGAAATAATTTGGATAGTTTGTCTTATATACAGCTTCGCCTACTGAATTGAAAAAACACTGTACCACAAAAAAAACTAATAAATTTCGGAGTTTCAAGATCTTTTTCCTCTGTAAAACAATATATCAGTTTTGATCACCTGCTCACGATCACTATATATTATTATTTCAGATGGTTCCGGAATTCTCATTCTCGGGAATTCATTATTCCACGCTCGTTAGGGCTTAGGGCCATATTTTTCTTTTCAATTTCTTCAAAGTCAGTATGTCACGTTCTTTCGTGAGCCGCGGAGACATTCTCGTGCGACACCCATGAATTATTCTTGCCCGCCAAACGAAATGCGAAAATAATCACGTCCTCTTTCGTGTATAGGATTTTTTGCGCAAGGGCCCTTTGTCATCGCCGCACTCGCTGCATGCACCTGTTTGATTTTCCGGCAGTTTTCCACATCTCCTCGACTAGGAAACACGCGCGCAAACTTCCTCCGAGAGGCTCCAGATAGATCGCTCGCTTTCTGATACTCTCTAGTTTCTCTCGGAAACTTTGTCTATTTGTTCGCGTCTGAAAGCCTCTCGTTCTTGTGGTGATCTTTCTCGTATACATCAGAAATGGGAAGTCTCAGGTGGTGGATGGCTTGTTTGGTTTGTCTTGGAATTGCTTCCAGAACTTTTGCGGGTGAGTAAATATTGTTTCCATTCGGATAACTGTGGATCGTGCATTGCCAGAATTTTGCAGGTGTTCGGGTAGTTGACAGTGTATTTGTAAAACATGTAAAGATACGATACTATCAGTTTCAAGGTGGACACTTCTTGCAATCGATGAAAATTGTAAATCACTCATTAGCCACTTCGCGCAGTAATCAAAAAATCTGGAATCTTAAATAGCAAGTGATGTATTATTTGGCGGTGAGGTATCGCTGCCCTATAAACATGTAGAAACTTGAATGATTCGTAAGGTTGGTTTTCAAGACAATGAAAGAAAATGTAGAATGTAGAAACAAGGTTTCATTGGTCTATTGAGTGCTCAACGTGTCTAATACTGTCATAGAAATATTATTTTCCGCAAATCGCTAGGAAATTTTGACATTCGTGTCAAAATTTCTTGAAGAAAAAGTCAGGACTTCCTTACTGTGAGAAAATGTCATTTCCTTACTGTAAGGAAATGATATTTCCGTACAGTTGTTAGTGTTCTACATAAATGATTGAAAACACATTGCTTATAAGGAATTAATTTATATTTTGAAAACATCAAGTCATTGCTGAATACATTTTTGAGATAAATTTGTTATATTTACAGTAATTTGACAGTTAGTACAATTATTGAACATTGGAGGAACACTGTTAGAACTATGAGAAACATTTTGGACAACATGCGGGGTGGTAGGGTTATTTTGTTGAATATTTTGTACTGTGAAAATTTTATTTGCCACCTCAACCTTATTGTTAAGCGATTCTTCGATATATCCTTGAGCAACGTTTGATGACTTCCATCCGCCATGCCTCTTTAAACTAGTTATGTCGGCACCAGAGTCAACCAATATTGTTGCAGAAGACCGACGAAAGCAGTGACCAGTGTATTCTGTCGGATTTACCAAGTTCAAATAAGTAGCAACTATTTTGGGCATTTTTCTAAATTGATGAATTCCTACCACTTGTCTACAACCCTTTCCGCTTTGATATTTAAAGAGAAATCGGTCACTGATCATATTTTCTGGTCTTAACGAAACATACTTTCGATAAACATTCATCTGATTAATTACAAATGATCTTGGTTTGTTGGTTTTCGAATCAGGTATGCTGATTAAAAGCTTAGATTCTAGGTCTTCTATATCGTGTACAGTCATTCGGACTAACTCATCCATTCTACAGGCCCCAGAAATACCAAATATTACAGCCACCTAAAAAATAAATAAAGGTACAATCTAAATAGAAATTGAAACCTTGTAAATTACCTTAATCATTAAATTTTCTTTATCTGGAGTTTCCTTGATAAATTTTTCAATTTCTTCCTTCGTTAAAATCTTAGATTTCTTTGCCCTATAACCTTGAGCTTGCCGTTTCAATAAAGAACGAAGTTTTGAGTATGTAGATATATCTACATTGTGTTTAATTGCAAGGGTTGACTTCAGCATTGAATAATTGGCCCATAATGTTGAAGATTTCATCTTTAAACAAAGGTCTAGGAAGTATGCCATTACAACATTTTCTGAGAAAGAACTCGTATTTTTACTCATGCGATAATCCATAAAACGTCTGTATGCATTTTCGTACTTTTCTCTTGATTTCTTTGGCAATAATTCTAATGAAGCAGTATTCACTGCCTCAACCAGCTCTGGAGGAGTCCCAGGAATGGAAATTTCATCATCACTTATCATTTTACTTTCGAGAACACCAGCAATTAAATTTATAAGCGTCAAGTTTGACAAATCAACCTCAATACGTTTCCATAGTAGCCCAAGTAATTTTATTAGGAATTTCAAAGCACCATTTATTTGGGAAAAAAATTATCGCGTTTTTTTTAAAATCAATCAATATCTGTCGAATTTTAAACGATTTGCGGAAAAATAGTATGTTTACCTCTGTGTAGCAATCTTCACAGTCGCCCAGGAATGTTAAGCTCTTCCTACCCGGTAAACAATGTACTATTATTATTCGAATAAAAAAAAAACTACCACGTTTTCATACCCAATATTAGTAACCTCAGAATTATTGGAAAACTTGTAATTATTTTTTTTACTAGAAAACTTGAAGGATTCAAACTAAAAACGTGGTATATATACGTATGCACATTTATTTCAAAGAAAAAAATAGGTATACAGGGTGTGTCATGTGACAGTGGCCAATTCAAATATTTTAAATACATCCCCTTGTATATTATTTATTTCTGAGATTCTTCCTGAAGAGCTGATTTCTTCGATATATCATACTTGGGGTCTAGCGAGGATGATTGCAGGTAGGGTGTGAAAAATCGAGATTTCTCAAGTTTAGGAACTATTCATTATTGCTCAAAATGGCTCGCATGTCCCTATCTTAACTTTCCATTTCCTATCTACTCACATTCAATTGAAACAAATACAGTTTTAATTGAATATCAATCTATTCAGTGGTACAAAAATCAATGATAATTTATTGTTCACCATATAAATATAATTATAACGGAATATGTCAGCATCACCCAATATAACTGGCAACTCAAGATGCAATAGAGACAATACGGAGTGAGAAGAAAGAAGTATTCATGAGATATATGATCGTTTTTTCATAGGTCGTAGTCGTTTTGGTCATGCAAATGATGGGAGTATGTTGAAAATTGAGAAATGATCATTCAACTTTTCAGGATATCTATCTTGTACATGGTGGCTAGAATAGAGATATTTGAAAAAAATTGAATTTTCATAAAAAAATATTTTTTTCTGGCGTTATTTGAGGAAATCAATCGATATGAATATAACACTTCATCATGACCACTTTTACTTCTCTACAAGATGGCGTCTTCAGATTTGAAATCCGTCTTCTAGAAACCATCATCAACCTATTTTTTTAAATACGGAATAATATCTATAATACTTAGTCAATTGATAAAAATTATGCCTTTATTGTAAAAAAAAAACGAAATGAAATTCTGGTAAATGTTCTTGCAGCTATAGGCATTTTATAAAATATTGTGAGATATTTTATTAATATCCCAATAAAAAATTTGTTTCCAATCCACTAGTTGGGATATGTTTTATTTGCGACTTTCTACGTTTTTCTGAATTGGATGTATAATGAAGTCATTGTGCAACGCAAATGCGTATCGAAATAGAGGCTATTTCGACACGCATTTGCGTTGCGTTGCGTTGCGTTTTATTATTCGGAGATTGGTACTATCGAACTGTCAAATGAAAGTCATGAGAGTTAAGCCCAGTTTACTTCTGAGCGATTTGGATTTTGTGATATTAGCAGTGAAAAACTCAATGTTTTATTTGGTAGATTTCAATTCAGAGTGAAATTTGATTTAAATTGACCAAGAAAAACAATAACGACATTGAATTTTTCACCGCTGTTATTGCAATAATCAAAATCGCTCAACAGTAAACTGAGCTTCACGCTTGTGCGTCAGATTTTGAATATTTCAATGCCATCATTGTTACCAATCGAAGATGTTTCTGTTATTTATCGATATTAAATCCATTTTTTTCTTCAAATCAATTCAAAATAGAAAAAATTGCATATGACACACGTTTTATAAGACGCAACAATACAATTTTTCGGTGCATGCTGTACCTGATAAGAAGTATATATAGTTTCCTCAATCATTTATAGGTGAATGTTATCCAATATAGGTAGTTTTTCTTTATATCCTTCTTCATATTTGAACATATTCATGACCTGTGAACAAAAATGGATCTTAGGACTACTAGAGAAGACAATGTAAATTATCTAGAGACTTAACAGAAGCATTGAACAGACAACCAGACCGAGTCATAGAATTCCTACAATCAGTTAATCTTATGTATAAATTATAGTTATTCGATATCACAAACTCTGTTATTCAATAATGTACCCCGCTAATAACCCTTAGTGGTTGATGCGGATATTTTTTTCGAATAAAAAAAATGGATCTATTAGAAGTGACCATCGATTTGCTTTTTATGAATGGAATCAAAAACTCAATATCACACAAATAATTCATAAACTAACAACTGACCTATAAATTTGGTCAACTTCAACTGGACCTGATATGTTAATTCAAAAGGTTTCACTGAGACATACAAGAAAATTGACATCATAATAAACAATCAATCCTCAATTGATATGTAGTCTGTCAGGAAATTTAAAAAAAACTCACCTCATTAATAACTATGTAAAGCATTGTTGTCAGAATCACACAGCCACACATTATTTCAGGTAGTACTTCACTCACACAAAACATAATAAACTATTGTCACGAAGAATTTGAATAGCAGGATAAAATTTGATAAAATGTAAACCAAACTCAAAGCGTCACAACAAAACAAACGGCGAAATCAACCAGAATGGCGAAATGGATAGTAACAGCTGGAATGCTATTGTAATAACGTGTATGTCATGAACAAAGTTCGCGATAAGAGTATCATAAAAATGATGAAAATAACGTTATATAAAACCTCCTGGGAATGAAACAATGATACATTGAAGTGAACGTTCAAATATTGGTACAAATAAGATCGCATTGACGTTCTTGGTACAGTTAGCTATATTGTGCCAGCGATGTTTTATGGAGATGTAACAACCATGGCCCAAATAAGGCAAGCATGATAACGTCACATAAAAATGTTATTATATCTCATAAAAGATGTTATCTCATCAATGTAGCCATGGGTACAAGAATATAACCTAACAAAATATCCTTGTGAAAGCTAGTATTTTGAACATCGAGATTTGTAAAGCGAATATCGTTGTGATTTAATTAAGTGTTTATTGAGTTGTATTTCGAGTGTTTAGTGAAATAAATTGTCCAGTTTTGTAATGAGTGTTTCAAATTCACGAACCCAGGTATAAATATCGTAACAATATGTATTTTCCATTACTCTTATTCAGATATGCCTATATAGAGAATGAGAGAATGTTTGCACCTGTTCGATGCCACAACATTAGTTTGGCATATAATATACAGACGAATAATCTTGACGATATTGAAAGTCTGAAAACTTTCATCAAATGAAACACCTTGTATTTTTTCATATTATTGTTATTATTTGTAATTTTATTCAATGTTTGTCAATTATGTCCTATATACAGCATCCGCCATAAAGTTGGCTACATACTTACGCATGCATGGGAGAACATTTGTTACTGACATTTCTGAAAAAACTAATGGCAATTGATATCATCAAAAGATTATCATGTAATCTTCGACATTATACAATGCCTCATTTATACAAAGATGGAGGTTTATTGACAACGTATCAATTTAGAGATATCGGTATTTTTTGATGTATACACGCTAAGATATATCCATCTGATGAATCAGAGTTCCGGCTAGTAAAAATTGCCTGATACTTCTTAGGAGCAATCCCAATCATCCCAATTGCGAAATAAGTTTTCCCCAATATTCCAATAGGAATGTATAACAGTCTGAAAATGGCATTTCACTCTAAGTAGTTGGCACTATATACCTCGAAGTAATCTTCATTGATTAACTAACAAGAAATCGCAGGTGATGTATTCAGTATTTCTTATTGTGAACAATCAAAAACTCATCATGGAGGCCTTCGAAATTGGAAGCTCATGAAGAATTTTTGCTTCTTGTTCTATAATCATAAATACCATCCATGAGTATAGAAGAAGGGATTGCAATAAATCGGTTGAGCGTATTGCACTACCAGTAATAAATATGTGGATTCGAATTGTCACTTCAACTCTAGTAATTTCTACAGTTTATGTCAATGCTTATTTTGTGCAGGAAGGTTTTGTTTTCAAACCAAATATTCTTAGATCGTTTATCAAGGCATATTCTCAGTCTGTCTGGTGAATTTGAATGAAATTTTACTATTATCATTCTGAAAAACACCGTTCCAGTTGTATCTATAAGTATAAGATAATAGGTTTGTTCTAGCAACGATTTCGAATAGTTTGCAATCGTCCGGAGCATGCGCATACTGATTTATGCGTCTATTAAATCAGTATGCGCATGCTCCGGACGATTGCTAACTATTCAAAATCGATGCTAGAACAAACCTAATGAAACGCTGTCAAATGAGCGAAAGGCAATTCGACAGCAGGGATCAGAGAACATCGTTACAAAAGTGAGCTACCAGTGTCGTATCATTCGATATATGATCATTATTGATTGAGTCAAGTGAAATATGATTTTTGAACATGTAACTGTATCACGAAATATTCAGATGTACCTACCTATAGTAGATCAGATCTATCTTATGATAAGGACACTTTTGATAGGAAACACAGATTTCTAGATGAGCTAGAAAAAAACCAATCTACATGTTACGAACTCGATTTTTGTGAGAAATCAAATGCTGAAAAAACCGCCCTGTATCTTTCAAACGGTGAAAATGTATGTTGGTTTTTGTCTAGCTCCTTTAGAAATAGGTGTTTCCCATCAAAAGTGTCCAATTTGAACTACCCTGTACTCATTGTGTTGATGAAGAGCGTTATCGATCATCTGTCTCTTTTAATTTCGTAAAAAAGTTCCGGAACTTTCGAATTCATTTTCATCAGGGATACTTATTCAGGAAACAAGCGATGAAATGAAAATTCTTTCTTCAATTATCTGAACTCTCAGCATGAATGTTGAAATAAGAGCAGAGGCGAAGGTTTTCATTGATATACGTTTCATGAGGCATCCCTTGATATATGAAAAAATGGTAAATCGATTCCATCCTTAGGTTAAGAAATTTTATGAAATCCTTCGACAACCCTGTTTTACACCAATTTGGTCAATCATTTTTGGGTTTCTAAAACGTTGCTGAGATAACTATACACACTTGCGCCCTCTTGCATCGATGACAGTAAAGTTGTTCTCTTTTCACGGTGTTTAGATAATAGTGATTATTTCAACAACATTATTTCAAAATGGACACTTGGATAAAAACTTTCTGACGACTACTACTAATGTTTTGTGCTCATGATTTTTTTCAGTTTATTCCCTCTTGAAAAATACATTTTATGGCAAGAGTATGAAGGATTTTATATATAAGCAAATAAATAAGCAAACAGAAAAAAATAATATAAAAGATTATACTTATTTCAATAATGGTGGGTGGTAACCTAGAAATACAAATATCGTGCCTCACTCATTGACAACGAAAGATCGTAGTTTGAGTACATTCCATAAGAAAGAAGCAATGGTCTTCACAGTATCGACAGTAGGATCATCAAGAGCGTGGTACTAGAGAATTGAGGAATGCAGTATATGGGACAATTGAAGAAAATATGTTCAATAGTTTCCAATTGATTGAGGTTACAAACTGTGCACAATTCGTTAGGATTGATAAAGTAACTTGAACAGTTGAAGGTTAAGTTGATGAAAAACGAGTTACTCATGAGTTACTCAGTCTCAATTGAGCTATACATCGGGTGATTTTTATATAGGCATATTTAGGGAGATATATCGCTGAGGAGAACCATGGCGAAATGGAAAAGGATTTATACATGGTTAAAAATGAAGATCGTTGTAAAAGTTGTATATCTTGCTCATAGAGTTTGTCATGATACTATTGCTGTACACTCCGTTGCGAATTTCTCAAAACTCGAATATGAAAAAACGAAACAATTCGGATATGTAATATATTTTTCCTACAAGCGTGCGTGATTCACCCTATACCCGCACGCAATTCAGTTTGGGAAGTGTCATTTTCCCACAGTTGTGCGGGAAATTTTTTCCCACACTAGTGCGGGAAAAACATTTATATGATATCCTCGTAAAATATAAGTGGTGGGTGACAAAATATGAAAGTTTTAGCTTTTTTGTTGCAATACTAAGTGAGTTTGTTCAAAATCATCCATCATTTTGCACTATTTATTGAAAAAATGAACAAATAATGATAAATAAAAATGTATTGTTATGAAAATCACCCTATATATAGGCTTTGATTGATCTGATAACGAGTAGGTAACAATTGATGCTGTCATGCCGATCAATACACAAATTTGTTTGTAATTGTCAGAGTGACAGACAAAGCGTTACTTATATAAAATTTCGATTCAGTGAAATTGCCACAATGGATTATTCATCTGATGAAGAACTTCCACAAGAAATCGTGCAAGCAGCCATCTTCAAAAAATATGCTGGCTTCCGCTATAAATTTACATAATGCATCAAATTGTACATTTACAATAAATATTAAGAATAATTAGTGGATAGAAAATGTTACTCTTGTTAGTTGTTTCCATTTGCATGAATAAATAATTGAAAAAATGAATTTGTTTCCTACGCTTGTAGAAAAAGTATTGTTCCTAATTCATGCGGAAAGTGTCTTTCCCGCACTCGGCTGCTGCACGCAACTGCTCGACGGCAGTTGCGTGCGGGAAAGCATCACTTTCCGCACTTGTTAGGAAAATTACTATTTCCAAACGCGAACTCTACGAGATATAACAATATATGAATCGTTTCTAGAAAACTGTTCTTTTGTTTGAGTTTGTTTATGTTTCCAAAGATAATTACGCTTTAAACATGGCGTAGTATTACGATAGGCGTCAACGCGACTTTGGATATCAGATAACTGAAGAATATACTACCTTTCAACCTTCCAGACAACTAACTATATAAAGCGTGACTGGCGTTGCTTATCCGACCAAAAACTGAACGAAGTCTAACTAACGAATACACCTCGCTGTGTCATACAATAATTGTCATAAGTGTTGATTCCTTTCAGTATTTCATCATTATTTAATAATTAAAATTTTGGGGTACGGTTGGATCAAGTTTTTCTTTTCTTACTTGATATTTATTATTCCTTCGAAAAAATTTAGCCGTCAGTATGTCCTTGTTCTCATAGGCATGTGAATATTTGAAAGAAGTTAAATGCAAATATATGATTCCACGAAAAAGTTTTCAATTCTTGTAAAAAATTGTCTACTATCAAGTTGAATCTCACAAAGTCGTCTCTACGGTGGGAAACCGTTGAACATAACTAGAGTTGTCACTTAAACGTTTTTAGAACATTATTCCCAATCCCAAAATTTTTACTACATGAAGTCGGTTTTGGGTTAACGTTGTAACAACATTTATTTAACATTTCACTCCGATAACCGAACAACCACTAGTGGGTTACTGGACTGTGAAAAGAAGGTTATTTCTACGATAATAGGACCATTGTATAGAAATTGCCTCAACTACCATGGTACAGTTGTCAACTTACCGCTAAAAAAATATTCGGTGGACCTACTTGCGATTATTCGGTGATCTTCTGTTTTTAGTGGATATTTTGATAGGATTCAACAAAAACGTCCCCTCTTTACATCATTTCGAGTGAGTCGTCTGGCAGACAGAACGGATCATCCCTCAGTCACTCATTGTTAATTATATCTATTATCTCGACTGATATGAGATTTTTGGATTTGATGATGATTTCTTTCGTAGGTGGAGTATTACTAGGTGTATTATTGTTTACATCAATAGACATCATCGACTACCTGCTCTATTAATTATGTTTAGTGAACATCTCATGAACATCTCATCAACATCTCATCAACTACCTATATATCGATAAAAGAAGTCTAGTTAGGAAACTATCGTGTATGGGTATTCGTGAACCTCTGAACAAATGGATTGAATCATTTCTATCAGATAGGCAAATCATTGCCACAAGATCTCAATCTAGTTATGTTTGCGGATGACACAACTATAAGTGTTACAGGAGATTCATGTGATGAAGTTCAGTGGAAGGCGAACAATCTACTTGAGCAATTTCAAAATTGGTGTTTTTGTAACAAACTAATTATCAATGAATCCAAAACAAAATACATTTTATTTCATCTCAGACGACAGGCTCGGAATATTAAGATAGTCTTAAATAACAAAACCCTTGAGAAAGTTGATTCCACCAAGTTTCTGGGTCTTTATGTAGATGAAAATTTAACTTGGTCTGAACACATCAAACACGTATCTGGAAAGTTAAGTTTAGCATTTTTCGCAATAAGAAATTAAAAATCAATTCTATCTCAGAAACAACTGATGCTAGGGTAAGCACATGGGGTAATTTGGTGTACAACCTAGGGGCATTGCGGGGCATTGAGAGGCATTGTGGGGCATTGTGGAGGCAATGCGAGGCATTGTCGGGCATTGTGGGGCATTGTGGGGCATTGTGGGGGCATTGTGAGGTATTGTGAGGCATTGTTGGGCATTGTTGGGCAGTGCGAGGCATTGAAAGGGTAATGTGGTGCATTGTTTTGGATGCAGTTGTTGCGCGCGCATTCGTTTCTGTTCGGTGTGATGCTTCCGATTCTGCGCATCACTATAGTACTTCGGTGAAAATTCTCCGTTTCTATCGAAATGGGTGGATAAAGTTTATTCGGAATCTATAATAAGTTTCAAATTTTAAAACATAGTTACTTGATTCGACCAATATGATATTAACTGTGATATGCCCTATAACAAAAATGATCTCGGAGATTTAATACAGCGTTAAAGCAATCAAGATTTTTCTTTGAGAAAAAAAAATGAAAGAACTCCTACAAGCGTTAATGGTTTCCAGCTGAGTTTGTTTCAAGGAAAAATTAACACCCAGCATATTTTTTAATATTTTCGTCGATTCAATTTTTGTCAATTCAATTATTCATTAACACACGATGACAAAAATACATACATTTTGATCGCTGCTATATAGAGGCATCTGGTAGAGGAGTAGAAATTGCCTAGGCAAAGATGCCTGTATTGCATTTCCACACCCTTCCAGTTGCTTTAAAATATGTATTTTGTGCAATATAAAAGCGAGTTTACAATCGAAAATAAGTCTATTGCAGTGTTAAGGAAGAATCCAACAAGGTTGAATAAATTATTAAATAAATATGCTGTTGTTGAGTTTTCTTCTATTGGAATTTCTCAGGGTTCTGTAATACGAATTTTTTCACTTGTATTTTAAACTTCTTGTGGTTTTTTATTTCTCTAAGGTCAATAGGGATGAGATTAAAAAATTTGGGACCGAAGCACATAAAAGATCTTTGAGATAAAGATTTTTTTAAAGAATGAACTTTGAGGTTGCTGTTGTGAGTCGATCTGGTCATCCTTGTTTTGTTCACTTCGATTTCATTCTGCGTTCATGTTGAAACATGAATGCTATTATATTTTGAGTATTAGCCCTGTAGTGAGATAATTTTGAGTTTTTATTGTTAGTCAAGACAAATATTACTTTCAAAATAGATCTTCTGGCGCAATAATCAAATAACACTGTTATTAATGAAGGGTAGGACAATATATATTCAATTAAAATCATCATTAAATATAAGTAGCTGATCTATTTAACGAATAAATAATTTTAAACTTATATGAAAACATTACCTACTGTAAAAAAATGCTCTATTGATTATTCTGCTGTTGAAAATGTTTTGTAAAATATTGTTCAAATGGTTGCCCAATCTTCAAAGCCGACATCTTCAAGTATCGGAATATTTTCTAATGGCATTCATTAGTGCACCTCGATTTTCGTGTCGCAACTGCCGTTGTAGTATATTTCGGTTTTCAAACTTTTTGGTTTTACCCCATAAAAATGAGACTGGTAATAGATTATTCAAAAAGTGATATTTCTGTTGACTAGCTATATAAAAACTGCAAATTATCTAAATACAGGGCTAATACTCAGAATATCTAATAACTGAATCATATTTTCGGAAAGCGCAAAGCATGTTTCCATTCAAAAAACCTAACTTTGGGTAATATCTAAATAATGACAGCTCATTTTAAAAATCTGACCATACCACTGGATTCTACGTAAAACTATGTATATTATAGTTATTATCTCTACCATAAGTTGGAAGATAGCTGAGATACAAGGGGGTCCCAAAATGCAATATTTTCAATTTTGCCCTGTATCTCAGTAAAGGAAGCGGGCTATGAAAATTCTGTCTATTCCCTATATAGTATCATGAGTTTAAAAAAACGTAGCCTGAGTTCGCGAAGACCGCAAACCACTATTTTTGAAAATATCCAGTAAGGACATCGAAAATATGACAGACTGTACAGGGTGGCTGGAATTAGAGCCTCATCATTGGGATCTCGTAAACCGTAAGAGATACAGGGTCGGTTAAATTGTAGCAATGTTGCGCAATTTGATGCCTAATACTAAAGTGTTGTTCTGAAACTTGAAAAATTCCGAATATTTTCGGAGATTTACAAAAAAAAATCGAAACGTTTTTATTTTCTTCTGGCATTTTTTGAAAAAATTGATCGATATGAATAACATTTTATCATGTCCACTTTTTCTTCTCTACAAATAGCGTTCTTCAACTTATTCTCTTTAATACAGACCTGGATTTTTCATTTAATTTTTTGTTACCTTTGGATAGTCCAAAAACTATGAGCAATGACATATTTTGATTTTCAAATGTTTCAATGACAAACATTGGAAGTTTCTCTATTTTTCTGAATATTCAATCCGAACTATTTTCAAAACATTATTATTTACCAATATAACTAAGGAAGGCTTTTATCAGCACCAAATATTTCAATTAAACGCCTCACTCATCCACTGCCTAATTATTACGATACTGAACTTCTGGCAAATGTGAACAGAACAAAATTCTGAAGTGAATGCTCGAATATAGGCATTTTCGCATGCGTCTTCGCAGGTTGCACGTAAGCGCGCGATGGATCATATTCTTCCTCTAGCTCGTAATTTTGGTGTAAGATATTTATGTACCATGAAAAATCTTCAAATAAACGGTTCGTGTTTAATATCCCTACAAAAAATAATCCAGCAGAAATCCTTGCAGGCCAGCGCACCACCCTTTGGTTTCCAATCCACTGATTGGGAAATATTTTATGTATCATTTGCGAGTTTCTACTGAACACTTTGATAAATTCAGATCATATCACGATTTTCTGAATTGAAAAATGTCATTTTTCTATTTTGGTTGAATAATGAAGTCATTGTGCAACGCGTGTCGAAATAGCCTCTATTTCGATACGCATTTTTTATTATTCGGAGATTGGTACAATCGAATTGTCAAATAAAAGTCAGAATAGTTAGGCCCAGTTTACTTCTGAGCGATTTGGATTTGGTGATATTAGCAGTGAAAAACTCAATGTTTTAATTGACAAATTTCAATTCAGAATGTAATTTTATTTAAATTGACCAATAACAACAATAACAACATTGAATTTTTCACCGCTGATATTGCAATAATCAAAATCGCTCAACTGTAAACTGAGCTTTACGCTTGTGCGTCAGTTTTTAATTATTTCAATGTCATCATTGTTACCAATCGAAGATGTTTCTGTTATTTATCGATATTAAATCCATTTTTTCTTCAAATCAATTCAAAATAGAAAAAATTGCATATGACACACGTTTTATAAGACACGTTGTCGCACTTGTTCACTTGGAGCACTCCAAACAACGCGTTGCGACAAAATAGCGTCTTATAAAACTTGTATATACTATTTTGATTCCGAATTTCTTTCGAAACATTGAACTGTCATACTTTGACGAGTGGTTGTGACTTTTCATCTCTAAAATCAAGGCCATTTTTTCCAACTTCAGTAATGGCATCGAAAAAATAGAGGAACTGTCATCGAAACATTCGAAAATCAAAATTTGTGATAGCTCATAGTTTTTGAGCTATCCAAAGATAACAAAAAATTGAATAAAAAATCCAGATCCGTATTTAAAAAAAATAAGTAGATGATGGTTTCTAGAAGACGAAACGTCGGATTTCAAATTTGATAACGCAAAATTGTAGGAAAGAAAAAGTGGCCATGATGGAGAATTGTTCCTTCAAATAACGCCAGAAAAAAATAACAGCACGGTTTCATGAAATTTCAATTTTTTTCGGATATTTTTTCATGTGTGGTTTTTGAATGAAATAAACAATAGTTATCTGTTCTTTGTGCCTTCAGATAATTTATTATGATAATAAAATGAACTTTTTAGGATACATAAGAATTTGTCTTGGTCTTATAAATATTATCTATTTTCAACAAATACAATAAAAAGAGATAGGTATATAAGACATTGGGGGGCATTGCGAGGCATTGCGGGGCAGTGTTGGGCATTGCGGGGCATTGTGGGGGCATTGCGGGGCAATATTTGGCAATGTGGGGCATTGTTGGGTAATGTGGGGCATTGTCAGGCATTGTCGGGCATTGTCGGGCATTGTTGAGTAAAAAAGGGGCATTGTGGGGTAATTTCGGTTGGATAGAGGCATTCAATGCCCTTTGGTGTACAGAAAATGGCTATGTACTCACCCCTAGAACTGATGAGTATATATTATTCTCTCGTGTATCCACACCTGAAATATTTAATAATTTTCTGGGGTCCAGCAGGCGATATAAATCGTGTATTTGTACTACAAAAGAGAATAATAAGACTTATCTTCGGTTTGAAACCACTGGATTCGTGTCGTCCGATATTTTTAAAAAACAGTATCATGACTATCTACAATTTATTGATATTGGAAGCATCTATATACGTAAAATGTAATATTTTCCTGTTTGCACCCAACAATAGCATTCACAACCACAACACAAGGAACGCGTACAATATACATATCAGAAATTTTAATCTAACTACTTTTAAAAAAGGACCCACATATGTATGTAGCAATATCTACAACAAGATTCTACCAGAGATACAAAATGTCGATAATGTAAATCAATTTAAAAAACTACTGAAGAAATACCTCAAAGAAAATGCATTTTATTCGGTAGATGAATACCTAGAAACATAAATATGTCGCAAAATTATTATTCCTTAAAAAGTGATGATGTATACGCTATGTTTTATTTCAATTTATAAACAATGTTTCAATGTCAAATTGTACTGTTTTCATGTAGAATTTTATGTTTTTATTTTAAATATGTTTGTTAATGTGATACTATTTTAATGTGACTTTTCACATCCTGTTGAAGACAATACGTGAATAAAGATTATCTATCTATACAGTGCGTGATCAAATTGTGGAATAATAATAATGATAATTGTTCCGTCATTAATTTAAATATAGGATTGAATATTTTATTTATTGGTAAATGGGAATTGGGGTTTTATAATTATATAGTAAAGTAGATTGATAGTTGTCAATAATGGTTACAAGAATCATTGACGTTTGATATGTTTGACACCCTGTATTTTCGAACTAAGATTAAAGGTGAAAACAAACGTTTTTCATTTCTGAGAGTAAGTTTTTTGTTTTGACCGCGTATCAGAGCAGTGGAACAGTTGGCGTGCCATTACCACGATTATTTCATTCATGCTAAAATACACGTTTTTGATTGGTTGAAATGATTGTGTTGATAAGCAACAACACCATGTTTTCGATTTTGTATTTCGGCTCCTGATTGGCTATTGGATACCAACATGCTGTGTTTTCGTTTCTGTATTTCGCTTTCTGATTCGTAGGCAGTAGGGTATAGTTTAATTAAACAACGACTCACCAGTTGCAATCTGTCATATTATTTTCCGATTCCCTGGTAAATGAATGAATGCCACTACACCAAATTTTCGTCTGAACCATTATTAACAAACACTATAGTATGTATCAACTTTATTTCCCACAAATTCTGGATAATTAATCTAATGTAACCTAACCACACAAATTGTGACAACAATCAAAATTAAGTTAGCTCAGTAGTACCTAGTGCATAGGCAATCTTGCCTACATCATACAATGGCATACATGTATTGTTGGTTGCATAACGAATCTTTTTGTGTCGAACTACAATGCATAATCAAAATAACTAATTCCATAAACTGTACGTTTGAAATAGGAAATCATCAAAAAGGCTTCGATTTTATTCATCAAATAATCTGAACAAATACAACTTGTGTTATTGATGATTATCGAAAATTCCTTCTCTTTTTCGAACCAAATCATGTTGCTTGGAAACTACACGAGCGCACAGCGCGAGTGTTTCGATAATCATCAATACACTTGTTGTATTACATGCGAGAATCGACGTCGTGAAATACATGTTCGTCGTTTTTTACGCTCATTTTGGCATTTTTCGAGACTCTACTTAGTGCTCCTTGCAACCCCGAATATTTTGTACATGTGTGGTGATCAAGGTGGTGATACTGGTAGGCCTACCCATCAGAGTAGCTGAGAAGAACCCAAGCAATTGACAGTCTACAGCATAATATCAAAGTATGGCCATTTTCACGGTTTCCCTGCACACGTTATTCAGTTCGAAATAGCAATAATAAGTTTATTTTATAAAAGTTATAACATTTCAGAATATATTTGATATAAAACAAACTATAAAGAAACAATCCTACGAAGTAATTTTGTTGTGGTATATTAAGTAATAAACATATATTTTATATAAAATTATAATAATATGTAGTGATGATATTGAAACACAATTATTTTTTCAATATTGCCGAAACTACGAGCATTTGCGAAATTGGGTGGTCTTAAGAAGCAGAGGAAAGGAATGTGATGTTTTTTATTACATATTCGGTAAAAAATCGATTCTACAAATTGAACAAAACCAAATTTCAAATCAAAATTGACATCAATTTTAGTATTGTTGAATTTGTAATGTCCATGCCTTATACTGAGGATGATATCAAATATTCTGGATCATTCATTAGTTCTGTATGAGAGTGAGCTTCCGATTGTTCTATCTGAAGTTCTATATAAATTCACGTAGTTTCCGGAATAGCGAATTTATTCCCTGAATTTGCCGCTCACTTCTACAAATTGAACAAAGCCAAATTTCAAATCAAAATTGACATCAATTTTAGTATTGTTGAACTATTATATAGTAGTAGTAGTTTATTCTGTGTAATAAAATAAAATTCATATACATTCGTCATACAATTAACACCGTGTCATATCACGATGGAATCGAGGCGGTGTATGAATCATCTAATTTGGTGGCAATAATCATTCGTTAAGTATTGCATCCTGAAAACACCAGAGTTGATATACATTGATGGAAATATTGCATGTAGGCATCTCTATGGTGTGAATTTCATGCGCTCATCTGTTCGATCTCAGAACCTTAGAACTTTTTCCAATAGGTGGCACTGACGTCCTTCCTACCGTACCTAATTTCAGTATTGGGCATGATAAACTAGATGATTTTGATAAAGATCGGTATCTATTGACTAAGGCCCTAGCGCCACTGAACAGGATAAATGAGCCGAATCAGGTCGTCATCATCCCAATCGTACCTAGTTTCTTTTGAGTCTAGTTTATCATCATATGAATTATTTTTTAATAGGTTATACAACTTAGTAAAAAAACCGAAGGTACCGTATGTACTTGCTCAGTGTTTGAACGAAGAGAATTTCGTGGGGGTAGGATTCAGCATCAAAAAAATCACAGAATGTGCATCAAACCGCTGCGGTGTCAAATCGCACTTTCGGAAATGCATAAAGAACACCACCAAAGTGTTCATTCTGCTGAATTCAGCACTAACACTAGTGTAACTGACAATCAGGACCTCAGGGCACACCAGACGGTGTTAGCTGGCGTGAGCTGGTTAAATTTTTTTTACTGCACTAGCGATAGCAAAATTTCCACCTACGACTGTATCACCGCTTGAATATCGTATCGTAAGTGAGGGTACTTGTTAGCGGTAGCCGAATTTGAGAATTATAGTTATTCGATGATTTCTGCTAGCCCCAAGTGAGGTGTAATCAGCAAAGTAGACCTTATAACCGCAGGTGAAAACTCGCTTGTCCCCTATTCTATTAGAGTTTCTTGCTGGAGTTAGCTGATTTTTAACTATAGTCAGTAGAAATTTTTCTCAGTGTAGTGGCTCAGTTCAGTCAAAGTTTTTTAGTTCGTAATAATCAGTGCTGCCCTCGTGTAGAATAAGTCAACGTAAAATTGCAGAATAGTGAAAGATATATTATTACCATCAGACAGTTCGGTTTTGTCCAGTGAATAAAATTCATCTTGTTGTGCCGGTATCAATAATCGTAATTTTTATAGTTCAGGAAATATCTGAAAAGCTACAACAATTTGCTCACTCAACAAACGAGATGGAAATCCTAATAATTTTCGCCAACTCTGCTTATCTATAACTGATTCGAATGATGAATAGATATTTGTTCTCTGTGAAAATTAATGTCTTTATGCACGACCGGGCGTAAAATGACACTTTATCGCCCAGTTGTGCGGGCGTAAAATAGCACATTACCGCCCTCATACTACTTTACCGCCCGCGCCGGACAATAAATTATTGATTATTCGCATCCTCAGCTGCTTTACTGATTTATGGTGGAGTTCAATTCACACTTTCTTCGTCACTGGAATGCATTTCGTAATGACTATATTGTCTGTATTGACAGCAAATATGATGGCTACAAGCATATTTATTCACCCACCAGTCTGGAACATGAGCAAGTTGTAAACCCTAGATAACTCCCTCATTAAGAGATAAAGAAAAAGTAAAAACGCTCTCATGTAATGCTTTTTCGAGAGGAACATCATGGGCGTAGCAAACATTATTTTAAAGAGGTTCAAAAGATATTTAAGAACCGTTTTATTCCTATCATGCTTGAGAGGTGAAGAGGTATTTACAATAAAATATACTGGTCGTGCATAAAATGTTGTATGTATTTCGGGCGTAACTTGCTTTTATGGACCTAGGCGTGTTAATAGCCCTCGCTATCGCTCAGGCTATTATACACGCTGCGGTCCATAACAGCCTATTTTACGCCCTTGATACATAAATAACTATTATGTCTACTCCCATCATTCTTTATCTTGCTTGAATATTCACGATCACGAACCCAGTTGAATGAGTTATATTGTTAAGATCCTGTATATAGGCCAACTTGGATGAAGCAGGGTTTAATAACAATTGCATTATCTGGTCGTTGTCTGACACTTTATTGAACATCTTCGTATTGATAGCTGAAGACGTAAATTTTCCCATTTTGTTAAAAAATATCCAGATAAGCAAAGATATATCTTCATCGGAACTATTGAAAATTTGAAGATATTTGGTTTCCTCAGATTGAAGTGAATGAAGCAAAACCATCTGTATTCGATTGTGATAAAAGCGACATCATGTTTCAATTACCGAGATTTTGGATTATCAGCAAAGTCCTATACACGGAAGTGCAATTTGAAAAATACTGACCATGTTGAAACGGTTCACTTTGCCGAGCTCATCAAGAATATAACCATTTTCAGAAAAGTATTATTCGATAGACGAAGCTGAATTCACGATATATGTGTATATACACGAAAAAAAGATCCGATACTTAGTATATGAAATTCATATATTCATTAGCTGAATTGCATATACTCGGCGTGACAGAAAAACGGACTCCTGAAATTATCCGACAGGGGTCATCTATTCCAAATATGCTTTGGTCCAATAAAATGAGATACCTCGAAATATGAAAATAAGAACACAGTCATATAATATTAGGTAACCATGCTTCGAAACTAGTAAGATTTTCTTTCGAACCCAGGTACTGAGTAATAGTAGGGTAGTAATTTCGTCATATAAAGTTGAGAATCCTGTCATATGAAACTTGTGATCTCGTCATATACATATAGCGGTCTTATTATATAAAAGTTAGAAGCCTCGTCATATAAAACTAGTAAACTTTTTATATAAGACTAGTGATCTCGTTGAACTGTCAATTAGAGAGTATTTTTTTTCATTATTGCTATCTCCGGCTCGAAGGTCTGTTGAATTGGAAAAGTCACCTTTTGAGGAGATCATGCAAGATGCCTTCACAGCGTTGCCACATTTTGGGTAGTTTAGGAGATATTCAGAAAAATGTGAAGTGGCTGAAATGTAATTTCCCTTATTTCGGGAACTATTCGTGGTATATAACCAGAACCACCCAAATTTTGGCAATGTTGTGAATACATCTTGTATGAGAGTGTATCCACTTGAGGAAAGACACTCAAAATACATATACAAAAAGTTGAATACCTATACCTGATGGATGGTGGATAATGTATGAAATACATATAACAAAATTCATTCTTTCTCCAAAAATATTTATTGAATCGATGTTTTGATAGTTCATTTAAATGATTGTTAAATGAAAAAGTTATATATTTTTTTCTAGAATCTCTAGTAACTTATCAATGGAAACGAAAATCACTGTATATAGAACAATTATCCAGCCTCACTTCGATTATTGCTCTTCAGTGTTATACCTATTCAACCTAAATAAACTGTCTCAATTACAAAAATTGCAAAACCGAGGGATGAGAATAATCCTAAAGTTAAATCGATATGCTCCTATTGATACAATGTTAAATTCTCTACAATGGCTTTCTGTTAGACAGAGACTAATATATCTCACCATGATATTTATATATAGAATATTAAATGATCTGGCTCCCTCTTATTTCCGAGAGTACATCACATTCAATTCTGAGGTACATCAACACAATACAAGAAGTAATAGAAACATATTTATTAGGAGAACAAACAGGAAAAACTCAATGAACTCACTTTTTTCAAGGGTTTTAACGAATTCAATTAAACTTACAAATGAAATAAAATATAGCCCAACTTTGGCAATTTTCAAAAAGAAAATAAGTGAACATGCCAGTAATAGTTATATCAGATGAAGGTATTAAATATTGTCTTGATCAGTTTTTCATTTTCTTAGTTTGAGGACAGTTTATATTACTTCTATGGTATTTAATATTATTCTATATTATTAGATATTAATTGTTTTGGTATATTATTATTTTTGATTATATTTAATATTCGTCTATGGTATGTTATATTATTCTATATTAATTGTAATCGTATATTATTATTATTTTTTAGTTATATATATATATATTTATTCTTTTTTATGTTACTACTTGTACCTAATTGATAAATCTAATGTTTATATTAGGGTAGACCTATTTTAAATAAACTTCTTCTTCTTCTTATTCTTCTTCTTAACATCAGAATTCGAATGAAAAAATCACGAAAAGAAAAATCTTCATATATCAAAGTATAATAACTCGAAGTCAAGTCAACTTTTTTCACATTAAACAGTGGAATTTGATATTGAGTAAAAACATGTAGAACTCGATATAAACTAAGTCTAATAATATAATACAGTGGAGACAAATAAGCTCATCATGAAAAGTGAAACTCTATCACCAAAAACAAATTTCTTACGTAATGATGTCTTGATATATTGTCCACAAGGGTCTCTTTTCTGTGTTGGATACCTTTTTCTCCTTTCCTTTCGTTCTGGAATAATTGTTTCATTTTCACTGATGCTTTCTCGAACACCATCAAGTATATTTGGCAACACTGAAATTCATTAATGAATATAATGTCAAATTGAATCAATGTGGATAGCTTTTGACAGAAAAATTACTCATCTACGAGTTCTGTATTTGCAGAAATGGACTGTAAGTATTATACATATTTTTCTTTGCAATGTTTCTCCCTTAGTAGACCCTTAGTAGACCATCACGGTAACCCGTCTTCGATTGTTGATTCTTCCTTCCAAATCTACAAAAATAGATAAAAAAAACCCAACTATAATGTCCATTCAAATCACTATATAATATTTACTATATACTCTAGATATAGAGTGTGTATAAGCTAAATATAGAATGAATTCGATAACGAATGTTATGTTGGAAAAAAATTAACAGAAAATATATGGTGTGTGAGTTCTGAACCACCCTGTATGATTGGAACAATCAAAAATCAAACGTTAGTGAATAAAAAGTTGAGATGTGTACCTTTCGCACCAATAATTAATAGTTTTGACACAGAAAATTTCCAATTTTATTTATTATTCTTATATTTCTAAAGTCACTTACTCTGTGGGCAAGAAAGACTCCCTCTTTTCCTTCTTTTCTTCTGGATTCCTCCTGAGAGACCCCGGAAAACATCCCGTTCTTTTTGTTCTCATGCATGTCTATATCAATTATGATGTTTAGGTGAATTCGTACAGGGTAGGTACAGTGAACGGCAAAAAGTATACGCATCATATGGGCTTCCAACTTCAAAAGAAGTTGTACAGGGTGGGCCTACTTGTTAGAAGTGTGCGTTTAAAACCTAACAGCTGTGCATTTCAAAGGTGACCTCAGAAAAACATCGACTGTGATACATTTTTGGAATGGTAATTTTAAGTTCTTTCGAAATATGCAGGAATACACAGGTTGTCCCATTTAAAAAAATGAATTTCTTGAACCATTGACTTCTACGTAAAAAAGTGCTTCGAAAAAGTTTTCATAAAAACAAATGATTTTTCAGGAAAGATGTTTCAGCAACTTTTCGAAAATACACATTTTCGAAAAACATGCTGTAATTCAAAAGCAATGATGAATATCGATATGCGGTTTTCAGCATTGAGTTTGTCATAAAAATTGACCTGCAGACACAGCCATCAATTTTCATCTATCTGGTTTGAAAAGAGGACTTTCCCTTCAAAAGTGTCCATTTTGAAACAAAATTGAAGAATTGTTAAAATTCGACATTTCATAGCAATGTTTTGGAACAAATTTGAGATCTGGTGAAGAAACTCATCAGTGAAGCAACATAACAGATATGAATATCCCACAGCTTGAACCTATAAATTTCTCTAGAAAATATACCAACACAAATCTGAATCAACCTTTGAGAGTCAAAGAAGCAGAGGTTATGCCATTACCCGTGTTGAAATACCTTAAGCGTATGAATTTCAACGACCATACAAACTATCTGATTCAAAAAACCAACCATGCAGTCAGAACCCTCTACCCACTCATAAATAGAAATTCATCTCTTAGTAAAGAAAACAAATTATCAATATACACTTCAAACATCAGACCAATATACTAACATACGCTTGTCCCGTATACTGTAGCGCCTCCCCTGCTCACTTCAGCAGGTTGCAGGTGCTACATAACAAGGTACCTACTCCTTATAATCACCAATCGTGACAGATACACTCGATTGGATAGGCTCCACGAACTAGCCAACAATATTCCTACTATTGAAGAATACATAATGAATATTTCAAATAAATTTTACAAATTCCATCTAAAAAACAGCAAATTAACAAGAAAATTAACAACCACAAGAAGACAACACAACATCCGCAAAAAGCACGGACTGATATATGAGTCTACTGTCATTTTTGGGGAACCCCCCGAATAACCTTTTCCTCATCCCTATCCAAATTCCTTCCATTGCTGTACACAAATCCTATTAATTGACCATTAGTCATCATTTAACCAAGAAAGATAAATATGCCTTCTTCTTTCATCTCGCAATTAATCAGCTAATTGAATTCCATTATCCCTTCCTCAATTTGCAGGCAACGGCCACACCACGTTGGAATATACTCGTTCTCGTTTGATCACGAAAGTCAAGCAACGTTGGGCGCGGGTAGTACTTGGATGGGTGACCGCTTGGGAACACCGCGTGCCGTTGTCTTTTTGTTCTTTCATCTCGTAATTAAACAGCTAATTAAATTCCATTATCCCCTCCTTATTTTGCAGGCAACGGCCACACCACGTTGGAATATACTCGTTCTCGTTTGATCACGAAAGTCAAGCAACGTTGGGCGCGGGTAGTACTTGGATGGGTGACCGCTTGGGAACACCGCGTGCCGTTGTCTTTTTGTTCTTTCATCTCGTAATTAAACAGCTAATTAAATTCCATTATCCCCTCCTTAATTTGCAGGCAACGGCCACACCACGTTGGAATATACTCGTTCTCGTTTGATCACGAAATTGCTGGAAGGGGGGTCTTCTGTTGAGTTTCCCCTTGTTTTTCACCAACAAATTGAACATCATGTCACAATATAACACCATCATAAGGCATTTCTCACGAAGTGTCAGTCGATCAGAGTGTCTAGTAAAAGGTAACATACCTAGGCACTAGACCTTCACTCCTTCATGACAAAGGGATGACCAGGAGTATGACAGCGCGATTGTCCTGACATCGGGCACTGGGGGTAGCCACCCCAGGAATGCGCTGCGGGCGTAGGGGCCTTAGCCACTTGAATGAGGATGTTGTGTGTGTGTGTACGTTGATGTTGTCTTTATACAATGTGATGTGCATATTTATACAACTTATTTATTATCTACTTTGTGTTATTTCTGTAATTTTTATTCATTTATAAATAAAGACCTGTTTCTGTGATATCAGACTATACGTTGTGGCGCCCTCTAGGTCCTACACACATGGTTAGGTCCTCTTAACGTCAACGGATACGGCACACGGCCAACGTTGGTTGACAGTACGTCATATATTATTAGATTGTCTATTGTCTTGCAGAGTGGGACTTTGTAGTAGTTTTTAGCAAGCTTATCCGATATACTTATTAGATAGTCAGTATAGATATACAGATATTCGTTAGCGTATATTTATGGGTGTTATCCAATGACCTACTCTTAAACTACCCATTAAAGAAGTGGACTGAAGCAGCAGGTATTATTAATATCTCCAAAACCCCAACACGACATGGTGGCAGCGGGTCACAAAAAACAGTGACAAAAAAAAATACCTACGTCGAAACCGAAGCCTTCGAATGTGGTAATAGAATCAACTGATTAAAGACAGCTAATACTAACGGTTGTTGAGAATATATGCGGTAAGTGCAACCGCCATTCTGAAAAAAAAAAAACAAAAGTTAATCTGTTGATCACTTGAACTGGAAATGTCGAATCCATCCCAAAGAAATAATGGAACTACAACAGTAACTACAGTTTTACCTAATGTAGTACCTCCAGGCAAATTCAATTTCACATGTCCAGCTAGTTGGCCACAATGGCGAAAAAGATTTGACAGGTTCATGACTGTATCTGGATTCAACAGCAAAGAAGATACAGAGAAAATAGACATGCTTCTTTATGCAATGGGAGAAGAAGCTGAAGAAATTCTTCCACAGTTGAACATCTCAGAACCGACATATAAAAATCTTTTGGACAAATTTGAGTCACATTTCATTCCACAACGCAATACAATATTTGAAAGGTTCCAGTTTAATTCAAGGGTTCAGCGGCCAGGAGAATCAGTGGATAGTTTTATCACTGCTCTACATACCTTGGCTGAGCACTGTAGCTATGGAACACTGAAGGATGAACTCATAAGAGATCGTATTGTTGTAGGAATCCTTGACAACAAAACAAGTGAGCGACTTCAATTGAAGAATGACCTAACTCTGGCTGGGGCGGTATTAGCCACTAGACAGGCGGAAATGCAGTCAAATCAAAATCAAATATTGAGGCAAGAAAATAAATTACAAAGTGTGTCTACTGTGAACATGAGTGGACCAGACAACAGAAATCAAAATAAAGGCAAATATGATGGTAGGCAAATCTCTAAGTCCAGAAATACCTTTGGGGATCAGAAAACCAGCTACAATGCAAGCTGTAGAAACTGTGGTCGACAAGGATGTGTTCGTGAAAGATGTCCTGCTAGGGATTCTACATGCAGAAGCTGTTCCAGAAGGGGCCATTGGAGCACTGTGTGTAAATCAAAGAAATTTATCCAAAATATGAATATAGATGAAAATTCTCAGGTAAGAGAGATATCTTCTTTAGAAGTGAACTGTGGACCCCAAAATGAAGAATATTTCCTTGGAAATATTTACACTAATGAACACAATCAGTGGCTTGTTGATCTGGCAATAGATAAAATGTTAAAACTTTCCTTTTTAGTAGACAGTGGTGCAGATGTTATTTGTTTACCTAACAATATACTGCCCATTGAATTTTGTAACAAAGTTGAAAAATGTAGGGAGACAATTTCAGGTCCAGATCAGTCAAAATTAAATATTGTTGGGAAAGTTAGGTTGAATCTAGATTATGAGGGAAAGTCATGTGATTTCGATGTTTATCTCATAGACAAACTAAAATTGCCTATCCTTGGTCGACCTGGAATTATAAAATTGGAGGTTTTGAAGTTTACAGATAAAAAATACCCACAGTTACTTAACCTGAATGATAATTTAGTGTCAACTTTAAACAAAAATATAATATCTAAGAAATATCCCAATATATTCAATGAAATTGGTGAGTTTGGTACAGAGATGTCTATAAAAATTAAGCCAAATGCAATACCGTTTGTACAGTCGGTTCCAAGGTCTGTTGCCATCCCTTTGCTACCAAAATTGAGACTTGAGTTAGATCGCTTATTGAAATTGAACATCATTCAACATATAGATCAGCCCACAGAGTATGTTGCACCAATAGTAGTAGTGCCTAAGGGTGATAGTGTTCGCTTGTGTTGTGATTACACAAGACTTAATGACAATGTACTACGTGCTCATTTTCCGCTTCCAAAAATTGAACAAACACTTGCACAGCTTGGGGGATCAAGAATATTTTCTAAGTTAGACACTACCAGTGGGTTTTACCAGATAAAATTAGACAAAGAAAGTCAAATTCTAACAACCTTCATAACTCCATTTGGGAGGTTTTATTTCAAGAGACTTCCATTTGGAATTTCGTGTGCTCCAGAATATTTTGCACAGCAATTTTCAAAAATCCTTGCAAAAATAAAGGGTATTGTGTACCACATGGATGATGTTTTAGTTCACGCACCTTCAGTGGAGGAGCATGATAAAATTTTAAATGAAGTATTGGAAAAATTGCATTTAGCGGGAATAACTTTGAATGAAAAAAAATGTACTATAGGTGCTAGGTCAGTAAAATATTTGGGACATGTGATTTCTGAGTCTGGAATTGCTATTGATCCAGATCGGGTGAGAGCTATAAGAGAGTTTCCAATTCCACAAAACAAAAAAGATCTCTTGAGGCTTTTAGGAATGATTAATTTTGCGGGAAAATTTATAAAAAATAAATCAAATATCTTAGAGCCATTAACGGCTTTGTTGAAAAATGATGCAGAATTCATATGGGGAGCATCACAAAATGAATCATTCGAAGTTTTGAAGGGTCTATTGGAACAGTCCCCAAATTTGTCATTCTTTGACCCCAACAAAATCATCATAGTCAGCTCGGATGCCAGTTCATTTGGAATTGGATGCTGCCTTATGCAAACAGAACAATACAATAATAGCACCAGAGAAATTGTTGCATTCTCCTCCAGGCTCTTAAGTCAAGTAGAATCCCGTTACGCTCAAATTGAAAAGGAAGCCTTAGGGGTAACGTGGGCAGCAGAGAAGTTTTCTGAATATATTACTGGCGTTAATAATTTGATATTTGAAACTGACCATAAACCTTTGTTACAAATATTACAAACAAAAAATCTGGATGACCTTTCACCAAGACTCCAACGCTTCCGTATGAGACTGATGCGTTACAAATACAAAGTAATCTACACCCCGGGGAAAAATTTGATTATCCCTGACACTTTAAGCAGAAACCCTATAAAAAATTCTACTCCAAAAGAAGACGAACTATTTTTTGAGACAGATCGTTATGTATACTCAGTTATAAAAAATATCCCAGTCAAAGACTACTTCATGAAGACCATAATGGAACAACAAAACCAGGATACAGTATTGAAAAAAATTAAAGAATATTGTTTGACATCATGGCCAGAAAAATCAAAACTTTCGATTGAAATTATACCATACTATCAATATAGATACGAAATTTCTTTTTCTGAAAATCTGTTGCTCAAAGGAATGAGAATCATTATACCCAAAAACCTTCAACTTAAATGTATGGAATTTATCCACACTGGTCATCTAGGAAAAGTGAAATGTCGCGAGAGAGCTAAAACCAGTGTATGGTGGATTGGTTTATCATCTCAACTAGAGAACTTAGTTAGAAATTGTCCACTATGTGTTGAAAATCGGGTAAATGTGAAAGAAAGCTTTCATAAGGACAATATACCAAGCAGAGCGTGGCAAAAAATAGCCCTTGATCTTTTCAAGTTGAATTCTTGGTTCCTAATAGTAGTGGATTACTATTCACGTTTTTTTGAAATTTTTGAGTTACACAATACCAACGAAAACTCAGTTATAATGAAAATGAAGGAACTATTTTCTCGGTATGGAATACCAGAGATAGTCCGATCTGATAATGGCCCTCAGTTTTCAACTAAATTCAAAATGTTTGCTAAAGAATATAATTTTTCCCATGTCACCAGTAGTCCTTATTATGCCCAAAGCAATGGTTTAGTGGAAAGGACCGTACAAACGGCGAAACAGTTGATAAAAAAGAATAAAGATGATATTCACACAGCTCTCCTAGCATATAGAACTACACCATTGGAATCAGGTTTTACTCCTGCAGAGTTACTAATGTCCAGAAAGTTACGAACAAATTTACCACAAGTACCGAGCATACTCAACGAAATAGTTGATCATAGAGCTAGTTTCAAATTGAACGAAAAATATACCAAGGACAAACAAGCAAAAAATTATAATTCCCGTCATAGGACCAAGGATATGCAACCTCTAAAAATAGACGACTCGGTCTGGGTTATTGATCTGAGACAATATGGAAAAGTTATTGAAGTTTGTCAAGAACCACGGTCTTATTTGGTGGAAACAAATCTGGGACAATATCGGAGAAATAGGTGGCACTTGATATATGCACCTTACTCAGTCCAGAATAATATTCAATCAGAGAGACAAGTTGAAATCGAAAATCCTGTTGATCATGTGAAACATCAGTCAATACCCCAGACTGAGGACCTCATTGAAAATGAAGTCCCTGCATCTATATGTGAGGATTATTCTGATAATATTCGAAATGAATTTTGTAATCGTAGTTTTAAGGAAAGTGAAAGGGCAAATGTAAATCATAGTGTAGAAGGAACCGTTACTGAAAGTGAAAGAGATATATCATATTCTAGTGATAGACCACTTCGTAAAATAACAAAACCCAAGTATTTATCAGACTATGTCTGTATGACTTCAGGAGGACACCCAGAACATCATTTAAAATAAAAAAAGAGAGATGTGATATCAGACTATACGTTGTGGCGCCCTCTAGGTCCTACACACATGGTTAGGTCCTCTTAACGTCAACGGATACGGCACACGGCCAACGTTGGTTGACAGTACGTCATATATTATTAGATTGTCTATTGTCTTGCAGAGTGGGACTTTGTAGTAGTTTTTAGCAAGCTTATCCGATATACTTATTAGATAGTCAGTATAGATATACAGATATTCGTTAGCGTATATTTATGGGTGTTATCCAATGACCTACTCTTAAACTACCCATTAAAGAAGTGGACTGAAGCAGCAGGTATTATTAATATCTCCAAAACCCCAACACGACAGTTTCAATTCAATTCAATTCGTTTGATCACGAAAGTCAAGCAACGTTGGGCGCGGGTAGTACTTGGATGGGTGACCGCTTGGGAACACCGCGTGCCGTTGTCTTTTTGTTCTTTCATCTCGTAATCAAACAGCTAATTAAATTCCATCATCCCTTCCTCAATTTGCAGGCAACGGCCACACCACGTTGGAATATACTCGTTCTCGTTTGATCACGAAAGTCAAGCAACGTTCTCAGCTGCTGCTTCTCCAAAATTATAAAGAACCTATTACTGAATTTTCCTTCACATTCTCTCCTGATGTTTCTGAGGAAAAGGTGGGGAAGTATATTTATAAAATTAAAAGAAATGGTACAGGTATAGATCAAATTTCCATATGCTTCATTTGATAAACGACCACGTATTGAAACACATCACACATATAATAAATACCATTTTATGTATTGAAGTATTTCCTTATGCCTGGGAAGATGTGCTCTGGTAATTCCTCTGCCAAAATGTTTCTCACCATTAGACCTCTCAGACTTGTACACTATTTTTCCTGCGACTCCTAATACTTTCATTTCGCGGGAGGTCTTGTCAAAAATGTAACTTGAGCGGTCTCTACAATTTAAGGTGGTTTTGATTCGATATCAAGTACTGTTTATTTCCATATTCAAGATGATATTTGAATACTTCTCCGACAATTCCTTATCATGTGAATTACTGATTGACTGAATTAGTTTTGTTTGAACAAACAATTCTATTGATATTTGACACCATACGCCTGCTAGCGCCAGTAATCACGCAACCAGGAATACAGAACCCCAAAAGTACGTAGTGCGCAAGCGCGTACGAGTTATTGTGTCCTTGACTCCTTGAAAAATAATAGTGCAAACATCTGTGATACTGTGATATGATGGAACATGCAATTGATGCAAGCCGCGCATAAAACTGTAGTCGTACTTTTTGAATGATCTCACCCGCTGTCATCAACATCATCAGAGACATCAGACATGTATAGAAATAGTCAGTCACTGACCCTTTTAACTTTTATCAAAGTTAATTCAGAGGTTATGTATCATTGACACATTGAAATTAATAGATTTTAGATAGCTTTTATATTGACAGTGAGTACCAACTAACATACCTACCAGAATTGAAAATAAAACTGTGCGATTTGCTGATCTTTTCAAAAATCTGAGGAAACGGGTAAAACATCTTATGAATTTCATCATAAGATGGGAACTAAGAAAGAACAATAGGCAAATCAGCCAATGTCATCGGTGCCAAATTTGGGGACATGCCACGGCAAACTGTTGGAAGCCCCACAGATGCCTCAAGTGTGCACTCCCTCACCCCACTTGGGAGTGCAAGAAGCCACCCACCATCCCGGCTAAATGTGCCAATTGTCAAGGAGACCACCTAGCAAACAGCACTGTTTGCCAAATATACCAGCAAAGATTGGCTGAAATCAATAAGAACAAGCCAAAATACGTTCCAGCACCAAAGCCCGCAATAAATGCGTGGCAAAGGAGGACCCAAACCAGCAATCAAGAAACCGTCGACTTGCGAGGCTCTAGCGCTCCAAGTTCTACCAGAAACCCAGGAAGACGAGAAGACTTCCCGGAACTACCTCGCAGAGGCCCGGCGCCAGGGCAGTCGACTGTCGGGCGAATGGGAATTCCTGAACTCATGGAGGAGTTTAGGATACTGGATACCCTGATCGACGTTGACATGGTCGTGAGAGAGCTTAGGAAGCATACTGATATTCCGGGAGTTTTACGAGAATGTCGGAAAACACGGGGCCGCCGAGTTCGCACGCCCCTAGGGGGGTGGGGACTTGGTAGCCTTGTACTCATGTGTGAATTTATTCACACATCAAACATAATAATAAGTCAAAACAAGAAATCACACATGGGTAGTCCGGCATTCTCGCGAAATCCCGGAGGGTTTCACGAACCGGGCAGACCATGTGTTGTATAGTAGGGGTTGATGTTCTCTTAGGGTGCATGTCGGGGGTCTCCCAGATCGGCCGAAGTTCGCTGAGGCTGAGAAGGGTGAGCCTCGATATGTGCCCGAGGTCCCGACCAATCGGGTCCTTCCTAACGGATGGATCAGAGTGGGCGGGGCCTACGAGAATATCGGCTCTGAAAACGCATAACGACAGACAAACACAATAGATCAACATACATGGTCTGGTAGGCCACCGAAACCTCAGTGTGCCTCAACACCCCATTGCTGCAAGGGGGGTTTTCTGTTTTGCTTCCCCCTAATTCATCATCAAATCGAATATCATGTATCTAAAATATCAATAACATAAGACATCTCTCACGAACATGTCAGTCAATCAAAGTGTCTAGTAAAAGGTAACATACCTAGGCACTAGACCTTCACTCCTTCATGACAAAGGGATGACCAGGAGTATGACAGCGCGATTGTCCTGACATCGGGCACTGGGGGTAGCCACCCCGGGAATGCGTTGCGGGCGTAGGGGCCTTAGCTGCTGGAATGGTGTTGTGTATGTGTGCATTAGTGTTGTCCTTATACAATGTAATGTTCATATTTTTACAACCTATTTATTTATTTATACTCTATGTTATTTCTGTAATTTTTAGCCATATACAAATAAAGACCTTTTTCAATTCAATTCAATTCTTGCAGAAGAGTGCTGGGCATTCGCAAAGCAAATGTTCTGCAGTTCCAGCGAAGTTCTCGCAGTAGCGGCAACTATACCACTCTCTGTTTTACCCATCTTTTTGAGGTGATACCTCAGAGGGCAGTGTCCGGTGAGGAGTCCCGTTACTAGTTTCCAGTCTTTTTTGTCCAACTCGAGAAGATGTTCAGCGTTCAGCTTTTCTTGGCGAAAGGCTTCTCAACTCTTATACATAAAATCCTAATCTCCGAAAGAAACAGAATATCTTTTTAATAAACCCACTACTTTCTCCAATTCAAATAGGTTTAAGACCCGCAATGATAATCTACTTGTTATTCCGAAACATCCCACTGAACATGCAATGTTACAAAATATTGCTTCAATATTATTTGCGGCTTGCTCCCATAATATAGCATGACAATATTGCATAACGCTTCTTGTGATGTTATATTCGCAATCATAATAGAAAAACCTACTATCAAATGATCTGCAAATTACAAAAGTAACTTTTGATCGAGTTTCAATTGCAATATTGTCTCAACTATAGAAGTTCGTTACATTAGCAACATTCTATAAAAAATCTATGAACAATTTTATAGAAAGTTATAAATTCAATATTTGATTTCATATCATTTGTAATATTGCCTAAACCTTGTAACTTCATTACATTTGTAACATTACATGAACAATCCATCAACAAATGCATTGCAAGTTACAAAAGTAACTTTTGATCAAGTTTCAATTGCAATATTGTCTCAACTATAAAAGTTCAATATATTCGCAACATTCTATGAACAATCTATAAACAATTTTATAGCAAGTTATGAATTTAATTTTTTATTCAATTTCATTTGTAATATTGGCTAAACCTTGTAACTTCATTACATTTTCACTCGTGTTGTATCGGGTGGAATCGGTTCGATCATCGGAGGATCATTGCATCATTGCATCAGACTCATCAGAGATCTCGCATCAGTCTCGAGTCTCATCGACAGTCAGCCATTGTTGTTTCGTCAAGTTCTTTGTTCTTTGTGTATCGGTTTGCAATTCACAAGACTATTGCACAGGTTTCCTTTCAACTGATATATTGGAGTAAGTGATAAAGTGCACTCTCATCACATGGATAGTTCCAAGGTAAGATGCATTTTTTTTATCGTGATATTGAATGTGAGGTTTTTAGAAACAGAATCATCGTAAGAAATTTTCGCAAATGTCAATAAAATGTTTACGTGAAGTTGTATAGTCGTTTTGATAAAATCAAAGAATAGAAAATAAAAGGTGATCGCCATATACTCAGAGGTCAATAATGATTAGATCAAGTTACTGATTTTATTATTATCACCATATTTCATCTGTAGTTTTTTGTTTCGGTTTTCCTACTGAATATTGGGCTGCCACTTCAAGAAGTATTTTGTGGATGTTAATTTTAGTTTATCACTTATTTTATTTTTTGTGTATTTTGCGTTCATTTTGTGAATTATATGTTTTATGTTTGAAATTTGTGCTTTTATTCTCAAGATTTCAATATGCTTCACACATACTTTTCTATTGAGTAGTCACTGCCATATTGCAACAAGGTGGTAGTAGGAATATTCAATATGTAATTTTCATATACATCACATGTTATATTGCAGTTACCTTACTGAAAACATTACATTCAAAATATAAAAAAAAATAAATTTCATTCAATTTATATGTAATGTTGCAGGAACCTTGCTAGAATGTGTTATCAAGAAATATTGAATTTGTTATATTAGGGAAGGTCCGTTTCAGCGGTTGCTGCAATCTTGCAGTAAGGTAGCGACAAACATTACAACCTTGCATTGTTGGGTTGCTGTAATATTGAACAAATATTACATTGCTCAGTGGGATCGCTCTGCTATTTTCACCCGTGGTTTTTCATGTATTGCTCCAAAGTTATACAATCAATTATCCAGTGATTTCAAGTCTTTCCTTTCTTTTATCAAACATGATAAAAGAAAGGAACTTGGGTAAAACCGCTCACCTGAAACGTAATATCCTGCACGTGGACAATAAGAAGATTATGGCAAAGGACCTCCGCAATCAATTAACTCCAGCAGACCAAGTAGCCCAAAACCACAACGAATTTCAAGAGAGAAACGTCACCAGGAAGAGCAAACGAATAAACTCCACTAAATAGGATGTTTCGGCCCCCGTTGATGGTCTCATCTTGCTGCATCTAAACGTTCAGTCCATGCGATACAAAACGATGACATTAATATTTTTTAAACGAATATGAAAAAGAACATAACAAAAAAATCAATATCATATGTTTTACGGAACACTGGCTGCAGGTAGATAAGACCCAATACTGCAAAATTGAGGATTTCGAAATGGTTACACATTTTTCAAGAACATTTTTCTCTCACGGTGGCGGCGTACTTTACGCCAACAAATGGGTTAAATTCAACTGTATCCAGAATATTAACAGTTTGAATACGCAGCAATGCATAGTACCGATGGAAAATCCGTGATAATAGGTATATATAGAAGCCCTTTAGGTAAGTTCGAAATATTCATAGAACATTTCTGGCAGCTATTAAATGAGCTCCACAACAAGTTTAGGCATCACCACTTCATAATATGTGGCGACTTCAATCTGGATTTCAATATGCCCAGCAATAACCTTACAAATTTTGAGAACCTTTTGGATATATTTGATTTACATATAACCATCACTAGCCCCACAAGAATAACCAAGCATTCATCAAAAACCATAGACAATATTATCATTAATAAATCTCTCGTATATTTTTCGGCACTTACTCTAGATGTATATTTCTCTGATCATATTCCTTAATTATTGGAATTCAGCATGAATAGAAAAAAAATTACAGAAAATCTGTTTGAGAATTGCAGAATCCTGAGTGAAAAAAATCATGCTACATTCAAAATAAATTTACATCAAGTGGCAAGTCCACTTGATGTAAATAATGTAAGTAATCCTTAAAACATACTACCGATTTAGGAACGTTGATATATATCAAGAAATATACCCAAATATTGAATAAGACTATCGCTTGTGCAAAAAACAATTATTTCGCAGGCATTATAAACTCGTCATCTAAAGAAATCGAAAACAACTTGGAATATTGTGAACCATTTAACAAATAAAAAATTAAAGACCAAGGAAATTTTGAAATAGAATTTAATGGTGATAATATTACTAATCCACAAGAAATTGCTGATACTTTCGGAAATTTCTTCGAAAATGCCCCCAACTTAGCCAGGTCCGAAAAACAAGCAGACAAGCCAAGTGAGTTCTACTTAAAAAACGTCAACTTCAACAACATGAACTCTTTTTTCTTTGCACCAGTTACTGAAACAGATATCGTATAATGCGTTCTGAAACAGAAACCAAAACATTCAGCGAGTACATATATTAATAAAGAAAAACATCGATTTCCTGAAAGTTCCTTTAATGATAGAACGTACAAGCAGTTGTCCTGCTGGAAGCGCTTCCAGACGTACTTTTGTACGTCCTACTGGCAGGACGCGCGCTTATCCTTCCAGAAGTTCAAAGTGTCCTTCTAGCAGGATGTATTGAACGTAGAAGCGGTTGTCCTGCTGAAAGCGCTTCCAGAAATACTTTTGTACGTCCTACTGGCAGGACGCGCGCTTGTCCGTCCAGAACTTCAAAGTGTTCTTCTAGCAGGACGTAATGAAAAATCAGTCGCAACAAATGATCTAGAGCGTTTGAAAGTCTGAGGATACATTTATTTCTATGTAAAACTCAGTGGTGGCACAGACAATGGGCGTCTGCAGAAAGAAATATATTCGGAAGTAATACAGGGTTTAGTTGATTTTTTTTCTATTTGTAGCTCCCTACAAATTGAATGAAAGTTCTGATTGTCAGATTTGGAATACGAATGTTAATGAAGTTAATTCCTCCATAACTAGAAGGAGGTTAATGAAAAATACCAGTGTGTCAAGATTTCACAAGAATTATCTTCAATTTCCATTGCAATCAAAACTGATATTTTTCTTGACAACTGAAATGAGTTTTAATAAAATTGATTTCATTTTCTCAATATACTGATATGAATGTACTTACCTGTGAATTCTCGAAATATAAATTTCATTGATACTTGAATAAGTGATATTATCTATGATTATATTAGAATAAAATAATAGCAGTATTTTGATGCATTTGTTGATAATTATCGGTATATAATATCATAAAAATACATTGTATATATAAATGAACATGGAAATCCATTATGTCAGAATTAGCGAATATCAAAATTTTGTTTTCAGGGAAAATATTGATTATTCACTCGGAAACGGTTTGGTTAGGGAGTTCAGATAAATTATAAATAACGATTCAACAATATTCTGAAAATGATATTTTTCAAGAATGCTATTTGTGATATCAGAGTTGCTACTATATTTCAGTAGAAGCGGCAACACCACATCATAAAAATTAGCAAATTGTTTCAATAAATCACCCTGTATATTTTCAGATTTCGACAGTTTTTCTTGATCAACTGATAATCGGTAGAAGAAACAAATGTGTTCAGTATGATTCACTCTGTGTATTGTAATGTGAAAATAACGTAAATTAAAATCCTATGAAAATTAATTGATTTGCTATTTTGCGGACTGAACAACTTACTTTTTTCACCTAAAATTTTTGAAATCAGCTCAGGAGAGAATCGCATGAATTGAAATGATATTCATGCGCTATTTCCCAAGAAATTCTATAACGATCCCCAACTGGTGATATTGCTAGAGTACATGGTATCCGTATACAGGGTACAAGAAAAGAAGTGATACAGTTCAAGGAAAGAGTTTTGCATTTTCATTTTTGAATGAATAAAACTAAAAAACTCACCTTCCTGAGTTTTGTTAGAAGATCTTTCTATCTGTAATAGATTTGGGTCAATTTTTGTTATATTCCCATCAATGTTCCACTTCACCTTGACGTTATTACTAGATTTTATGATATTTTTCACAATCCCATAACACCTGGCGGACTGCCACTGGTCACCGAATTGGGAATAACTCCACGAATTGTCATTTTTTCCATCGAAAGTGGTGGCGAGCACGGAAACGTAGTCACCCACAGAGATCATTTTCTCGACTGGAATATCTTTCTTTTTAACTCGTCATATCTTGCTACTGGGTGAGGGTACAGTTTCGAATAAAAATTGCGCTCAAAGCTTATAATCTGCACAATATTCCAGACGCACTAAAAGTCCTGTCAGAATCTCAGAAAGTACTATAATTAATAGAAATCGAGCGTCCTCAAATGGGCTGATTCCGTCCTGCTGGAAGGACGCTGTACATCCTATCATTAATGTTTTATTCAACTTATCACTGTCTGAAGGATACTTTCCTAACTGCTCCAAAACTGCAATTATTGTACCTATCTTCAAAAAGTGTGACAAAAAAGATATCAATAACTACAGGTGCGTTTCTCTATTACCCTGTTTCTCGAAGTTGTTAGAGTGGTAAGTCAATAAACAAATTAATTCATACCTCAACCTGCACAAGATCCTAACAGAGTCACAATTTGGATTCAAACCTGAGACGAATACTTCGGACGCAACATTTGCTTTGGTTGAACGCATACATCAAACACTTGAAAATAGAAACCACTGCATTGGAATTTTTTGCGATCTATCCAAGGCGTTTGATTGCGTCGACCACGATTTGTTACTTAGATAGATAGATAGATAGATAGATAGATAGATAGATAGTTTATTTTGTCTTTTAGGTGTATTCAGAATACAAATGAGACACGTCACAGTATATCAAAGTACATATACAGATTAAAATTCATTAAAATACAAATAATGGTCAAACCGGTACACAATAGAAACATTGAAAACTAACACATGTTATAAATATAAAACAAGTAAAACAAGTAGAACAGGTAAAAGCAAACATTTAAAATTAGCTGGCAAGTGTCAGTTTATTTGGCATGGACAGTAGGGCAGCTATGTATTCCCCGCTTGTGAAGAATACATTCGAGTTCAAATAAGTTCTCATGTGTTTTTTGAAACTGTTGAGGTCCAATTCCTTTACATAGGAAGGCAGTGTATTATAAAGAGTTACATCGAGAGTATTTTTACTGGATTTCTGCAATCTTAATTTAGCTGGTCTTATTAATTGACAGCTCCTGGTATTGTAATCGTGGAAGTCAGCGTTTTTATCATGATTATTTTTGTTCTTATGTATTTCGAGGATTGACTGAAATATATAAATAGAGGGTACTGTCATGACTCTCAGAGATAAGAAATGAGGCCTACAGGAGAGTCTGCATATCCCACTCCAGACATTATTCTCATGGCTTTCTTTTGTAATATAAAGACATTCTTAGCGTGGACACTGTTTCCCCATAGTATTGTACCATAAGAAATTCGGGAATGGAAGAAGGCATAATATGCTGATAATAGGGCATGCGGACTGATAATGGTTCTTAATTTCCGCAGTAGAAATAGGTATTTCGAGAGATTAGCACACAGCTGCTCCGTGTGAGTTGACCAATTAAGTTTGTCATCAAGATTGATGCCAAGCATTTTTACACTATTGCCATGTACTTCAGAGGCACTGGTGGAGAATAGGATGTGTTGTGTTTTATAAGTATTCAATTTGAGGTTATTTATTCTGAACCAAGTTTCAGCTCTTTCTTGTGCCAGTTTTATATTGGTCATTAGGTCTGCCTTATTATTACAAGAGCTTGTGAGAGTTGTGTCATCCGCGAAAGCAATACAGCCGTAGGGATCCATATATGGAAAAAGGTCATTCATATATATGATAAATAATAATGGACCTAATACGGAGCCCTGTGGAACCCCAAATTTCATTACCTCAAAGTCAGATACACTATTTGAGTCTAGAGAAACGCATACTTTTCTGTTCGATAAATAGGATGAGAAGAGGGAGAGAGATACCCCTCTGATTCCATACTCCTCTACTTAAAAAACTGGACTACTATGGTTTCCGGGGTAAAACACATAGCTGGTTTCAATCGTATCTCCTCTATCGGAAAATGACTGTAAAAATTCCTCACTTCGATAAAAACCTCCGACTACAAATCTGATCCTACCTTCCTCAACAGTGGTGTTCCACAGGGCTCGGTCTTGGGACCTAGTCTTTTTCTTTTGTATATTAATGACCTGACATTCAATTTTCCAACGATATATTTTTCGCTATTTGCAGATGACACTAGCATAATCATTAATGGTAATGATTTGCCGGATCTACATGCCATGTGTAACATTTATGATTGGTTTTCCGCAAATAAATTGTCGCTGAATTTCCTTAAAACTCTTCTATTCTCTTCCAATTGTACAACCAAGCTCCAGATTTCCCTATCGAAATCGATGAAAAATTAATAAATACTTCAAAATCTACAAAATTCCTTGGTATCCACTTGGATAGTAACCTAAAATGGGGCGACCACATTGGACATTTGAATAAAAGTTTGTGCCGGTCACTATTTGCTATTCGTACAAATAAACAAAATTTAAATATTTCCGTCGTAAGATCTGCTGTATCAGGATTAGAATGTCCTGGAGATATGTCAGTGACCACCTATGATGTTATGAATAAGAAAACTTGAACTATAGACTTGAATTTATTCAAGTTTAATTGATTTCTGCACAATCTGATTATCCAAGTAGGTATAGGAGATAATCCGAATTACTCTATTTTGAGCCACCGGCTCAGTTCTGTTAAATAAACGTGATTGTGTTTCCATTTTGACTGGCACTTCGGTTAGATGTCTTTGGATCGCTACTCGATGACCCTGATGCATTAATGAGGGCCAATAAGCCCGAAACTGGTCTCGGTGTGAATTTTGTCATGTGTTCGCATTCTGTAATCTCAGTGGTAATCGGTGCATAGACTGCGTGTGGATATGAGCCATTGTTCTGCGTGGTATTAGCTAGGAAAGTAGTTGTTTTCTTATCTAGATCTACCAGTCATTGTGTTCAATATTTTGGATTGGATAAGATGTGATACGTACGTCTTTCTTTCATCGTTTGACACTTCGTCCAATCCATGGCTTTTAATTTTGCCAACATATGTATATATAATGCTTGAGAATTCTGGAAATATATTCTCTATCTGTTGAATCTTTAGAATTTCAGGAGTGGTCCACTCTGGCAGCAGTGGTAGCTTCCACTCGATAGTAATGCATTTTCCTTTGTCGAGAAATGTATTACTACAGATTATGAGATGGTAAACATTCATTAAAATGGAAATTGAACGCCTAGGTTTTAACAAGAAAACGTCTGAGATTTTAGCATTAGGGGGTTTATTATGTTTGTTCGAACGAAACAGTTTCCTGAAGCTATGTTGATACAGATGTAGGGTTGAGCTAACGTTAGTGTTATATTGAAGCAAATATCATTGCTCTGGGATGGGATCAGGGGAATCCCTAGATTCGATCCAAGCATCTGATTATTTGAAGCAGGAACCAATAAGGATCGCAAACAGTGACGAGAATAGGGGGGCAAAGGGTAACTGCTGAGAGAATAATGATAACTCTGAGAGTACGGGTATGCTAGTTAGCAACAATATCAACCAAAAATCTTCAACGATATTTAGTACATTCTATGTTTCAGTATTATTGAACAGACTTCAATCTAGTTAAACCAACATGCTGATCTCATTACCTATACTTTGAAGTCTCTGATTGAAAAAACATTTACAATAAAAAATGTCATACTAAAAAACGCCGAACCAGTCAAATGGTTCAATGATGAATTGAAAGCAATGCGGAACACGTTGGAATCTGTTAAAGTTATATGTGATGTAACAAATGATCCAAACGATCATGCGGTATATAAAATGATGAGGACCCAATAAAGCAAAACAATAATTGGGACAAAAAAATATGCTCACAATAACTATTTATTGAATTCTAATAATGGAATCAGGGATTCCTGGAGATTAGTAAACCATGAAAGAAATTATTTCCATAAAGCAAATATCCAGAGTGCTATTGAAGTAGATCAATTCAATAGTTTCTTTGCTGATATAGCTGAAGTAGTAATCAAAACATTACCAATTTATGACCTCAATTTTGATAAACTAGTCCGAAAAATTCCAACAACACTCGATTCATTTTTTATGTGGAACCTGTATCGAATGAGGATGTGATTGACTCCATCTCATCTCTGTAGAACTCGAATTCAACAGATATCTTTGAAATAAATACTAAACTCCTAAAAAAATCGATTGATATATCAGTGATGCCCCTAACTAATATCTTTATTGCCTGTATAGGCGGTGGAGTGTTCCCGGATATTTTTAAATTTAGTAGAGTTGTTCCAGTACATAAATCTGGTGATTCGACTGGAAAATTTCGACCCATTTCTGTGATTCCGTTTCTAGGAAAAATATTTGAAATGATCCTGAAAAATCGGTTATCAACTTACTTCCATAAATTTGAACTATATTGCAGAGAACCGATATGATTTTTTACATCATATGGAACCTACAACATGTATTTTAGTTGCTGATGATTCTTCGTTGATGAATTGGAATCCTATCAATACTTGCTCTAAAAATGTCATACCATACTGATGCATCCCTTTCCAGTTGAGGTCTGTTCTCTATGCAAATTTGGTGGTTGTTTATGACCACTTCAAACTGCATTTCGAAATCGTACCTAACTGGCATGATATCTGTCGGTTTAGACATGGATTCTAGGGAAATATTTTCCAAAATCTTCAAGTGTCCAATTCGATTTCCTGATTTGAGATTTATTGTCTGACTCAGTCTGAAGGCACTGGTTGCTGCTTCTTTCATTGCACACACAGGTGCAATGGTGGAAGGTTCAGCATTACCTCTAAGGCTGCAGTGGGGCAAGTGAAAATTGCCTCTGTGATTCCCAGACAAGCTAGCCGCTGCAGTTTCTGCAGCTTGACATGTGCCGAAATTTGTTGCAATTTTGGCAACCATATAATGATGCATAGATGACCATGGGTTTGATGACCGTTTGGAAACCAATAGATCATTTTTGGTTTCAGACCTCATGTCTTGCCAAAGAGTCTGCGCCACTTCCAACTTGCCGCTATTGCTTTGTAAAGAATGTGGTTGAGTTGGCTATTCCATGTTAGTTTTTGGTCGATTATAACGCCCAAATATTTAACTTCTTTAGTCCGTATTACACGGTGCAGAAAATGGTACATTTACTGTATGAAAATGTGAAGGCAATATTTTCTGCATCGTGTATTACAGAAAAACTGAATCTGAATATTCCATCCAAGAAATATAGGACAGGTTCTATTTTCGGACAGATTTTTTGTATGTGATCATGCGCAGTGTGATTATTGCATTGCAGCATTATTGTTTTTGTTTTTGCGAATATTTGTGGGGTTAATTTCAAATAAAAGTGAGTCTTTGGGCACAGTTAGGGCAATAGTGATATGAATTGGACAGCAAAACAAGTTTTGGCACTAATAGAAGAATACCGATTTTTGTATGCTAAAAAGTATTCTCAACAAGAAGTTCATTCTCAACCATATTGAGTACACCTCTGCCATTATCTCTTCTTATCAGCAATGATGGAAATAAGACCTATCTATCCTAAATATCTATCCACCTCTTTCTCAGCCATTCGCGATTCCAAAGCCGTCCTTTCCTGCTATTATTATGTATCTCCATATGAATTTTCATTAATGTAAACATTATTAAAGCACTGCAAGCTGAAGCTGCCACAGTCAAAGAATGATTTATTGGAGACATCCTTGTTTGTGTAGAAAATTTCCAAAAGCATCTCTCAACAAGTTAGGTTAAAATGAAGTTAAAATCCTCATAAAAGCCGTTTGGATTCACATATTGCGCATGCTTATGTGTTGAATTATTGAGATCGTGTATTACCAAACAATATTTATTTGCAGAAAATTTGTCAATGTTTTCTGTACATGAGTCTGTTTGAGAAAATGGAACATTTTCTGTATCAATTTCTGCACCATGTAATATGGACTTTTGGAAAAAGTGAGCTGGATTCCATTCAGAGTTGGGGCTTCAAGTTCATACTTTCGCCTCTTGGTGAATGGAACCAGCACTGTTGTGCTTGGTTTGACATTGATTGAATGTTTAGAGCTACTTGCATGCGATTGGAAACATTGAGTCGTGAAACCAGAATCATGTAGCTTGATAGAACACCCCCTTGGGGATAACCTTTTTCTACTGTCATCCTGACCGTGTCTTCCCCGAGATTCGCCACAATGATTCTGCTTTTCAGCATTTATTGTATCCATCTAATCAGTGAGGCGTTTATATTCTTTTCCCTTAGTGATCTAGATATGGAGGCATGCGAGGTGTTATCCCGAATGTCTTTTCAACGATTTCAACTAGACGTTGTAGAGCATTTATCGTGGATTCACCTGCTTGATAAGCAATTTGTTTCTTGTGAAGCGGTTTTAACTCAAGGAGTTCGCTTCTGATGCATACCAGTCTACTATTTTCTCCATTGCTTTCAGGAGAAAAGAGGTGAGACTGATGGGGCGGTAAGACTTTGGTTCGTCCATTGGATGTCTTCCAGCTTTTGGTATAAACGCCACAACTGCCTCTCTCTCCAAGCTTGCGGTATATAACCGAAGGTTAAGCTGGCCTTGAATAGCCTTTTCAAAGAAGGCTCTATTATTTCAAGGCCATGTTGCACTAAGGCGGGAAATATTCCGTCAGTTGTGAAGATCTTCCCAGCTAGGCTTCTGCTGGATCTGTTGGGGTTGTGGACCACCCCTTCCAGGTGAGCGCTTTGCTGTTCGTTCTTCACAACTGTTTCGAAACCAGAAAAGTGTGTCTGCAGGAGAACACTCAAGCTTTTCTTAGGATTATCAGTATATCCCCCCCGCGCGAGAGCCCTAACCACAGAAACCGATAAGGCGGCATCAGATATCTTCAGAGGTCTTCAGCCACGTGACTAAGCATCTTTGACGCACCTTTCGCGAGTGTTTCATGTTTTTCACTTTTTCGCCGCCTATTCGACACGTGGCCGAAGAACTCTGAATATATCTAAAGCCGCCTTATCAGTTTCTGCGGTTAAAGCTCTCTCGGCGTTTGACCTTGAAAGAGCCAATTACGGAGTTCTTGGACTTTGGATTTTCTTATGGAGATTTACGTGAAAATTGGTATAGAATATACTGAAGTTGTTGCCACAATTTACAATGATCTTACCGCCATTTTCATTCAAGTTCTGGGAATATTACTGCGCTTCCCAAATGATCTACAGGTTTTTTGCAGAAACGATTGAAGATCTGTTTCACCATCTTATATCTACCTTGATTCCACCCACTGAAATATAACCAATAACTGGAATGACAAAGGAACTTCTCAAACATAGACCCTTTCGAATCTCGCGCAGACTGAAATTAAATCAGGCCGGGAGCATGCGCAACATCAACATCAACCGAATTAAATCGAAACTGGTGGTAGGATTTTTTCATATTTTCAATTAATCAAATGTTTGTATTTTTTTTTTGATTTATTGTCTTTATATTTCTAAACGTTATTTTACTATTCCAAATTTCTACATGTATGTATCGTTGTATGTGTATGTAAACTCCTTCAGCAACGAATGAATTCAATTCTATAATCCTTGTCCTACACAGTAAATAAGTTTGTGATCAACCAATCTTTGTAATAATGATTTTGGTTCCTGTGACACAATATGGTAAGTAAACTGGCAGAAATAAACAATTTCCATATATAATAAAGCACATTATATTATAATATATGTATTAATTCTAAACTACACAGCAATAATCACGTCGCACCCCGAAATTTCGCCCCTGTGGAAATCTGAATAACTTTTCTCTGCTTTGAACAATTTGAATTCTGTTTTAACTGTTCGCTGGATAGTTGACAGAGGCTTTTGAGGACGTAGATTCATCCGGGGAACTGAATCACGTTTCAGTCGTTTTTTATCACCAGAAGTTATATGATGTCATCAATGATGAAATGTTCTTCACAAATTAAATTTCCATGGCTCAAAGTCTCGATATATTTGGATATCTACCAATATCTATACAACTTCTCTTTGGTTTGGATTTAGCGAATGACCATTTATCACTTGACCAGTGAGAATTAACACGAAACAAAAAGTGCCAAGTCGCGTCTGATTTAGTTCATCTTATCACAGACGTACGTCATAAAATATATACAGTTGTAGTGATCAAAGACATGATTTTCATACCTTTACTTTTACTGCGTCGGTGCATAATCTGAAATCTCAGTTCGCATAGTGGGGCTAAAAGTTCCCCGCGCATTTACCTATATTAGCGTTCCAGTTATTGGTTATATTTCAGTGATTCCACCTGAATGAATGTGACTTGTGACACCATCATTGTGACACCGTCATAACTTTGATTCATCCACATTTGTCACACCTACATTTGTCATTCATAACCAATCAGTTCGAAAATCCTTTCGTGAATATTAAACATGAAATCATCGCCAGATATTGAAAATGAACAAAAAATCGAAGAAGAATACCATCAAATGATCAAGTTGAAGAAACTCGTCACCGAGGATGTCACAGATGCTAAAAAAAGGTCAGAAGAAATGGTCGAGGAGATAAAAGCCAATATCAATAATTTATTATCTCGTCTCAAAATAATCAACTTATGCAGCAGTAGTTTTGATTCCCTTGATGTAGATCAGTCGATAACTGGAAAAAAAGATGAGTTGACAAATCTTGTCAGACAAAGCATTTTAGAGCTACGAGAGAAGGCAGCATTGGACATCAAAGTGGTAAAACTATACGATGCGTATATGGCGAAGGAAACAGCTCACAAAGTAAAAACAGAATGCGTTGGTAAACATTTGAAATTACTAATGAATAAAGTAGCCACAGACTTCCAGAATTATAACAAAGCCACCGAAGACATAATCAAAAATATAGAGTCAGAACTAGAGAATTATGTGAAAAGGGTGACTGATGGTGAAGATGGAAAACCCAATTCATCAACGGGTATGAAAGTTTTAGGGAGAGCCTTGAATGACATTGAAAATAAGCGCAATTGTACTCTAGCGAATATTGAGAAAACTAAACATTTTATTCACGAAAACATTCAAGTTCTTCTGATAAATCCTAATGGGAAAAAAACCGAAGAGGAATTACAATCGGAAGAGTTTATTAAAGAAAATATTATGGATTTGACAAATAAAGTAGGCAGAGATCTAACAGCTACAAAGGAAATCACAGACAGAATTGCGAAAAGAACTAAGGAGGTTATTGGAGAAAAATTCGTTGCTTCAGACTTAGAGGAAGCCCATGTCAATGAGAGGAGTCGACTGCCAAATTTTTCCATCGAGCAACATGATGATCAGAACAGGCAGAATGATGCGATCCAATTTTTGAATAAGTTGCACAACAACGCAGTTGTGGATTTTCAAGAGACCGATCGAAAAATGCAAGATGCTGTTGGTAATCTCAAGGATAACATAAGTGAATATAAGAAGGATATTGAGAAACAACTTCCAAAAAATGTAAGCCAGTGATCAATAAACCATCAAAACTGTTGCATTCACTCCAGTTGTAGGCCAGTGAATTCAGGAAATTTTATATAGGAACCTCGAAATTTTGGGTACATTTCTTATTTTGCCTCTTGATCAAAAGGGTCTCAAATTAAGAACTCAATCTTGAGTTTGTGCATGAGCAAAGTTCTCCGTTCCACTACGATTTTGAATTTTGATTTGATTTTTTCTTCAAAAGCTCAAATCTCGCGTTCTAATTATCGTACAGTCTTCAAAGGAGATCCTTTGATTTGTCATGACTTGTACTTTTATCTAGCTCACATAAAAAAACGTCTGATGAATCATAAGAATGATATTGATATTTGAAGTCGAGTATACTCTCAAAAAATCTGTTGACGTCACTGTTTGTGGGTTAGATCTGTTTTGGCGACCATACATTTGGGGACAAAAGAAATAATGTACCCAAAATTTCGAGGTCACCAACGAAATGCACTGGCCTATTGGTATTTGTTGAACATTTTAATAAGGAACTTTGATGCCTATCAATGTCCAACCAAGAAGGGCTTCAAATGCAACCAATCATTGTTTCCATCTGTTATTCTGATTCCCAAATTCTTAGGTTCTATCCATGCCCCATCTTTGACAGCAGTGACTTTATAGAATATACAACATTCTGATCGGGTCCTTAAAAACTGGCGGAATACTCATCTTCTTGTCTCTAATTCTGTTTCTAATACATTTCGATAGCTTTTCTTAAAAAAATTGTGATCCAGTATCGGGGAGAGTACCAACATATTCGAACTTCTAGCTACATCTACAACAAGAGTTTGCAAGAATACTTCTGCATGAGTATAAGTCGATAGTAAATCACTATGTACCAGTGCTCAGTATGCATGCTGCTACCTTGAATTTTCTCTTGAACCAGTTTTCCTCTGCGATTCCTCACATTATTGTTGTCCCCTCGTTGGGGGTTTTTCTTGTGTTCGCCAACTCTTGTTTCCAGTGGTCTCTTGGTTTCTTCGGTGTATTTATTTAATCACTTCACATTATAATTATATAGGCTATGTCAACAAAAGGTCGCCCAGCTGCTAGGATAGGTAGAACTCTGCAAAATAAATCGGATTTGCCAGTAGAGAATTTGCATCACGGTATTCATAATATTCAAGATTTAAGAGGGGCTGAAAACAAAATTGTTATACAAATTTTTCACGATAATGTCGAAACAACTGGCAACATTTTGCAGAAATTATGTATGATTTTTGAAGCTGAGACTCACATGATCTTGTTTTTATATGCGACTTTCGTAAAGACTACTTACGCGACACATCGAATCAAATAGTTTTAGACATAACCTTTTCGAGATTAAATTTTCTGGTCCAATTCTTTGTGAACTTGATAATCATTATAATTCATTGAAATTGATGAAACTGCTTCAAAAAACTTGGTTATTTGTTTTGTTGCTTTATTCAAGTTGGCCTATACAGGGTGGTAACAATATATAACTTCTTTAACTGGGTTCGTGAATATTTAAGCAGGAGAAAGAATGGTGGGTGTAGACATAAATACACTTATCTCAGAGTACAAATATCTATTTAGCATTTGAATCAATTAGACAGGCAAATTCGGCAATATGAATAAGATTTCTTACATGTTTGGTGGTTGATCACAATCATAGTAACTTTCGATATGTTTTCCTGAACTATAGAACTTACGTGAATTGAACTGAATACCGGCACAATAAGATGACTTTCATTAAATGGACCAAAACCGAACTGTCTGATAGAAATCCATCTTTCACTGTTCTGTAAATTCACGTTCACTTGTAACACACTTTACGAGGGCGGCACTGAGATTACGAACTGAGGAACATTGTCTGGAGTCGAGAGCTTAAAACTGTTGGATCTTGGAACTGCTCTGACTTCTGATTCTAGTTTCAGAGAATTTATAGGGACTTTTCATGTGAAAATTGTAGGAACCTCCCATTCCCGCTAATTACTCTAAGTAGTGGTTCATGTCGATTCTGCCAAATGTAAATCAATTTTAAAAGTATTTTCATGATAAAAACATTGAATATAAACTATTTCAGATACAAATCTCATATTTTCGCGCTTTATCCATTACTCTTCGATCAAGTTAGTATAAACATAATTTAGTTGAAGGTTACTGGAATAATTAGTTTTTACGGCTGCAGATCTCATGCCCATAAATTATACACGAGCTAACTTGAAGTGTAAACAAAACCAACGTTCCTATTGGTTACCTAATAATTTCCTCTCCTCGAATGATCCTCCCTTCAATGACTTCGAGTGACTCAATCTCCTTATAATATAACATATGATTATTCTTAATAATCTTTAAAATCCTTGTAGACGACATTGCCATTATAATAAATGCATCTAATTCGTACATTCTTTCATGAAACAAAACTTTTCTTGAGTATAAACATAGCTTGGTACTTATAGGAAATATCGGCCGGAGACATCGAATTTGTTTATATTTCGAGCCGAGACGACCTAGCGACCAATATAAATAATAAAAACAGGTGGCCACCTAAACGAATATTTGCTGGTACCTGATATCGAACTCGTTACGATTCATTCATTAGTTTTTCTGGACGATAAAATATATTGACAAAATTTGGCATCATTACAATCGAAATGAGAACAAAGTTCAAAAATAAAATGTCTACAGGCCCAGACGAAATCCCTTCCGCTTTAATTAGAGCATCTGGGGATGAATTAGCTAGTATCTTGACCGACTTAGTAAATCATTCTTTCACCACAGGTGTATTTCCAAATTGCTTGAAATCTGCAAAGATCACTCCGGTGTACAATTCATTCATTAGTTTTTCTGGACGATAAAATATATTGACAAAATTTGGAATCATTACAGTTTCGTGCGAAGAGCTATACTTCACAGCGCAATAGCTTCTCATGATCTACCAAGCATATACATATTCGACGTGTCATGTAGTATTGTTCACATGTTTGGAGTCTAGCACCCAAACATTTAGTGAGGCTCCTGGAGTCTACAAAGGGGTTGAACTGTTCGTCTGGTTGGTGATTTGGCACCGCAGTCGTGTGATGCACATTTTGTGATTTTTTTGATGATGAATCCTGTGCGTTTACACACTGAGCAGGTACATGCGAATTGATATATTTGGATAATATTGAAATCAAGTATGGTAGGAAGGACGTCAGTGCCACCTATTGGCAAAAGTTCAAAGGTTCTGAGATCGAACAGATGACCGCATGAAATTCACACTATTCACATGCTTTCATACAATAATTTTATTAATTTATATAAAATCTGGTGTTTTCAGGTTGCAATACTTAACGAATGATTATTGACACCAACTTTGATGATTCATACACCGCCTATAGATTCTATTGTGATATGACAGTTATGACACGGTGTAACTTGGTGGCAATTTGAAAAAAATAAGTGTTTTTCATGCATATTATATTAATATTATAATTCAACCACTTGGTGTTTCTTATGATTTTATGTTTCAGAATCGTTCTACTTCACCACATCCGTGTCATTTTTCACTACCAAGATCGGGACTAAAACCACTCAACACTCAATTGTGCAATGTATGATAAAAAGGTCACAAATTTGATATTCAGAGGTGTTGTATTCGTAGGAGTTTGCTCTGAAATCCATTCGATTGAAATTGACAAGTTCAGCCATCGTTGAGAGAGAAAAAATATGTCTGCCCTAGTGTTGTCTTTGTCATCAAGATTGCAACTTAGTTGGGACTAAAGAAGAAGAAGACCTGTATATAATTGGTTTGTTTTTCTTGTAGTTATTTCGTTATTCCGATTATTTCCAGTATTTTGTGAGCATTGTGTGATCTTACAATAATTGTTGAGAATTCTAAACACATCATAATTGTGATATTAGTCTTCTTCTTTCAACGTCCCAATCATAATCATAACATTTTCATCACTTCAAGTTGCAATCTTGATGACTAAGATAACACTAGGGCAGACATATCATTTCTCTCTCGATGATGGCTGAACTTGTCAATTACACCCCAGTTTTTTCACTGTGTAATTATCGATATGGAACGGCAACCCTGATGGCATATTTCGTTTTCTCAAACATTTTGTTATAAACAATATGCATTCATTTAGGGATATCGATGAGGAAAGATTGGATTCAAGTGTAAATCTCAGTCTACGAGAGGTGCCGCTTCGAATTTTCCCAAAGCCCCGAGGTTTCTCGCGTAAATTCTCCATCATGCTCATCATTCTGTTAGCATTTGGAGTAGACAGGTTCGTCTTCAGAGATTTACTTGGTATTTGCATCCATTCGCGTAGGGGCATAGTGAAATCCCCTCATCGCAAGATTTTTCACGTAGAACACGTTCACGTTGAATAGCATTTTGGTGATTCAGTATGAAAATTGAATTGATATAATCAATCGATATCGCAAAAATATCAGTGGCGTGAAGATCTTGTTTGGATTACGATGAGCATATGAACTCATTGTTGTATTTTATGAACGTCGTCCTTCAAAAAGAAGTACCTAATGTATATAGGGTCCAAATCGCCTAGTTCACCTATACAAGATGAGGTTCTTCGTCTCATTTTATACATATATTCTCATAGGTGTATAAGGAAGAGGAAGAATATTCATATATATTAATTGATTGGAGCACAGAAATGAAATCCAGATTTCAAATCGACAAATGTTTATTTAGCATGAGTTGCGTACATAATGAAATATAACAGCCATTTTCCTCCTGATTCTCATGTGATCATCCAAGGTAGTTTATAGACTTTCAAGATTGGTTCAGCTAGCAAGATGTATAATTGGAAATGTACACTAACTCTGCTCTGAATTGTCCATTCACTAGTGTATAATCAAACACTATAGACTGAATTATAATCTCCATTAACAATAGGGCCAAAAGGAACACACTAGACATAATATTATCTACGGATGACATCCGCCATAGTGTCATAACAGACACTAGACAGAATTGTATATTTTATATTCACTATAGTGTCATAATTGACACTAGACAGGATAGAATCTACTAATAACATTCACTATAGCATTAAAACGAACACTAGATATAATAATACAAATACTTCCACCATGGTGTTTTATGAAATACTAAACAGAATAATACAAACAAATTCACTATAGTGTTTTAACAAACACTAGACAGAATGATATAATCTCTACTCACTATAGTGCCATAACACTAGACAGAATAGTACCTACAAATAATATTCACTATAGTATTAAAACAAATACAGAATGATGTAATCTCTATTCACTATAGTGCCATAACACTATACTGAATAGTACCTACAAATAACATTCACTATAGTGTTGAAACAAACACTAGACAGAATGATATTATCTCTACTGAATATAGTGCTACAACACTAGACAGAACAGTTCTACAAACAACATTCACTATAGTGTTATAACAAACACTGGACAGAATGGTATTATCTCTATTCACTATAGTGCCATAAGGAACACTAGACAGAATAGTACAAACAACATTCACTATAGTGCTTTATCAAACACCAAACATAATAATACAAATAACATTTATTATAGTGTTATAACGAGCACTGCAAATAATGATATAATGTCTATTCACTATAGTGCCATGAAGTACACTAGACAGAATAGTACAAATAACATTCATCATAATGTTATAACAAACACTAGACATAATGATTCAATGTCTATTTACTTCAGTGTTATAACGAACACTGGCGGATATATAATGATATAATATCTACTAGACATAATAGTACAAATAACATTCACCATAGTGTTATAACAAACACTAGACACAGTGATTCAATATCTATTCACTATATAGTGCCACAAAGAACATGTGACAGAATAGTGAAAATAATATTCATTCATGTATGTATATCTTCATAATTATATATTTAGTACTCACTGTGAATCATCTACGATCCGATACTATGCTGTATATCAGTTTTTTTCAATCATTTTGATTTCGCGACCCCTTCACAGGTCGAAATATTCTGGCGACCCCCTGTGTCATAGAAAGCAAAAAAATAATTCAATTACATACGTTAGGTTAGGCGTCAGGTAATTATTGTTTCCTATTTTGGTACATTCATCTATTTCTATTCTATTAAGGAAGAGAAGAAAATATTTTAACAGAGAAAGATAAAAGTAAAAGCAATTCACGCAAAACTTCGTTTGTGGTCAACTTTTCCGCAAAACAAAATATTCGAATCTTTTCCATGTGTTCAGAATATTATTGAAGATAATGCAACAGACCCCCCCAGTGACCCCCCCAGTAATGCTTCGCGACCCCCCTGGGGGTCGCGACCCACAGATTGAAAAACACTGCTGTATATTAACCTAAAGGTGGGAGTCACAACGGACAATTTTGAACCGTAATCAGCGGCTCGCTTTGTCATGTTCAGTGAACGAATGGTTGGAGTAAATAATAGTATATTATGATACAAGTTTTATAAGACGCCATTTTGTCGCACGCGTTGTTTGGAGTACGACGAGCGAAGCGAGTAGTGCTCCAAGTGAACAAGTGCGACGACGTGTCTTTTAAAACGTGTGTCATATGCAATATTTTCTACTTTAAATTGATTTGAAGAAAAATGGATTCAATATCGATAAATAACAGAAACATCTTCGATTGGTAACAATGATGACATTGAAATACTTAAAATATGACGCACAAGCGTAAAGCCCAGTTTACAGTTGAGCGATTTTGATTATTGCAATACCAGCGGTGAAAAATTCAATGAAGTTATTGTTTTTATCGGTCAATTTGAATCAAATTACACTCTGAATTAAAATTTACCAATAAAAACATTGAGTTTTTCACTGCTAATATCTCCAAATCGCTCAGAAGTAAACTGGGCCTAACTCTTCTGACATTCATTCGACAGTTCGATTGTACCAATCTCCGAATAAGAAAAAATGCGTATCGAAATAGAGGCTATTTGGACACGCATTTGGGTTGCACAATGACTTACATTATACAACCAAAATAGAAAAAATGATTTTTGCTACAGAGATGGATAAAGGATCAATACATGCCGTTTGACCCATGGCAACTCTCAAAAATGGATAAATATTTTGAAAAAAATTCTGAAAAATGATCAATTTTGAGGTTATTTGAGTGATCAAATATTATATTCTAGAAATATATTTGATGATTATGAATTAGCTATTGGCATCACTCAGAGTATAAAGTATGCATCAACCCAGAAAAGTTGAAGAAAAACGATCTAATTTTCAAGATGAACATGACAAAGTTGATACGCGATTTAATGCGTTCTGGTCCATTTTATGACGTACTTCAGTTCAGCTACTGACAGCAAGATGGCAATTCCTCTAAAATCATACAGAGTCATTTTAAATCATACCAGGCGTTGCCAGATCGTCAACTCCATTGATATTTTCATAACATTTTCATTTTCGGGTAATGTGTGTACGATTCAATTTCGTCTTATTATTATCTGAATGTCGTCAACACGTCATTAATAAAATCTACCGATTATTATATGATGAAAATGTAAGATCGTGGACAGGTATTGTGATTTTTTATAATATTTTGTTTCGAAATTTGTATATAGGTTTTTTTGGATGGTAAGTTATGATTTTTTTGTCAAAAATCAATATGACGGAAAAGTTCTTGGATTCAAATCTGGAGGTTTTGTTAGTCGAATTCTGTTATTCTCGCAAGTGAATTTCGACCTACTTCTAGTTGTCCGATTGACTTGAAATTTGGTGGGTGTTAATAATTCTGGTGACAATAATTTCTAGAACATGTGTTACAGAAAAAAATGGCGGCTCGAAGATATCAACGAGTTTTGTAATTATGGTCCGATTGGATAGAAAATTGGTATGTGGAGGTTTTTGAGTAGAAGAATATGAATTTTTTGTCAAAATTCGTAAATTCAAGATGGCGGCTTCAAGTTGGTGGACGAGATTTGTGTTATGGTCCAATTCGATTGAAAAGTGGTATAAGGAGGTTTTTAAAATTGAAGATCAGAAATTGATTTTCAAAATTCGTAGATTCAATATGGCAGCTCCAAGATAGCGACGATTTTTGCGATTATGGTCCGAGTGGATTGAGGATTGGTATATTGAGGTTTTTGTGGTCGGAGATCATGACTTATCCATTATAATTTATAAATTCAAGATGGCAGCTGTAATCACAAATCTCGACCACCATCTTGAATTTACAAATTTCGACGAATAATTCATGATCTCTGACCCCGAAAACCCCTACATTCAAATTTTATATCGAATCTGAACATAAGCACAAAACTCGTCCGCCATCTTGAATTTGCAAATTTTGACAATTGAATCATAATCTTCGACCCCTAAAACCCCTCCTAAAACCCTCGCATATCAATTTTAAATCGAATCTGAACATAAGCACAAAACTCGTCCGCCATAACTTGGAGCCGTTATCTCGAATTCATAAATTTTGATAAAAAATTATAATCTCTGACCCCCAGAACCCATTTATACCAATTTTGAATCGAATTGGACCATAATCACAAATCTCGACCGCCATCTTGAATTCACAAATTTTGACAAATCATTCATATAATCTCCGACCCCGAAAATCCATATACACCAATTTCAAATCGAATCAGACCTTATTCACAAAACTCCGCCATCTTGAAATTCTGAATTTTGATCCCGAAAACACGATTTTGAATCCAATCGGATCAAAATCAAAAAACTCATTCTCCATCATGGAGCCACCATTTTGTTTTTTTCTCTGAAAAAAAATTGTGATGCATTGTCACTGGAATTATGAATAGGTACCTACAAAATATCAGCTCAATCGGATGTCGACTTGAAAAACTTATTACAAATTTTGAAACGATATCACTCAATACAATTATTATAGTTTTTCTACCTATTCAATAAAATACCCGGACTCAACCACTAAATTACAGCAACCGACAACGTCGCATTCCCAATTAGAAGAGGTCTGTTGGGTTGGTTGCATAAAACCAAGGATGGTTCATTGCCATAAGACGCAATGTTGGCACATCGAACAGCGTTCGTGACGTCACTGACGGCCCTCAATCTTTGTTTACGTTTATGTAATTATGTTTCGTGGATTGTGGCTGTACGAATTGTTTTTTTTTTTCAAATAGAGTTCTTCAATAATCGTAGGTATAGACAAATTACTCTGTAAGAAGATTTAGTAGTGTCGATAAATATTAATAAATTATTACATCACCTCCATTGGAAAGTGTGTAGTGTTTATGAAATCATTTCCATCTAATAACCAGTATGCCAGGTAGCAGATTTGCTATTTTTGGACAAAAACCAAGAGGATTCCAGAATTATTTACCACGCATTTCCAAAAGGCATTGATTTTGTTTGGGATACTTTTTGGAAAAGGTGGATAAGTTGTGAATATGCAGATGTTGTGAATCCTGATAAGTACAAGTCATACATATCAGAGCTGTGATTTGTCCAACCAAATTTAAGAAAGAGATCTAAAAAATGGGTAGATGAAAATGTATTATGAAAAAGAAGTACCTATATATTCTCATTATTTTATGATGTTCCATGTAATCAGATTCAGGAATTTTGTATACTTCGAGCTATAATGAGGATATAAAAACTTGCAAATAAAAGAAACAACCTGGATTGCATCTATAGTAGAGTCCAATGTATAAATGAAGAAAATGGTCATCTACTGAGAAAATCGAAATTGATGTCAATATATTTATATACCTATTATGTATAATGTATTTTATTTTCACCATTCACTGATAATTGTTAAACTTCAATTTCAATTCAAAATATGAACTTTCAATAACCTGTGCATTGAATAATATACATGCACACATACATTATATACATGCATCATTCATCAGTACCTATATGAATTCTTCATTAAAATTTCCCTATTTTTAATATGAAATTGTTTTCAAGGTAGGTATTAGGTACTCACCTATTTATGGAATAGGTATATTCCCTGTTTTGTAAACGTTAAATTATCTCATGTATTATTTTCTGGGTGGACATACAGGAATTTTTGTGAATCAAGGAGTTTTTGTTCACAAATATTACTAATACTTGAAGCCATATGATACCAATAACTATCAATAATCAATATGTATCGATTATAAAAAGGTACATCACAGTAAAATTACTTTTAATGCCCATTTAGTGATATTCAGCATTAATAATTTTGAATTCAGGGCCGTTGACTACGTCATCGCGCGCCTTCGGAAGCAACGCCTTTTGGCCGAAAAAATCGCTTGAATGAACCATCCTTCTCTAGTTTACCATCCTTGGCATAAAACTTCATTTTCATAGCGCACTGGAACATCGCCATCTTGTGTTGTAGTTTGTCAAGGATGTTGGGACTCCCACCTCAACTCAACTGGACAAGAGACAAAGCACCGATCTCAATTCCCTGAGAAGAATCATACTCCCTTCTCTATTTTCAATAAATGACTGACCGTTCGTCTGTAAACCGCTTTTTTTTTTTTTTTTTTTTTTTTTTTTTTTTTTGTTATTGGCATTAGCACTAAGTCTTTTTGCCACAGAATGATTTTGGTTATGCAACTTATTTGTGATTTATATAATATTCATCTTTCCATTTATTATGAATTCTACTAATGCGTCATAAAGTAAGGACGCAATGTTTATTGGGAATGGTACATACTTTTTTATTTTGTTCAATAAATCTCCTGTTAATTGTTTGTATTGGGTGCATTCAAAAATATATGGTTGAGATCGGCTATTATATTATCATGTGGGCATAGCGGTGATTCTAAGATTCCTATTTTATGTAGGTGTGCTGATGGGAATTGACCATGGTTTACCTGAGTCTGGTTATAATGGACACTTTCTCCTTAGAAAGGAAAAAAACGTATCATCTCTTAACGCACCAAACGATAAGCTTTGTCACCAGTGGAATAAATCAACGGTTTGACGTGACTATACGGTGTGATTCTTACATAGGTACATTCAAAAAAAATCCTGATCGGAAAAGGCTGAATTCTATTACTCCTAATTCGTATGGGTATTTAACTTGTGATTTTATGAAAATTGTCAAATCCTGGAGAAATTTCCTTGGTAATATTCAAATTGTTTTGTAATATTTCTGAGCTATATTGAGTATAATTGATACTGATTAATGAGAGATGAGTTTTACATTATTACATATTATCAATGCCTACGTGAATCGACAATAAAGGTACTAAATCAAATAACACACAAAGTTGGTCGACCACACAATATAATAAACAAAAAAATTGTTGTGACTATACTTTCTGCTCAACAGCCATCATCAGACAAAATCAATCTGGAAATAGGTTGTTATACAATTACAAAAAATGGTGTGCCTGTTAAGACATAAAAAGGGGGGAAAACCATATCAAAGCCAATAACGTTCATCAGAATTCAAAGTAATATGGTGTTTATAATTCGACTTAGCGACCAAAAGAACGAAATAATCACCATAAGTAAAATTGAGTGGAAGAGCATCATCCTCCAAGATGGTTTGTCTATCATTCAACTTACGTACAGTATGAATAACTTTTTGGAAAGTGAAATAATTCAAATTGAAATGTGACAAATGACTTATGAAGCGACAGAGTTGACATAGGACTAAGAAAATATTAAAATTTGAAGGGTTATATAATAAAATGATATGAAAAATAGTGACTGAAGGTGGACATTTCAGTAAAAATATAACAAAAATTAATTAATTGGGAATGGAACATATAATGAAGAAACCTTGAAACTTTGTGAGAAGTGAATTAAGAAGAAGAAATTGAAAGGTTAAAATTTAAAACTTTTTTATCGAAAAATTTATAAAAGATTCCATGTTCGAATATTGAAGATACTATTCCAATTTTAATCAATGAGCAAAACTGATATGGATATTTGCCTCAACCTTGCATTTGTTAGTTTGTCCCAAAAAATCCGGAGAATTATTTATCTAAAAGAATATATTTGTTGTTGATGTTTAAGTTAACTACTCTGGGAATCATTTTAATCAAAATCATCATCCACATAGTCCAATCAGTTACAAATAACATTGGCAACATTTTCGATAGATTGTTCATGCAGAATGATATTTCCATTTCAAATTCACATGACTTCAAACACTGAAATCGTTTCAAACGAGTTGGTAAGGTGAATAATTCTCCATGCCTACGTGTACAAGTTTTTCATCCGTATAATGCTGTTCGATTATCCTATATCAAAGTGAACCAGCTATGCTATCAGATTATCCTCTAAAGCAATATTCCATAAATATTAATGTTTCTGAGCCTAAAACAAAAATATGGGATTGTTATCGACGCTGAACAGAGTATAATCGTGATCAATGGATAGGTCATAGTCTAATGAAATATTCGACTGCTGATATACTGATTAATGACCCCAATTTACCTGTGATGTGATGAACATTTGAGCTCTACGACCATGGGGATCTCAGTTACTATAGGAGATACAAGGTCTGTCAAATTTGGGCATAGTTGCACATCTTCATGCTGAACAATTATCTGAAAGAAAATTAGATGTATCACTATTCGATTTTGAATAATTGGAAAGAAACTGGAGTTTGTTGTTTTGTTTTTTATTTTTTCCAGGGAAAACGGAAAGAACATTTCTGGGACACTTATTTATATAATAAGGAATCTAAATCTGTCATCGCATTTTCCTAGGGGTATTTCATGTCGAAGATACAACACTCAACTTTTTTTTTTCTTATACAGGGTGCCCGTTTTTCGAGCTCAACCATGGGGATCTCAGTTGTTATAAGAAATACGAGGTCGTTTAAATTGGAGCAAATTTGCGTAATTTTATGCTGAACAATTATGTGAAAGAAAATTTTATGTATCATTTCTCGTTTTTGAAATATTGGAAAAAAACGGAAATTTGTAATTTTCGTCTTTAATTTTTCAAGCAAAAACTATAAGAACTGGACCTTTCCTATTAGGACGTTCTCAAGGCACTTTCTTACATAGAATCTAAACCTGTCATCGTATATTCCAAGGCTTTCTTGATTTCAGAGATACAATACTCAACTTTGGTTTTTCTTATGGTCGCCATATTGGACTGTTTTTTCTGACTACTATGACGTATCACTCGATATGTTCGAATCTTCCATGCTGGTTGAAATTGGCAAAACATCGTTTTTGCGAAGAGTGCTTTGGAAACAATGCAAAACTAAATTTTGTTTAACAAACTATATTCTGATAGTTCAATTGAACTTGGAAGCTTACTGCTTACTTACATAAAAACCAAGCTCATTTAGAATTAGGAACGACATTTGAAGTTATAAAAGTTTTTCTTCGCAAAACACTTCTGAAGACAATTCTGAAGACAATTTTATTCTTCACCTCAAGTTCTGAATAGCTCAATCGATTGGCATCTACAATTCCAAGAATCAGATCTCAGAAGAAGAATACTGGATTATTGTTTATGGGAAATGAAGAAATATTTCTTCAAATTGTACCCATCGATGATATTACTGAACTGGAAAGAAGAACGAGTGAAATTGTGTCTAGAAGAGAATCATGGAATATTCGAGCATCTCTCATAACTTTGTTATGTATTCAATAATTTTGTTTCGTTTTGCGGAGAAAAAACGTATAGCTTTCCTGTTCGTTCCTAACTTTAAACCTTCGTTTTTAAGAAGGTAAGCTTAACAGAAATGTGAAAGTTCCTTATCCCCAATTGAACTATCAAAATTTAGTTTTTGTTAAACAAAATTGCTGGCGTTATTTTCAGAGCACTCTTCGTAAAACGTTTTTTTCTCAATTTTGATTAGGATGTGGGATATAGGATCATTGTATTCAGAAAGTGACAGATTTTTCAAAAATGCAAAAATCCAATATGGCGCCCATAAGAAAATCTGATAACTAGAACGCCTTGGAAAATACGATGACATATTTAGATTCCTTGTGAAAAAATGCCCCAAGAACGTCCTAGTTAGAAACTCAAACAACTCAGATTTGTATTTCCATGCAAATTATATTTTCTAAAATCATAGCAAAGCGCTTTCGACTGTTACGTCATCATCAGTACATACCTGAAAGTAACTATGATTTGGTTTAAGTAAAAAGCATTCTTATCAATGTATATAGGGATAAGAAGGATTGAAAACATTTTTTGTATGGATTTAAATCAATACTTACTTGTCAGGTATTACAAGAATTCCATAAAATTACAAACTTATACATTTGCTACAAAATGCTTTACATCAATAAAAAATAAAAAATATTCCACATTATAAAAAGTCCACAGACGAGAGTGAAGCAGCACAGAAACATAAATTCTGTGATAAGACTTGAAATGGAGATGGAACAATAAATAGAAGAAGATTCATAAATTCATCATAGACAATTTTTTTTTGTAAATTAATAGATATCTTTTTTGGTTATTTCAATCTTATATGTAAAGGAATGTATGATCTTTTCAGATTAACTTGTGAATTCAGACATAGATCACTATCTAGCAACTCCTCTCCAATGTATAAATCCTCCAAAAAATCTTATCTATTATTATTCTTGGATGAAACTGATTTCAAAACCTGAGAGTTCCTGTTAGGGCTGAAATTATGGTTATTAAATCGAAGGTGATGTCCAAAAGCTGAGTTTCTGTTAGGATTCAGATGTTCATTTCCTAAAGTTGAGAGTGGTCCATTTGATGTTATCTGTAGATTATCATGATTTGGGTAGATGGAATGGTTATTTCTGGTTTCATAGGAATGCCCGGGATGAGTATTTCTAATTTTGTGAATATACAACAGGCAACTTCCATTATGTACAGACAAGCCAAAGACAATATATTCAACTCAGCAAATATAGGTCTACCGGAGTGTCTCGATGATATGTTTTTTATTGTTCTCAAAGATTTTTTCTGGATCAAGAATAGATACTGTGCAGCTGTTGAATTTTCCCATAGTTGAATGCCATAGAGTAAAATAGAGTGGATTTCGGCAAAGTAGAAGTTTCTCAAACAGTGTATATCAACAACCTTTCGTTAACATCGAATCTGGTATATTTTCGTATTAATTTTGTTGATTGCACTAGTTATATGCTCGTACCAACTGATATTATCTTGCAAGGTTAGGCCTAAAAACTTGGTTTTTGATTTCTCGGTAATATTTGATTCATCAAGTTTAATCAAGAGGGGGTTGTTCATAATTCTTTGTCTGGTATGTAAAACCAGATACTCAGTTTTTTCGATGTTTAGAAACAATTGGTTTGCCGAAAACCATTCGCCAAGCTTAGCAAGGAAATGGTTGCATGCTGATTCATCCAATTCACTACATTCTTGGGAGACCAAGAAAGATGAGTCGTCTGCATAAAGTGTGATGTTATAGTCAGGTAGGAATTCAACTACATCAGCAATAAATAAAGAGAAAAGTAACGGTGCTAGGACACTCCCCTGTGGAACACCCATTTCCACTAGGGAGGTATCTGAGCTGTGCTTGCTGACAGACCCATCAACATCTTTGGAACATATTTGTACAAACTGCGTTCTGTCAGAGATATATGATTCAAACCAGTCAGCTGCAGTTCCTCTCAAGCCGCAAAGCCATAGTTTTTGCAGCAGTGCATTGTGAGTGACGCAGTCAAATGCTCGGCTCAAATCGCAAAAGATACCTACTGGTGATCTTCTTTCATCAATCTCTAACAAAACATTGTTGTAAAAGTCAACTGTTGCAGTGGTAGTGGATTTTCCCTTGCGAAAACCATGTTGTTGGTCAGGTATTAGATTATATTTGTTAATAAAAGGAATGAGTCCATCAAGCATGCAATATTCCGTCACTTTTGCAAATGGGGAGAGACCTGAAACTGGTCTATAATTCTCAATGCAGGTTCTCTCTTTCTTTTTGTACACCGGAGTGATCTTTGCAGATTTCAAGCAATTTGGAAATACACCTGTGGTGAAAGAATGATTTACTAAGTGGGTCAAGATACTAGCTAATTCTTCCCCAGATGCTCTAATTAAAGCGGAAGGGATTTCGTCTGGGCCTGTAGACATTTTATTTTTCAACTTTGTTCTCATTTCGATTGTAATGATGCCAAATTTTTTCAATATATTTTATCGTCCAGAAAAACTTATGAATGAATCGTTACGAGTTCGATATCAGGTACCAGCAAATATTCGTTTAAGTGGCCACCTGTTTTTAATATTTATATGGGTCGCTAGGTCGTCTCGGCTCGAAATATAAACAAATTCGATGTCTCCGGCCGATATTTCCTATAAGTACCAAGCTATGTTTATACTCAAGGAAAGTTTTGTTTCATGAAAGAATGTACGAATTAGATGCATTTATTATAATGGCAATGTCGTCTACAAGGATTTTAAAGATTATTAAGAATAATCATATGTTATATTATAATGAGATTGAAGTATGATATAGAATATAAACATTTTTCAAATACGAGGCAAAATACGATATACGACTATAGGATGGACTTACCAGCTTGGTGAAACACTATGGAACTGAAGAATATAGTCTGAATAGAGTCACTCGAAATTAGGGAACCAATAGGAACGTTGGTTTTGTTTATACTTCAAGTTAGCTCGTGTATAATTTATGGACATGAGATCTGCAGCCGTTAAAACTAATTATCCCAGTAACCTTCAACTAAATTATGTTTATACTAACTTGATCGAAGAGTAATGGAAAAAGCGCAAAAATTTGAGATTTATATCTGAAATAGTTTATATTAAATGTTTTTAACATGACAATACTTTTAAAATGATTTACATTTGGCAAATCGACATGAACCACTACTTAGAGTAATTAGCGGGGATGGGAGGTTCCAATAATTTTCTCATGAAAAGTTCCTATAAATTCTCTGAAACTAGAATCAGAAGTCAGAGCAGTTCCAAGATCCAACAGTTAAGCTCTCAACTCCAGACAATGTTCCTCAGTTCGTAATGTCAGTGCCACCCTCGTAAAGTGTGTTTCAAGTGAACGTGAATTTGCAGAACAGTGAAAGATGGATTTCCATCAGACAGTTCGGTTTCGGTCCATGTAATAAAAGTCATCTTGTTGTGCCGGTATTCAGTTCAATTCACGTAAGTTCTATAGTTCAGGAAAACATCTCGAAAGTTACTATGATTGTGATCAACCACCAAACATGTAAGAAATCTTATTTATATCGCCGACTTTGCCTGTCTAATTGATTCAAATGCTAAATAGATATTTGTACTCTGAGATAAGTGTGTTTATGTCTACATCCACTATCCTTTCTCCTGCTTAAATATTCACGAACCCAGTTAAAGAAGTAATATTGTTATCAACCTGTATAGGCCAACTTGAATAAAGCAGGGTGTCATAACACGATCTCTGAGAAAGGTATCAAGAGTATCAAGACAATGGAGTTCATGTTGCTTTTACCTGAAAATTTAAAATTCACATTGAAAGTTTCTGCTATGATCTTAGGATCAGTAATTCTATGGTTATTATCAATAATTTTCATATCCGGGTTGCATGATATTTTGTTCCTGAGTTTATTTATGATTTCCCAAGAAACTTTATTTCTGTTTTCAGACTCCCGAATAAGACAACTGAAGAATCAATGCATTCATTATTTCTGCAGGTTAGAATAAACCTACGTGGTTTACATCCTTCTGGTCGTAGTCAATGTACTTTTTAACTAAGGTCAAGGCTTTCGCTTTCTTCAACAATGGTGAAACTTTTTGAGGTGCAGGTCTTGGTTTCTGGTACCTTGATCAGTGCTCCTCTGTCTTCAATGTCATCAATTGTCATCTTGACCATTATATTAAGGCTTTCGCTTTCTTCAACAATGGTGAAACTTTTTGAGGTGCAGGTCTTGGTTTCTGGTACCTTGATCAGTGCTCCTCTGTCTTCAATGTCATCAATTGTCATCTTGACCATTTCATCACGTCTTAAGCCTCCAAATACGCTCATTAGCAGAACAACTTTATGTGGCAGAAAAGTATCATCTGAAGCTTTTTTTATGAAAAGTAGGTATACTTGTTCACCTTCCAACACCTTTGAATTTTTAGGAATGTATCATCTTGATTCAACTTTCAGAAAAGCCATCAGTTGACTGAATGATGATATATTAATGTTTTCTTCAACAATCAATGTTGATTTCAGCTGTGAGTATTTGGTCCATAGACTATTTGTACTATATTTTTCCGACTGAAATAATTCATTAATATTTTTCATGAGATAAACTCACCAGTTCCTGGGAGTATGCCATTAAGACAGTTTAATTTACGGTATTCACTCTGTTTTCATCTTTCCATTGCAAAAAATGGTCATACTCCTTCTCGTATAAGTATTTGGATTTCAAAGGCAGTAAATTTCCTAACGCTTTTTCAGCTTTGAGCGTCACATTCTGTGCGATCTCCATAATTATTATGAACACAACCGTTTTTAGTTTCCTCCTCTAACAAGCTTGTCAATTCTTACAAAAATGCAGCGTCGTTTTATTACGTAAACAACCCTAAGCAACCTCTTCAATGTTTCCATGGCAATTGCATAGAATCTCACTTGTGCTCATTTGCCGACCAGAAAGCAGTAAATACTTTCTATGAAAGGACATTTATGAAGTAAACATAATACTGTAGTCATAACGATATACGGTAAGCCATGATAAAGAGAAAACAAAATATTTCAATCGTTATGACTAAAGTATTAAAATACTTCTTTGACATTTGCAACCCAAATAACTTTGAACTTTAACTATTTATCATGGCCTACCGTATAGGGCAGTTAATTTTAAGCAATGATAAACTGCAAGAAATGGTTTTTACCGTTTTTGGCACTTTAGCACTTTGGCACTTTAGAAAAACAGAAGTTGCATAATACATCTGTGGAATTAATGAAGATATAATATTTCTGATAACTTCAAAAGAGAAAATAGTCTATCCAACTAAAAATATCAAACATAGTTTGAAATGAATGTCTGGTAGACTACGAGTGTTGCGAGAATGAGAATATAAATAAAATGAGAGTACTTGGTGCCACCTTTACCTTTACCGGTATCCGATGTGATGCGGAATCCTGCTTGGATCTGGAGTATCTGGATCCGGAGTCTGGCACGAAATTTATGATGACACTAACAGTTTCTCTGAGTCTTGCACCAAGTCTGATGACACAAAATTGTTTTCTTTGTCCCGAAAAAGCTAGGGTTCAGAATAGAGATTTCGGAGAGCAATTTTGTGCGCACATTTTCTCTCACACACCATGAGAGAGTCATACTGTCCTCGCTCGGGTTCTATAGGCAAGGACACGAGGCTTCACCAAGTAGAAATGGGAGGGAATTAAATAAACTATATTACTTATCATTATTTAAAGACCTGAGTTTGACAACAAAAAATATTTAAACTTCTAACGATTAACTATATTCTAAATTGATTCGACGTGTACGGAACAACGAGCAGAAAACAACTACTTTCCTGGTAAATACCACGCAGAACATTGAATTAATATCTGTTCGTAGTCCATGCAACGATTCACACTGTGAATGCAGTTCGCAAATGTTTCTTTCTTCCTAAGACGTGACAAAGTCTCATCGGAACAGGCACGCCTAACAACCTACAGACCGGTTTCGGGCTAATTGGCCCTCATCAGTGCAGGGTAGTTATCCGAGTAGAGACCGTAAGTTCTCCACTCGAAGCGTTGCCTGTCCCAATGCATTTTCGTCTCGTCTATTTGACCGCACAGAGCCGCGTTCCAACAGACAATTGGAAGTGGCGACATCATGCGGCAGAAGACAGAAATACTCCAGAAACGAATCTCCCAAGTTACAGAACTTGGAAGTGGCTAAGAGCTCGACTAAGCTGATAAATGTCCATGTCAGTAGTCACGTCTTAGGAAGAAAGAAACATTTGCGACCTGCATTCACAGTGTGAATAGTTGCATGGACTACGAACAGATATAATTCAATGTTCTGCGTGGTATTTACCAGGAAAGTAGTTGTTTTCTGCTCGTAGTCTACCAGACATTCAATTTCAAACTATGTTTGATTATTCCAAACTTTTTTCCAATTTATGGCTAATCAATTTTTTCATTCAACTCCTTTGTCTTGATTAATTACCTGTTTATGCAAATTTTCGAATTTCTTGTTCGGAAAATAAATAAAAACAAAATAAGTGATTTTAGGTTTTCTCAAAATACTTCAGAAATGGCTGAAACTTTTCCAGTTTGCAAAACGGCATTTCGAAGCGGATTGAATTGCACATATTTTGTCTAAATTGATCAACTTTCTATGTCTTACCGTTAAGGAAATAGCAATACTGTCCCTATGAAATCGGCGGGACCCTGTATGAAAGAAAATATACCAAGACATATTTTGTGATGGGAAAACTTCAGGAAAATCCTATTCACTGAAAATTCCTCAGAGCATTGATCAACGATAAATTCCATTTCAAAAAATTCATGTATATTATAGTGATTACATTAACAATCCATCGATAAAATCTGATCTCGACGAAAGGTCAGGATATATACAGTGTCACACATAAAGTTTGCGACATATGGAAGTTTTTTTTTATTAATAGGTATAAAGAAAATTTGACTTCGCAGTTAGTTTGTGCTTGAAAAATGAGTATATTACAGCGTCTCTACTTTTTTCATGTGCTACTCTAAACTTGTCAAATTCGATTTTTTTTTCAAAAATCCTCAATAAATTTTGTTTTGTTTGTAAATTTCAAAAAATGCTAGAGAAAAAAGTTGCTCAGTTTCCAATTTTATACATTTGTTCCAAATTTGGGCTCTCTACTGTCACTTCGACTACTATACTAAGTGAAATTTACTATTTTCATCCCGAGATGTTGCATTAGTCTTGTATTGTTTAAAATCACGAAATTTTATATCATGTCTAGTATAATTCGCTAGAACTAAAGTCTTTTGAATAGTTATGAAACTGTAGGTTATTGTTAAGTTCACACAAAATTATAATATTTCGGGTTTGTTTGTAACTGAATTATTGGTCAGAAAAATAATAAAACTGGATAAAAATCTATTGAAAAAAGAAATACGAGTGAAATAAGAATGAAGAGAAATACGTTTATTCGATTACTGAAATATTAACGTTCATGCATTGAAAATCCACATCAGTTTAACAATGAAATGAAAAAACTAGATGAACTTTGCAACAACAAAGACGAATTTCTGGAGATGAATTTCTTTACTGGTAACAGGCCAATTTGGATATTTCCTGGGCAAGTGATATTGAAGTCTCATATTCATCAAAATTTGAATCATGTTTCGTTCGAATCGATAGAGCGAAAGATTCGAAAAATTAAAAAAAAATGGAAAAGAGTCGAAGTGACAGTAGAGAGTCCAAATGTATAAAATCGGAAACTGAGCAACCTTTTTCTCTGGCATTTTTCGAAACTTAAAAAAAAAACAGATTTTTTGGGGATTTTTGAAAAATATTTCAAATTTGACAGGTTTGAGGTAGTACATGAAAAAAGGAAAGATGCTGTATTTTACTCATTTTTCAAGCACAAACTAACTGCGAAGTCAAATTTTCTTTATATCTATCAATAAAAAAAACTTCCATATGTCGCGAACTTTATGTGTGACACTGTAAATATAAAAGTGAAATTACATTTTGAGGAAAATTAAAGACCCAGAAGTAACTAGGAAAATGGAAACTAAGTGAAAACTTCGCGGATAATCGTTAATAATTTCATATAGTTTCGAGATAAGAGAAATGTATGATCCCTCGATATGCATCTCTGGAGGAAACCAAGAAAGATTAATTAATATAGAGTCGGAAGAAATTAGCTCTCAACAGGGTGCCTCAAATTGACTTTCTGAATCTCGAGATATTATCACTTTGGAACATTCGAGTAGTTACTTCAGTTCTAACTCAAATCACTAGTCCAAATCATCAGAAATCAGGAGACATCAACATTCAACATATTCAATCAGATAATTAGTACCTAAAATATGAAAGTTTCATTCGTGTTTCCACTGGAGATGGCAACTCAATTACCGAAATACGTGTGAGTTTTTTTCGAATATTTTTTGGTGTTCGGGTTATATTTTTATTCGTTGTATATTCTTCAGTCACAGGCTCCTCATCTTTACTTCACCAGCTATATTGAAAAATGAAACTGAAATCTATAAAAAAGAATTGAACAAAATTCCTAGCTCAACTGTACGAAGCATCAGAATCACTACTATAACCTGCTCGATTTCAGAGATGAAAAAAAAAGTCAAGACCTGAGACTGTTCAGTCTAGTCTGACAGTTCTGAACGAGCAAGCGCGAACATGAAAAATTTATCGAAATTCCTCTCCCATCGTGAAGGTCAAATAACTGAGAATTGTGAATAAATCACAATAAATCACGGACAATATCAAAACCGATTCCATTCATCTATTTTCCTGTGAATTCTATAAATATGAATCACCCTAATTTGGTTCAAAATCCTAGAAGAGCTGTATCAGTGATTTATATAGTTCATCTGTCATAATTCTGATAGTGAAACTTATAGAAAATATCACTGGTCAAACTAGTGCGCACTCGGTATATAGGTATGTTTCTCTCTGTAATACATGTTGAAGAGCACATAATAACTAACGCCGCGTTCACATGCCAGCTTTCGCCTATCGCGGAAAATCTTGAATAAATCATTTCTACGCATTAATTTATAATAATGATGGTGATTTTAACCAGAAAAGTGAAGACCCTCAAAATCTAAGCCTGTTTTAGGCGAAAGTTGGAACGTAATCGACTCTCTGGCAGATGACCTTGATGCGCGCTCACAAAGATCGGCCAATGGAATCACAATACGTCATAAGACAAAACGCGAAAAGCCAGCATGTGAACGCGCCGTAAGTGCTCACCAGTTTAACTTATGGGATTAGCTAATAAATAAACAATAACAAGTAATATTAATGGAATCGAACATGTGATATATACAGGGTGTCCCATTGGGAAACGGAAATACTTCAACAGTGGTTAGAGGTCACCGAGGCGATTCCGAATATACCATATTTGTTGGGTCTTACGGGTTTCATAATCGAGATATAGAGTGTTTTATCAATATTGCTCATTTCTCTGTGGGGTCATAACTAACGAACCACTTGGTATATTTTTTTGATATTTAGTACATACGCTCTCCTACTTCTACCCAAGCGACTTGCCTATCAGTCATATGGAAAATCCAGGTCCGTAATAACAAAAATTCAACATTATTTGGGGTACCTCAAAAAACACCCTGTGATTTTGAATTTACATAATCCGCTTATATATTTGAACAGGTCACAAAAAACTGAATCGAACTGTGTACTTTTCATTTTCCCGCAGATCGTTTAACAACTTGATTTCTGAATTTGAATTCGAAGTTTTATGCAATTGGATAGTGGAAATTGGAATATTTAGAATTTTCCCAATCAAGCTATACAGGTTTCGCATTGTTCTTCATCATCCTATTGAACATTCATTATTTATACATTCCTGAACCTGAAAAATACGCCAGTGTTTTTTCACTGGACCGTTCTTTCACTTATTTTAAATAATTCCAAACGCTCACTTATTCCAATATCATCTATTATTGCGTGACTGATATTATTATAACATAAGTTGACTTGAAAATATCAATCGATATAATAATGAATTTATTTTCCCAAATAAACAAAAAATTAACCAACTCAACTCAGAACATAAAGATTATAACAAAATATTTTTAACCGATTTACGAATCACATTCTGATTGTTTTTCATTCCTCTGCATGCTTCTTCGATTTCCTGAAGTAGCTCCTCCCTGGTATGAATTTCGGTAGAATACACTTTCGATTTGAGATAACTCCAAAGGTGACAGTCTACAGGATTCAAATCTGGTGATCTTGAGGGCCAGTTATTCGGCGCCACGTCCAATCCATGTATTGGGAAAATTCTCATTTAAAAAGTGTCGGACAATAAGCCTATAATGCGGCGGAGCACCGTCGTGCTGAAAGTACATTCCTGCAACATCGATATCCTCGTCATCCAGTAAAACTGGCAAAATATTTTCCAAAAAGTCCAAGTATACTTCTCCATTAAGGCGTGAAGGTAAAATGTAAGGCCCAATTAATTTATCATCAAACATTCCGCACCAGACATTGAAAACTTGTGCTGTGAATGAGACTGTCTCAAAGCGGAAGGATTTTCTTCTGCCCAGATATGACTATTCCTCAAATTGTAAATACCGTCACGTGTGAATTGAGCTTTATCCGTAAAAAGACATCTGTTCAATATTCTTTCATTCTGTAGTATCCATCTACTGAAAACGATTCTAGGAATGTTATCCCCAATCTCCAACCTCTGCACTTCTTGTATGTGGAATGGATATAGATTTTTTTTCAACCTCCGCCAAACAGTGTTTTTCGGTATATTCAGAGCATTACTAATCCTTCTAGTGCTAATTTCTGGATTGTTATTAATCATATTCAAAATATTGTGTTCCATACCTATATGTCTTCTTTCATGGTGTTCGTTCAACTTCACTGTTGGAAATCTTCCATGCATTCGCATGTAATTGAAAACTGGTCCAAATGTTTTGTTATTGGGTAATCGTCGACCAGGATATCGCCTATTATACTCTCATCTCGCAGCCATTCCATTTCCATCACAAAAACGATAAATATACGTCATATCAGCATATTCTTCATTAGAAAATTGACGAGGCATTCTTTGAAAATGTTGAACAAATTAAATCACTAAATGATGAAGAGAAAGAGTGATAATCCAAAATGATGTTGAATGTTTGACATAAACATATCATGTCAGTATCAGAGTTACCCAGATTCAAGGGAATAGTGAATGGAAATGAATTGTACCATGCACAAAGACACTTTCAATGTTTATCCATAGTTTGCATAAAATGCCAATTAAGAAAAATACCATTCTCCTGTTGCCAATTTCAAATATAATTTCTCGTGATATTTCGATGAACAATCCAAGGAAATTGAATTTATATGCCACAGTAAACAGTTTGATTCAGCTTTTCGAGCTCTTTTCAAATATGTTAAAATAAGTAAAAGAACGGTCCAGCGTATTTTTCAGGTTCAAGAATGTATAAATAATGAATGTTAAATAGGATGATGAAGAACAATGCGAAACCTGTATAGCTTGATTGGGAAAATTCTAAATATTCCAATGTCACTATCCAATTGCATAAAACTTCGAATTCAAATTCAGAAATCAAGTTGTTAAACGATCTGCGGGAAAATGAAAAGTACACAGTTCGATTCAGTTTTTTGTGCCCTTTTCAAATATGTAAACGGATTTTGTAAATTCAAAATCACAGGGTGTTTTTTGAGGTACCCCAAATAATGTTGAATTTTTGTTATTACGGACCTGGATTTTCCATATGACTGATAGGCAAGTCGCTTGGGTAGAAGTAGGAGAACGTATGTACTGAATATCAAAAAAATATACCAAGTGGTTCGTTAGTTATGACCCCACAAAGAAATGAGCAATATTGATAAAACACTCTATATCTTGATGATGAAACTCGTAAGACCCAACAAATATGGTATATTCGGAATCGCCTCGGTGCTCGGGCTTTCAATAATCTCATCTGAATGTGTGTTCCATCTAATTTCCGTCCTTTTTCTCCATTGAAAATCCCGAGAGAAATAATATCTTGTGCGTAATAAAAATCTATTAAGGTGGAAGTCTGAAAGGACAATTTTTAACCGTAATCAGCGACTTGTCTTGTCATGATACGTACTTTAACCCAAAACTAGATGAGTAGTCTGCAAAAAAAATTTCAAAACTGATAATTTTTTTGGTTTTATAACCTTGTGAGAAAGAAAAGAAAACATATATCAATTTATAGATGTACAAAAATTCTGAATAAAAAACAACTTCAAATAAATCCTGATTTTTCACCAACTTGAAATATGCTCTGAAAATTTGAAAAATGCCAGAGAATCAATCAACGTAACGGATTGAGCAATAATCGTGGTGACGAAGCACTATAATCGCGAGAATCTGTTGAATCGTCTCACGGAAGAAATATATTTGAATCGTTTGAATGAGCTTTCGGGGTATCGGTTACATTTTGAGCGTAATGTACTATAATGGTATAATAGGGTGAGTCAAGCGAAAATATCCAGTTTTCTCTCTGGTATAAATTCATCTATCGATGGGGATAAGCTCGGGGATAAGCTATTGCAATGAAATATAGACGATTTTGGTAACTTAACACACTGATGACACCGGCTGCTAGATTGAATGAATAACAGGGTAAACATCCTCATCAAGACTTCTAAGCATGCACACTGAGAGGAATGTATTATAAAAAAATTGGTTATAATGTTGCTAAGAAGAGAGAAAATAATTGCAATAATCGCATCATTGATGGTGGTACATGATGTACCACGTGCAAACTAAACAGTAGCAATTCTTTTTACTTTGTACCAGTCAATAATCTAGAAATTATACAAATCATAAGAGATCTGAAAAATACGAAATCAGTAGGAATTGACAGCATATCCACAAAATTAGTTAGCTCAACAAATTGCCGAACCTATAATAATGAATATAATAAATTCATCTGACGGAAGGAATGGTTACATCACTTTATGAAAAAGATAATCCTCTATGCCTGGATAACTATAGGCAACTAAATGTTCAGGATGGCTGGAATTCGAGCCTCATCATTGGGATCTCGTAAACCGTAAGAGATACAGGGTCGATTGAATTATGGCAAAGTTGCGAAATTTGATGCCTAACGAAATGCTGTTCTGAAACTTGGAATGTTCCGAATACTTTCGGAGATAGGTATACGAAAAAAATCGAAGTTTTAATTTTTTCCTGGCGTTATTTGAAGTTTTTGATCGATATGAATAATACTTCATCATGGCCACTTTTTTCCCCTACAAGATAGCGTTATCAAATTTGAAATCCGACGTTTCGTTTTCTAGAAAAAATTATCAACCTATTTTTTTTAATATGGACCTTTGGATAGCCCAAAAATTATGAGCCGTCACAAATTTTAATTTCCGAATGTTTCGATGACAAAAATTTACAGTTTCTCATTTTTTTTAAATATTCAATCTGAAGCTATTTTTGAAACATTATTATTCATCATTAATATAACTAAGGAATTGTCCTCAACAATAATTGAAACTGAACTTCTGGCAAAATGATATCTATAATACTCAGTCAATTGATGAAAGCTATGCATAAAATGTAAAAAAAAACAAAATTAAATTTTGAAGTGAATTCTCGAATGATCCCCCTTGCACCATGAATTTTTGAAGTGAATGCTCGAATGATCCTTCTTGCACATATATATATAGGCATTTTCGTTCGCAGATAAGCGCGCGATAGATCATTAAATTTTGGTGTAAGATATTTTTGTTTCGTGGAATATATTTGAAAAAACGGTTCGTTTTCAATATTTTCATGAAAAATAATGCAGAGGGGATGAATCGGGGCTTTGCAGGCCAGCGTATCACCTCTTGGTTTCCAATCCACTGTTAGAAAAATGTTTCATTTGCGAGTTTCTATCGAACACTTTGATAAATTTAGGCCATATAACATTTTTCTAAATTGGAAAACATCATTCTTGATCCTGCAATTTTTTCGAGACATCGAAAAAATCGGCCGTTTTTTCCAATTTAAGTGATTGCATTGTAATATATATTCGAATAAAAATAGGCAAACTGCCAATTTGACATTCGAAAATCGAAATTTTGTATAGCTCATAGTTTTTGGGCTATCCAAAGGTAACCAACAATGAAATAAAAAATTCAGGTCCATATTTAAAAAAAAAGTTTATGATGGTTTCTAGAAAAACGCTATCGTGTAGGGAAGAAAAAGTGGCAATGATGAAGTGTTATTCATATCGATCAAATAATGCCAGAAAAAAATAAAAATCGTTCAATGAAATTTCGATTTTTTTCGGATATCTCCGAAAGTATTCGCAATTTTCCAAGTTTCAGAACAGCATTTTGCATCAAATTGCACAACTTTGCCATGATTTAACCGACCCTGTATATGTTACGGTTTACGAGATCCCAACAGTGAGGCTCGAATTCCAGCCACCCTGTACATACCCAGTGAGTTTTTTTTATGTTCTGGTTCTCACGAAAAGGGATCTCCTGTGATGTTCAGAGAACATCGTGAGAACCAAGGAAAAGAAGGTAGGAGTTGGTGTTCTTCTTAAATTTCTGGGGATGGTATGCCTCGGGAAACACCTTTGTAGGTAATGAGTTCCAAAGTGTCGATGTTCATATCATGAACGAGTCTTTGGAAAGGGACGTCCTGCAGGTCTCTCCAGGAATGGGTGTGAAGACTGAACTTGACGGGTTAATCTCGAAGAGACTGCTAATGGAGGAACGATTGTTGATATTTCAGAAGAGCATCGCCCATGAAAATATCTATAAAATAGAGATAAATCGCCAACTTTTATAGGGCGTTCCAGAGAAGTGAGCGAGTTCGAAAGCGAGGCATCACCGACGAGACGAATTGCCCTTTTTATTATCGAAACGGATATGTGAAACAGATTAATATCTTACCTTGACAAATTTGTTACATTATCTAGGACTCACGAAACGGTTTCTACCCTGTCAGAGCAACGGAAACTGCTATCTGTAAATTTGTTGAATACATCTATGAAAATCATTGTGAAGCTCAATGGAGTCCGATCCTGGTTTTATATGCCAATTATGTGTCTGATCTTGATAATTTTAACGAAATATATATAGTAGATAGTTGATTTAGTGTCTGCGGTTCTACACAACTGGATTGATAGTTAACCACTAAAAACCATCGTGAAAACACCTAATTCTTAGGTACGTATGCGTTTTTAGACTCCAATCTATCATTCAAATGCTGCATACATCATATCAGTAAAAGATATACAATGGATTCTACGCCATTCTACAATGCACTTTCCAACGAGTTTTGTACACTATTTTTCCTACGACTCCGAATACTTTCATTTTGCGGGAGGTCTTGTAAAAAATGTAACTTGAGCCAAAGTTTACAGAATAGTCTCTATAGAATTTCAGGTGGTTTTGATTCAATATCAATAATTACTGTTTATTTCCATATTCAAGATGATATTTGAATACTTCTCCGACAATTCCTCATTATGTGAATTACTGATTGATTGAGTTAGTGTAGTTTGGACAAATTCTATTGATATTGACACCAGCGTACATAAACAACCTTGACACCATTCGCCTGCTAGCGCCAGTAATCACGCAACCAGGAATACAGAACCATAGAAGTATGTAGTTCGCAAGCGCGTACGAGTTACTCGAGTTAGTGCGTCCTTGTCTCTTTGCAAACATCTGTGATACCTACCAAAGAATCTTCTCGTTGGTGATAAATTGATATCAAACTGATGCAAGCAGCAAGCCGAACATAAAACTGTAGCCGTACTCTTTTGAATGATCTAACCCTCTGTCATCAACATCGAAATAGTTCCAGCAAAGAGTATAGGTTCCAGATTTAAAGTGAATCCAGAGGTTTCTCGTTCCAGCTTTCTCAATTTCTTCTGTAATTTATCTTTCATGTGCTTCTTTCTTTTATTTCCCATGGTCCGAATATTTGAGAACTTATACAAAAGAAAAAACACACTGCTACAAACGACGTGTACTCATCGATACAACAACGAAAAGTGACGAATATTCATTTTATAACTTGGGAGACATTCGTTGGTTTTTAAAAAATGTTTATTTGATTTGAAGATGTTTCTTGGATCGAGACTGATTGATAGAAACGTATAATTTTGATATGAACAAGTCGAAAGCTAGTTTGTTATTCGACTGTCGAGAGTAATCTGTTTTTGTTTATTATATGAACTGCATCTCGAGGAAAATGCTGAAAATGCAACTCTCGCAATTCTAGAGTCGCGTAGGTAGAGATAACAATATGAATCGTATATTATTTTATAAGTTCAAATGGGATAATAGGATATAACACCTCCCCCATTAAGATTTTTTCTTAATCTGAAAGATTAATGAGAGATTGAGAAAAAATTATGAATTTGGAATTGGAATCATTTTGAAATCGTCTCGATGAAAGAATATAAAATTACAGAACATGAATACAAGGTGAGTATATAAGTGAACATGAATAAAAATAATAGAATAAAATAATATGAAAAAATATAAATTCTTCGTTCAAATCTTCTTGGGATTCCGGCGGGATGCAACTGGTACTGGAGCCGTTGGAGTCTGGTAGAGTATCTCTTCGGATGATTCATTGAAAGTGGACAAATGAATCGAGGGCCTTCTTGAAACATTCGATCTAACGTTACAATAGTTGAATATTTGAGGACAACATCCTCCGGGGTGATGTCCATCATCTGAACTGGTGCGGCCATTGAAGTATCCCAGAAGTTTCTTCTGCAAGCAACATTTGAAGAGTATCCATAGAATGAGAATAATAATGAGTACCATACAAATATACGTGAAGGTACCCAAATGTCTCTGACTGAATGATTCATTGATCATATCATTTAGGTTGTGGTCGTATTCATGAAGTTTTTCTTGAGCTATATTCAGTTCATCTAGGTTGAGATGATTGATTTTTACTGGCTTCAAGAATGGCAATTCATCTTTGTTTGGTAAATGATTACAGCAATCATATGTGATTTCAGGAATGTACAGTTGAAGTTCCATAGTTTCATTGTTATTGAGACTTGCGTATACGCGTGTGGTACCAATAAATGCACTACACTTGGGTTCGAGTATAAGAAGTGAATTTTCTCGAACTATTTCTGTTTCTGAGTTTCTACCTGGGCATTTTGTAGTAACAGGAAGTTCATCAGAAATTGTCAGGAGCCATTTGTTATCAGCTAGTTTTTGGACGTTATAGTCTTCAATTCCTAATACGAGTTTTTCGCAATTAGGCATGACCTTTGATTCTATCAGAATTGAAACTTCACAAGGAGAGTCCTGAGATATCGTCTTGGGAAAATGATTGAAGCAAATTCGAATTTGATTTTCGATTATTTCTGAACAATCATCGAGTTGAACTGTAATATATTGCTTACTATCCCTCGCTATTGCTGCGTACTTATAGGAAGGTAAAATTGTGTGGAAAAGATTTGTTTTGGGATTTTTGGTAGGTGCAGAATAAATGTGGTAAAAATCATAATCTGAATTATCAACAATAGGGATATGTAGAATGAAAACAATTCTTTCATTTGTTTGAAAAGCTTTGAGTTTGATTAAAGAAATGATATTTGAAATATGTTGATGTGTCGGTGGAAAAGGTAAATTTCCATGAGATAAAGCCATAGGGATTTTATTCATTTGTTCAATTAACAAATTAGGATCTATTACTGAAGGATGAACTATTTTTAATCTAGCAAAAGTGATGCTGTTGATAATATCATTGAGCTGATCAAGAATTATAGTATTTGACTGCATTATTTGTTCGATTTTCTCTAAAATCTGTATCTGAAGTTCGAAATAATATTTCGTTTCACGATTTTTCAACATTTCACTTTGAATTGCTTTCAAGTCTTCATTGAATGTTTCTTCATCAATGTTTAATTTCATAATTGTACTATTAAAGTTTTTTATAGTACTGGAAACGATTTGAATTTGATTTTTCATCAAAAGTTGAAGATTTTTGTCATCTTTCTCTAGTTGGTTTATGCATTCATTATAGTAATCACCATCTGAGGCATCTAGATTTCCTGTAATAATTTTCCAAATTGAACCTGCTCCGTTAATAAGTCCACGTTTGAAACGATTTGATGTTTCCAAGAGAATTTCGGAAAATTTCGATTTTATTTGCTTATTGATTGTATTCAATAGCGAAGTTTGGGCAGAAAATGCTATTTTGAATGAAGGGTTAATATTGTTATGGTTCAAAAGTGTATTCAATGATTCTTGAACGTTCAGGCTTTGTTTGAATGAATTTCGAAGTAGAGAGATATTTTTGTATACGACAAGTTTCCATTCATCGTTTGATATTTTCGCTATTCCTTCTTTTTGGAAAAACATACCAGTTGGTGTGTTAATATGTTCTATTGTTGCTGAGGATCTGTAGTCTCTGCAGAAGAACCTGGAATAGATGAAGCTTGTTTCAGTCTGTCGAAATTAACAACTGAAGTCTTATTTTGATTTATTTCGAGTTCAGCAGTGGTTGGATTTATTATACGAGTTATTTTATAAGGACCATTATATTTGTTTTTCATTTTATTTCCTATCTGAGATTCTCGTAAATAAACATAATCTCCTGCTTTATATTGAGGTTGATTGGTTTTCACATGTCTATCGAATCTGTCTTTAGATTTCTGTTTCGATTGATCAATGTTGGATTTGACATTTTCAAAAATAAAAGAAGCTTGATTTTTCATATCATTAACGTAATTTGTCTGAAGTTGATCTTCACTAAACAATATTTCATTGTCATCATCTCTGATGTGACCAAAAATTATTTCTTCAGGGGTGTACTTAATTGAATTTAATTTGCTTCTATTATATGACTTTATACAAAATGGAATTCCTTCTAAAATTGGTTTATTTGGATTTTCCAAATGATAGGCTCGTAAAGAATCTAGAAGAGTTGCGTGGAATCGTTCCACTACACCATTTGATTGGGGGTGAGCGACTGCACTATAAGTCATTTTAAATTTGTATAGTTTAGATAAATCTCTCAGATATTGATTATCGAATTCTAAACCTGAATCTGAATGTATTCTTTTTGGAATCGGGTAATGCTGAAAGTATAGCAATAGTTTATCGATAATTGTGATAGCTTGTTTGTTTTGAACGGGGTACGCTTGAGCAAATTTCGAAAAATTGTCAACGATTGTAAGTAGAATATTATTACGATTAATATCCAATAAATCAATATTGATGTGTTCAAAAGGTTTTTCGGGAGTTTGAGTTATCACTAGTGGATAATCAAGATTTCTTCTGTTAGTCTTAGTCTTATTACAAATTGTACAATTTTTTATAAAATTCTCAACATCTGTTTTGAGGTTGGGCCAAACGAAACGATCTCTGATCCTACGAAATGTTTCGTTGATACCTTTGTGAACTGAGGTTTTACTAGAATGATAATTTTCAAGTATATTTTTTCTTTCATCTTCTGAAGGTACTTTTACAATATCATGACAAATAGTAAACGTGATATTTTCTTTATCCTTGAAAATAAAACTCAAAATATCTAGAAATGGTAAGTGTTTCAGAGGGTTTATGAAATAATTCACATTTTCGGGTAGTTCGTCTCTGATTGAATAAAATATTCGAAAACAATCTTTTAAGCTTATCGAATCAAGTTTCATAGTGGGTAATTGAATGAGATAATACTTCCTGTGTTCAAACCTGAGACTTTGCTTAGTCGTAAGAGTTTGTGCGAGATTTAATTTCTGATTTTCAGGGTCAATGCAAGTATCATTAATTACTGCGAGCAAATGTGGAGTATCTTTGTTTTTTTTTTATCATTTGTTTGCTTTATTACGTCGAAGTTAATTAGGGACTGCGTTTTTCTTTTATCTATGAATTCATAAAATTTGTTCAGGAAATAAACTTCATTTTCGTCTTGATTTCTTTCTGAACTATTTGAATTTTCATCATTGGATAAGTCTGTCAAAACGTTTATTTTTATTCTAGATAAAGAATCTGCTATATTTTGTTTACCTGGTATATAATCAATTTCATACTCGTATTGTTCTAATTGGAGTTTCCATCTCATTAGTCTGGATGATGGTTCGGAAATTGAAAAAAGCCATTTCAGTGGTTTATGATCACTGAGTATTTTAAATTTTCGGCCATATAAATAGGGTCGGAAATGCTTTACTGACCATATTATACTGAGTAATTCTTTCTTGATTACTGAATAACGAATTTCTGCGCCATTCAAGGTTCTTGAAGCGTATGCGATTGGTAGATTTTTATTTGATTTGTTTTGAGAAAGGACTGAGCCGATTGCAAAATTACTTGCATCACATGTTAATAAAAATTCTTGCTCGAAATCTGGGTACTGAAGTATCGGGGTTGAAGTTAGACATTTTTTTAATGTTTCAAATGATTTAACGCATTTTTCATCAAAATTGAATTGTATATTTTTCTTAAGAAGTTGAGTAAGAGGTTTTGCGATGTCAGAATAATTACTTATGAATCTGCGATAATAACCTGTTAAACCTAAGAAAGATTTTATATCTTTCGGATTTTTTGGAGTTGGAAATTTCATTACTGTTTCGATTTTTACTGGATTAGGTTTTACGCCATCTTTGGTAACTATGTGTCCCAAATAAGCTACTTCTTTCTTCAAGAATTCGCATTTACAAGGTTGAATTTTGAAATTACACTGAGAAAGTCTATCGAAAACTTTTTCAAGCCTCTGAATGTGATCTGACAGGGTAGAACTAAAAATAATGATATCATCCATGTATACCATACATAGTTCTCCTTGAATTCCGGTTAAAACATTATCCATAACTCTTTGGAACGTAGCTGGTGCATTTCTGAGACCAAAGGGCATTCTCAGAAATTCATAGTGCCCGTTTTCAACACTGAAAGCTGTTTTTGGAATGTCACGTTTTTCTATCTCAATTTGGTGAAACCCTGACGCTAAATCTAATGTTGTGAAATACGTACATTTACCTAATTGATCGAGTAAATCTTCTATATTTGGTAATGGATATTTGTCTCCGATGGTAACTTCATTAAGTTTCCTATAGTCAATGACTATACGCCATTTCTGTATTCCACTCGCATCTAACTTTTTCGGAACTATCCACACTGGACTATTCCATGGGCTCACTGAAGGTTGAATGATTTTTTGATTGAGTAAATCACTTATTTGATTTTTTACTTCTTGCTTCAAAGAATGTGGATAACGATAAGTTTTGGTAGAAATTGGACATTTTTCTTCGGTTATTATTGAATGTTTAATTTGATTGGTGAACGAAAGACTATCGTTTTTCAAATAAAAAATATCTTGGTATTTCAAGCATAGATTTTCTATTTCTATTTTTTCTTCTTGATTTAGACTAGCTAAGTTCTGAGATAATTTTTTCTTATCGGTTGATTTCTTGAAAACTATTTATCTGGACTGTTTCATTTGTTTTTGTTTCAATTATTGATTCAATTTGAATTGGAGGTATTTCAATTGTTTGTTCCTTCACAGAAAAATTAGCAATGGTAGTTATGAACTTATCATTCTCGTTTATTTTTACAATACTACTTGGAATCTTTATTTGATCATTTATTGAAATTTCTGGACAAATTCCTTCCGAAATTATGTCATCTTGAATCTGCATTTGTAATTCAATTGTTTGAATTGTTCTTGCTGGAATTGTTATTTGAGTATTTTCTGTATTAATTGGGTGGTGAACATGGAGTTCGAGCTCTTTGAAAAATAATTTTATTATCTTTTTCGCAATATCAATTTCTGCGTTCATTATTTCTAGAAAATCAATACCTACTAATCCATCAAATGGAAAGTCGAAATCTATCAGATAGTATCTTAGAATTTTTGTTGGTGCGACTGTTATGTCAATACTTTTTCTGATTTTTTCTTCGCTAGACAAACCATTTATGCCGTAGATTGAGAAATTTTCATCGTTGAATTGAATATGAGATTTTTGTTTTGCAATATCTGTTTTCATTAGTGAAATTGGAGCGCCTGTGTCTACTAAAAATTTGAATCCTTGTTTATCTTTGATGTAGAACAGTTTTTTATTGAGATTACCTAGTACTGAGAGTTGAATTCGCTCATTTGTTCGAATTCTTGTATCTGTGATTCGGGCTGGTTCTGTTTTTGATTCTGAGGAGAGCAAAGTCCCGAATAATTTGTCTCCTCCTGGTAGTTTAAATGATTAACTCGATTTTGAGTGTTATTTTGATTTCTTTGAATCACTGATGGTCGATCTTGGTTTCTTGAAATATTTTGTGTTCCAGAAGTTCCGGGGTTTTGGAAATTCGAAACTCTGTTTTGATTTTGATTCATTTTTTGATTTGATTGTAAATCATTTTGTCCGTTGTTCCTTTGACGTTTGAAACAATCGTTTATGAGGTGACCTGTCTTTTTACAATAATTGCAAAATTTCTGATCTTGTTGTATTTTATTTGTTTGAATACCATAATTTTCTTTCGGAAAAGTACGATTGAATTGCTGAGGATTTGGTTTTGGGTTTGGTTTTGAAATCCTGAAATTTTTCAAATATGCGATGTTTTCTTCTTCTATCAAAAATTGTTCTGCCTCATCGAGAGATTTTGGTCTCTGTGAGCGAATGATTGAACCGAAAGGCTCGTTTAATCCTGCTAGAACAGTTTTTAGAGATATTTTCTCGTGTGATTGATTTAATGCTGCTTTTTCTTGTGCATTCAGATTGTTATCAAGAGCAACACTGGTTCTCAGTTTTGTTAGTAAATCTTCTATTCTTTGAACAAAAGATCTAGGTGTTTCATTTGATTTTTGAAAAGATGAAGTAAGATCTCGTAACAATCCTTCTGTGTCACGACAATCACCGTAGTGACCTATCAAAAGTACACGAATATCTTCCCATGTTTGAAGTTGTCTACTAGAAATAAACCTTTTCGCTTTGCCTGTTAGCTTGCTTTTTATTATGAAAATTAGAGCATTTTCTTGATTTTCGTCAACTTGATTTGTTACAAAATTACATGCTTCGATGAAATCATGGAGGGTTGCTTGTTCTCCATCATATTCTGGTATCATATCTCGAAGTTCTTTCAAGGAAAAACCTACTGCTTCTGCCATTTTGTTCGATTTGTTTTTCTTGTGTTGTTTGTGTTGATTTGTGTTTATTTGTGTGCAAGGAATTGGATTGATTCTTTGGGAATCGAGGGGAAAATTGCAGGAAAGGTTTACTTTACGCCACAATAATCAGAAGATAGAAACAATAACTTACAGAGCTACGATGAGGAGCTTGAGCTTCATCAAGGCTAACTTCTGTAGTCGATGTTCTTGGAACGATGACGATTCTGGTTCAGGAAAGGTGCCGCTGAGTTCCAGAGAACGACTCGTTGTTGGACTATCCAGGAAAGGTGCCGCTGGAAAGTTCTGCTCGAGGGTTGCTTTGTTGATTGTCTTGCACTTGGAAACTGCACTGCGATTCGTCCAGAAAAGGTGCCACTGGTCTTCACCGGAATACAGTTCGTTTGACTTTGTTGAGAAAGTCTTTTCTGGTTTTTCACTAAATCGCTTTTACAGAGCGGTTTTTCGACCTTTTCGTAGATCCGTCACGACTGCGCCAATTTTATAACTTGGGAGACATTCGTTGGTTTTTAAAAAATGTTTATTTGATTTGAAGATGTTTCTTGGATCGAGGCTGATTGATAGAAACGTAATTTTGATATGAACAAGTCGAAAGCTAGTTTGTTATTCGACTGTCGAGAGTAATCTGTTTTTGTTTATTATATGAACTGCATCTCGAGGAAAATGCTGAAAATGCAACTCTCGCAATTCTAGAGTCGCGTAGGTAGAGATAACAATATGAATCGTATATTATTTTATAAGTTCAAATGGGATAATAGGATATAACATTCATGATTGGTGTTGTGGTACAGGCATGGGTGGCGAAGGAAAAATTTTGTTTGGGATACTTTTTTAACAAAATGTTAACAAAATCGGCTCAGCGGCGAGACTACAATTATGTAATAATGAAGACAGGACTGTGAAGTATAATAGAGATTTCATATAATAATGTCTTAATCTTCAATGATACCTATGATAAAGTATATTTCTACCAAGTTTAGTGGAACAAAGTTAGTCAAGAATAATGGCTTGAATACTACCAGCAGCTACCTTATTATCATTTTGCGTAAAAATTCCCAGTAATATAATTCTCTATAGTGCTCTATAAGTGGAAATGACCTCCTCACTTTTTTCCTGTATATACATCATGAAATCTATATTATTAATATCGCAGTTCATGTAATTATCTATTATAATGCATTCACATCAAAATCAATTACTTTTTCTTTATTTATAAATTAGCAGTTTTCTTTGGCGCTACCACTGGCGAATTCAGTCAACTACCTTCTTATTTCAGTTTATATTTTTATGAGTTTTTTACTATTAGTTTTTTGTCTATCCTTCACGCGCTTTACTGAGAATGGAATATATCGGAGAGAATCGAAGCCGGATTAGTATTATTTTCGAATCATCGAATACCTCTACCAGAGATAAGTTACCTACACTGAACTCTCTAGAAATATATAATTATTTCGCAGCTAAAGCCATAATACAATTTAGTGCATTAGTTTTCTCATTTGTGACACTGTATTAATGAATTAATAATTGCACCATTGAGAGGAAGTTCCTGGGGTCCCCCGAAGCAGAGTATCCCGCTGAGAAGACAACTTTACTGGTAAGGCTTGAAGTGTATTCCATTCTCTCGTATATACAGACCATTAATCTCCCAATCAAAGATGTATCGTTTGTGGTTGTGGCAATACGCAATACACGGCAACTGTCTACAGTTACCTTATCATAAAACAAATTTTTTTTGAAATTTTTCTTTATATGCAGGAATTCAGCTTTATAATAAATTACCAGAGGACATTTTGAGTGGAAAGAACTAAAATATTTTTCTAGATGAACGACAACGGCACTGAAATACATCATCTCGCTGATAATTTTTTTTCTAATCATCTTGTATCTGCCACTATTATTAAATACCAGTATACATACCTGTGAACTATTTCATTCTGTCCGCCGATATTACAATAACTTTCCAATATCATGAAACAATGATCAAAATGGAATTAATATTTTATTTGTATTTATTTATTTATTCCTGATTCCATCACTTGATGAGAAAACTATGAGCAGGTACTTCATGTCTGACAAAAATATCAAATTCCGAATATCTCAGAAGTTGTGAATATCGAGAAATACTCTTACATTTTTATCGCCTGACATGAAATATCCACACACAATTGCTACATCAACTGACGATGTTGTTATTTTGTCAACACTTGTACTTATCTTAGTTTTGATAATACAAAGACTCTAGGAAAGGTGTCTCTAGTGTTTCTTTTTCACTTTGAGATTCGTCTCGGATAATTGCTGTAAGAATGTAAGTGATCGATACAAATCACAAGGCACAGTTTGTAGAATAAACACCAGTCCCTGCCCCATTAGGTCATTCGGGATTGGAGAGACTGAAGTTGCTTGCATACTTGCAAACAAACGAAATGGTAAGATAAAAGGCTTCGCTGTCGATTCTGTGTGATGGTCTTCTTGAAGAAACTTCATAATAGTTATTTATGTATTAAGGGAATTATGAGGGCCTTAATAGAGGCCCTCGGGACAGCAATTGCCAGAGGTTATTAAGGCTCTATAATTCCCGTGGTATATAGATAATTTTATTTTTGACCGATTTTCATATCACAGTAAAAACTGGGTAGTTAAAATTAACTACAACTTGTTGCTCAGCTCGATCCACTAACCTTATTTAGTTAAATTAACAAAAGTACATGTAGTCGAATGAATCTTGTCAATTTGTGCAATAGCTTAGTTGACAAATAACAAAACTTAGTTGCGAAATCATACTAGTTTTTTTGGAGTTACTACAAAACGGTTTTGCGAAATCACCGGATATATTTCGTATTTTCAACAATATTCTTTCCATGAATGTGAAACCAATGATGGTGATTCGACAAATCATTTTGGTTAATTAGTACTAAATATTGTAGTGGATTGGTATTCTATTTTGTTACTTTAGCAATATGATATTGTTAATTCAAAAATATAATTTTGCTCTTTCGAATATAATATTGTGAATTTAACAATATAATATTACATACTTAATAATGGCATATTGTCGATTTCACAAGTTCAGTAGTATGGTATGAAAATTTATAAGCAAAAGATGTACCATGAGGAAAATGAATAAAACTCAATGAATATCTTTCAATTCAATTTTATTTAAAAAATGAGGACATTCACAAATATTTACAGTTTTATGAAGAAAATCAAAATAACTTGAAAAATAAACACTCGAATAAATGTATTACCTCTTGACAGATTTCTATACATTGAGAAAAAATGTACATATATGATTAACCGAATATTACCAGCGGATTTGGTAATATATAACTATCTGAGATGATATAATTCACGTAGATGTATTCTTTGCCTGTTTATTCCATCTCTCGAACTGGAATCTCCGTCTAGAATGAAACAAAAAGGTGAATGATGAATCAGGAATAACATGAATTTCAAATAATGAAATTGAAATAAGAATGAATGAAATAGGAATGAAAAAACTCAAAGGAATACTTACGTTCCAAAGAAGTTATTGAATATTCTTATGTCGTCAACCCTGATCTCCTATTTTGGAAAATTTTATGAATGCCTTTAGGAAATCCCTCGAGAAATCCGCTTGTAGTTCCATGCTGAGCAACTAGAAGGAACTTCTAATTTCCAAGTGATGATCATAGTTGCCCAAATTGAATGATGCTGAAGTTATAAGATGACGAATTTCATCTGGAATCAACTGCATCTTTCCATAAATCTCCAAAATATCTGCAATAATTGAAAAAAATCGGTTATGATTTCAATTATTATTGTTGAAGGTACTGGGTAGTTTGTTTGAACACGATTAGTGAACTTAACATCAAAAATTATAGAACAAGCATAAACCGTAAAGATAGCAGTAAAATACCTCTACCTTATTGGAAAAGACTATTCAGTATGAGTACCTACTGAATGGTTTGAATAATAATATACTATATAATACCCTATTGATATTGAGTATGCTAAAATTGAGTGCAGCACTTGATTGAGTTTTTATACTCAAGGGTACATCTAATCTGCTCTAGGTCAATGAATACATTTTTCATCTACTTACTTTCTGTTGCAATTTCTCTGTTGGCGTTTACTACTCTCGCATACTGCTTCATTTTTCACTCGAATTTTGTGGGATATGTTGAATATGAATTTAGTCAACCACGTCCATCTTGAATTCTTGAATCAACGATATTGTAACTTGATATATTATAGCTGAAAAATGTAATTATTATTCACAAATTGGTTTCTTACCAAAACAATATTGCCTTTATCTTTTTGTGGAAGTTGGGCACTCTTATTACATTGTCAAGACTCCACCCTATTGATTTTTCCTGCTTTTTGAAATAATCTAGAACCAGATAATTATACTTACATACATATTATAGTCGATAATAATGCATTAGATGAATCAAGAAACGGTTTTGCGAAATCACCAAACATTTTGTATTCGTAACAATGTACTTTCGATTAAAGTTAAACCAATAATGGTTATTCGACAAATCAATTTGGTTAATTACTACTGAATAAAATGAAATTTCATCTCATTTCGTTACTTCAACAACAAGATATTGTCAATTCAACAAATGGTTTGGTATGGAAACAAATATATTCTTGAATTAATTTGTGACCAAAAATAAACAATTAAACCTTACCTTCATTATATATTTAATATGCAGCAATTCTTCATCATCGACCAGAGATTAGTTCAGTGAATTCTAACTTGATGGAGGTGTTGCTTCTTTTCTGATGAGACAAAACTTTGCACGCTCACCTCACACCGCACACCTCAACGACACGAAAGACTACCAAGTACTGAGCTTTCCTCATTCTGACTTGCATCACATCGTCGTCAAACGTTGATTAAATGACAACTACTTTTTGGAAGATTAAATATTTGTTTTGTCTATTTCACTCAAATTCATAGAAATCAACAATAGACATCGTATTTTTCACTACAATTTTAGTTACGGACATTTTTTAACTAATCGTTGTAGTGAAAAGAACAAATTTCATCATTAACAAGTTCCTCGGATGAATTGTATGCTAATATAGATATAATATTTGTGGTTATTAACAAATTTCTTGCTATTTTCAACTAAATAGACATTAACAAATATATTTTTTTTACTGTGTAACAATATGTCCATATTTAGAACGCAATAAATGTTCAAATTCATAACCTTTCTGGTATATTTGAATTAGGTAGCGTTGATTGTAGCATTGTTGGTTGTTGCTAGGTTGTCGCTATGTTACATGTTTATAAGCAAACTTTCTTTATCAATCAATGTTTTTCCGTTAAAAACGTGTTTATTTTTTACCACAAATCGACGATCTTTTTCTGATATAATGGAGGATATTATAAAAAAAGCGGAAAAAGCAAGACAATTATTACTACCATCGAAAAGTGAAGCCCTATATCAAAAAGAATACAACTTATATCTGAAGTGGCTGACACAGAGAAATGTTATGTCAAAAGATGCCAACAAAACTGTCTTTCTGGCATATTTTCAAGAACTGGTAAAGTATTTTCAGTATTTTCTGGTAGATTTGGTAATAATTGTATTTATTTCTGACAGTGACATTATAAGCTTATATCGTCATAGTTACGATATCTATAATGAGGGTCATAACTCCCTTGGGATATTAAGGTTCAAAAACTCCCTCTTACCTTTTACAGGTGAAAATGATACAAGAAATGCTTATAAACGTTTATATGTAATGAAAACTAAGACATATTCTCCTTATTCACGTCATTACAAATAATAAATGTACAATTTTCAAATGTTCCCTGAAAATTACTTCCGCCGCTGGAAACAATTTCTTCTTTTTTATGGGTGGTGCTGTTGCTGTTCACTACAGTCGAGGTGCCTGCCTCTTCTGATGGCAAAGTAGACAGCATACGCGCCGTTTTATTTCTCAATTCAATACTTTCCTCCAGATACCCCTCTGCCACCGTGGAACTTCTCCAACCTCCGTGTCTTATTTAGTTTGTCATAGTTGCTCCTGCATTGGCTAGGGCAGTAGCAGAAGTGCGACGAAGGCAATGTCCCGTATAGGTTAGTGGGTTTGGCAATCCTAAATACATTGCGATTTTGCTGGGAATTTTGCCAAACATATTCTTTCCAATTGGCTGAGTTGTACATTTATTTTGTCGGAAGCTCAAAAAAAATCGTTTTGTACCTTCAGGACGCAAGGACATATAAAGTCTCAATAAAGGCAAAGCAGAGAACTCTTTTTCATCCACAACTGTAAATTTCTTCGATACACCAGTTTTACTTTCCGGTACGTTCACTACCATAACAGTATCCCGGTCCTCTATATCTGCTATACTCATATTTAGGAGTTCCTGAGTTCTGCATCCTCCAAAATAACCCATAATTAGAACAACCTATAACAAATAAAACGAAATAAACAAACAAAAAAGAAAATTATGAGAAAAAAATTACCATATTCAATAAATGAATTTCATTAGGGGCGTCCTTTAGAAATTTGATGACATCTTTAGGAGATAAGACAGCAGACTTTTTCGGCTTATACCCCTTACTTTTCCGTTTCAAAAAAGCCTCTAGTTCGTTGAACTTGGTGATATCTCTTTTCTCATATATGGTCACCATCGATTTGAGCATTGACCATTTAGACCATAACGAATTTGGGCTAAACTTTTCTTTAGTTTTTAGTGATTGTTGGTCACTTCTCCCCATGCTTAAATGCCATAAATAATATGAGGTTTCACTAAGGCATTATAAAGTATTTCGAGATGAGTCTGGTTGAAAATCCTCCTCAAAAACTTGAACATATATATTAAGCTTCTTACTTTTTTGACTATATGTTCAATATGATGGTTCCATTTCAGGTGGTTGTCCATAATGATGCCTAGGTATTTGATCTTGTTTGCAGAATTTGTTTTCGTTATCGTATTCGAAACAGACATTTGTAAAGTGTTGTAAATGGGTAAATTACTGGAGAGATGAGAAAACGGCATAAAAAATATCTTATCGGCATAAACTGTGAGAGTTTTACTATTGAACCATTTTAGAATGGTCGGAAAGTCTTTTTGAACATTTTCTCTTAGTTGTAGCCATGTCTCAGCATGATACATAACCACCGTATCGTCGGCAAAGCTGACTATATCTCCAGACACATCGAGTTTGAAAAGATCATTGATATATAAATTGAAAAGTAACGGACCCAATACAGTGCCTTGGGGAACTCCATATGCCATAGTTTTAGTAGAGCTGATTTGCTCTCCCACTTCAACTTTATATAGCCTATTTCGAAGGTAGCTCTTCATTAGATCATATGCAATTACACGAAACCCAATTTTTTCCAGTCCTATCAATAATTTTTCGAGGCACACCGTATCAAAGGCTTCTGCTAAGTCAATAAATATGCATAAAGAAGGTCTACTTTTGTCTAATCTCTCATAGATTCGTGTTGTTACGCATGTAATCGCATTCTCTGTTGACTTACCCTGCCTTAAAGCCATATTGTTTTTCCGAAATTATTTTATTTTTGTCAAGAAAGCTGTTTATTCCCTTTTTGATAATCTTTTCGAATACTTTTGCTATGTTACTTATAAGTGATATAGGCCTGTGATTAATAATTTTTTCTCTACTTCCGCTTTTGTAAATAGGTTTTATTATAGCACTTTTGAAAGCTGTTGGAAATTTACCAGTTGTTATAGATATATTTATTAAAAAAGTTAGTGGTTGCAATATATAACTGCCAATAGCTTTCAAAGTTTCCGATGTCAGTACATCCGGACCAGGGGATTTTTTTGATTTTAATGTTTTTATGATCTCTCCAACCTCAGCTTCATCCGTTTCAGATATGTATATTGAGTTTTCGATATAAGTCTGTGGGGAACTGAAAGTGGGGTCATGTTTACAATCTTCGGCAAGTTTTTTCCCTATAGAAGTATAGTGATCTAATAATGCTTCTGCCATCTCTGAAGGATCTTCAATAATTTGCCCTGAATTCGATTTAATTTTTTTGATTTGTTGTTCTTTCGATTTATTACGATTTGTTATGCTTTTCATGAATTTCCATAACCGGTTAGGACAATTTCTGTTCTCGAAAAGTTTTTTTTTACTTTTCTTAATTAATTCTTCCAGTTTATTTTTATATGTTTTGAATTCTCTCCTACGATTTTTATTAGCCGGATCTTTTTGTAGTTTTTTGTACATGTCATTTTTAGTATTTATAGACTTTACCATCGCGTTAGTTATCCGTTCGTTTCTTTTGATTTCTTTTCTACTCACTCGTTTTCTAATAGTACACTCAGATATTCTTTTTTGTAAAGTATCAATGAATTTTTCCGTACTAACATCTAAATCTATTTCATTATAAACATGGTTCCAAGTTTCGTTTCTTAAAGCTTGAACTAATTTATGTTCATTTAATATGGACCTGTAGTTTTTTACATTATCTGGGTTATTAACTATTTCATATGGATAATTAAGGTAAAGAATACATGGAAAGTGGTCGGTGATATTTATGTGTAGAACTATCGGAGTTAAGAGACTATGGGGTTTCGAAGTTTTCACAAATATATGGTCTATACATGATTTACTATTTTTATAAACTCTCGTGTATTCATTTATCGTAGAAACGTATCCCATTTCACTCAACAAATTTAGATATTCATATCTATATTCATTATTGATATCTAGAATGTCAATATTTATGTCTCCTAAAAATATATCGATGTCTGACTTCTGATTTTTTTTATTATTCATATATTCGTAGACTGCTCAAGAAGAATACGGGAAGAGTACGGGTGATGTAAAACCAAGGTTATTTTGAATTAGGAACGATATTTAAAGTTTTAAAAGTTTTTTCTTCGCATAACAAAACAGTCATAAAGGATGCTCATCGAATATTCCATCATTCACTTCTAAACACAATCTTACTCTTCACCCCAAGTTCTGAATAGCTCAATCAATGGGTACTTACAATTCCGAGAATCACATTTCCAGAAGAAAGAATACTGGATTTTTCTTTATAGGGAATGAAGAAAGATTTCTTAAAATTGTACGCATCGATGATATTGCTGAGCTGGGAAGAAGAACGAGTAAAATTGTGTCTAGAAGAGAGTATTCAAGAATCTATCATAACTTTGTTATGTATTTAATAATTTTGTTTCGTTTTGCGGAGAAAAAACTTCTAGCTTTTGAGGTGCGCCACTGCGTTTCAAAGTGATTTGTGTATGGGAGGGGAATAAAGGGGACTGAAAAGTAAAAAGTGCGCGGAAAATCGGCAATGGGATGGGAAGTCAGTTGCCAAGCGAAGACGCAGACGGAGGGACGGAGCTGAGCAGTTAAAGAGGATAGTCCTTCAATGGCCAGTAGTAGCCTGGTGATGCTGCGCTATAGATCAAAGCAGAGTGTGTCTCATCACTCTCATCTGTAGTTGTCAATAAATATTATTGCCGATTTTTGTCAAAAGAGTACTTGGAAGCAATTGGGCATGATTGTAAGATGTGCCTGGTGGCCTAGCCATTAATGAAAGCCTTGATATAGAAGGTAGACTGAATGCAGATTGCAGTGGATTTGGCAGGGACTGTACGTGAGTGATTTTATATGACTGAAAATTCGAAGAACTTCTGTACTCATTCTGGGTAGGTTTTTTTGTACTTGGATTGTCACTGTTTCTTTTTATTATAATATTGGTAGACAATAAAAGGGTCTTCTTTTTCTTCTCAACGAACTCACCTGAGATATCTATAAAGGAGAATTTCTGCACATTCCTGTCAAGTTCGTTCCTAACTTTATACCTTGGTTTTTAAGAAAGTAAGTTTAACAGAAATGTGATCGTTCCTCATTCTTTTATTGAACTATCAAAATTTGGTTTTTGTCAAACAAAATTGCTGACGTGATTGATGATTACCATGTAAGATTCAATCACATATCGTGTATCACATCATTGTATTCAGAAAGTTACAGACTTCTCAAAAATGCAAAAATCCAATATGGCGCCCATAAGAAAAACTAAAGTCGCCTGTATCTCTGACATTAAGAAATAAGCCTTGGAAAATACGATGACAGATTTAGATTCCTTGTAAAAAAGTAACTCAAGAGTGTCCTATTGTTAAAAATGACCAGTTCTTATGGTTTTCGCTTGAAAAAATGAAAACGAAAATTACAAATTTCATTTTTAAAACTAAAAATGATACATAAAATGTCCTTTCAGATAATTATTCAGCATAAAAAAGCTCAACTTTGCCCCAATTTAACCGACCTCGTATCTCTTATAATAACTGGGATCCCCATGGTTGAGCTCTAAAAACTGGCACCCTGTATAGCTTGTGGAACTCGGTATTTTGCAAAGGAAGTGTATTCAAAAGTAATTACTGCTATTCGAATAGAGTACCTTATAATGTAAAATTTTACATCACTTTCGAATTCACTAGCATTAAATATTAACGTTTGGCTTTTGGCTCAAAACCTTTTTGTAATATTCGTACCTGACATAGAACGTGTTGCTGAGCGGATTGCAAACGAACAATGAACCTTAGAGAAGTTATGCGAAACTGTCATCAATGGTAAGGTATAATATATCTAAATGAACTGGGTCGACAGCATAAAGGTCCGGTAGTTCCATTGTTATGGTATTTTCATCAGCTTCGATCACAGATAATCAGAGTTCTATTATACATATTCAGCAGAACAATGCATATTCATAGTGAAAACGAATATCCAAGATGAGTATTCTCATTTTCAATTGAAATGCAATTTCAAAGCAATCAGAAGGTTGGTCCTATTTTTTGTCACCTTTGCCACCTGATGGTATCTACAAATCGGCCCACTGACCAACTAAGCAGGTATGCCAGAATTCAATGTACATATTATGAACACTACTCGAGACCCCACATTTTGTCTCAGAAAATAACTTATGTCTGGCGGCCCTGGGCTTTTGGACTATTATAGTTAAGTAATCGTTTCCTTCTCGATTTGTGGAGCTTGCATACATCATCACTATGCTAACGGTACCATTAGTAATCTTGTGAGTACAAGATTACCATCTGAATTATGTAAACTTGAACTTGAAAGATGCGAAAGTTTTGATAACCACTTCTGATGCTCGGTGGCTCGAAATTCGTGACCTTGTATACCATCTCCTTGCATATATACGGAGAAAAATGTATGGTTGATTTCACACCCTTTCAACATACACTGGAATAGTATGAAGAAACTCATGTATTCACCAATATGAATACACAGATAAGTACTTATACGTGCTGCCCATTTTTCGAGCTACATCATGTTCATTTCAGTTATTATAGGAGCCACGAGGTCAGTTAAATTGCGGCAAAGTTGCGCAATTTCATACTAAGCATTTATCTATGAAGAAAACTCTGTTTTTGAATTATTGAAAAAATAAAAACGGAAATTTGTAATTCTCGTTTTTATTTCTTCAAGCAAAAATCTGTCATCGTATTTTCCATTACACTGTTGGAAATTAGTTGTTACTTTCAACAACTCCTCATATCGTTAAAAAAATTTAGTCAAATTCAACAACAATTGTGTCTCAATTCCACTTCCACAATTTTCGATGTATAGTTGTTAAATCACTCAGTTATTGAATTCACTACTGATAATGTCAAAACAACAGCAACAAGTTTGCATCAAATAAACAGATAAAATTCCTGTCCAAAAAACTTGATATAATCTGTAACACAACAACAAATAATTGTAACTAGAACTTCAATAATGGTTATTGAAACATAGACAGTAGAACATCATCTAGTTGCTAATACATTAATATTAAATAGCGGTTTTGTCGCACTCTGTTGACAAATTAACATCACCTAGTTTTACAATTTGCAACAGTTTGTGCCCGGTTACAAAGATTTTTTAGTTCCGATCTCTTCGGATATATTCGCTACTTTTCGTTTGTCTTCTCACGAAAACCGATTCCTTACAAGTCCCAACCCAAGTTTACTCAGTTCTCTGCAGTCTGTTGCCCTTGTAGGGCATTAGAACGAATACATTATAGGTTTTCCTCTCGTGAAGTCAAGATATAAAAAAGGTAAGTACCTACATGGAGTAGATTGATGTGGACTCGTACATAAATTTTATTTACTCATGCCAATATTAATATTATTTTTGTTTTGTTTCAGTTAAGAATATTTTTCCTGATCTAGAGCAACAAATAACAATGTTTTGTCAGAATCTGCAAGCGCAATAATTTCACATGATTTGTTGAGAATTTTTCTTGGATTCTCTCTGTGATTATTGAAGTTTCGCTGCAAAAAAGTGAGTATAATTATATCAGTTTTATATTCACATTTTGAAATTATTATTTTGAAAGTTTTTCTACTACTCATACATATTTCATATATTTTTTACTATACTAATGAAGATAACTGCAACATCTAGGTTAAAACTGTTGAAGTTGTGATGTGATTATTTGTACAACTCTTCATTTCAGGTATTTGTTCGATGGATCGATTTTAACTTTCTTCGGATTTTTTCAAGTTACTACTGGGTAACAAAAAAGATAACAAAAACTGAGTTGAGTTGAAATTAATGTAATGGTAAGATTCGTTCTGAATTATATTTTGAATGATAATGTACTATTCAGTTGAAGTGATTTCAAGAGTTAATTGGATTGTTTTTCAATAATTCAATTTTTCCTTTTCTGGAAAATTCATGACAAAATGATTCCAAAATGAATTATTAATATAATTTTTGTTTCAGCAAATGAACGAGAGATACTCAACACTCCAGGAGGATAGGAATAAGTTGTCTCGGATGACAAACAGAGGTTGACCAGCATTGTAGTGAATCACGTGCCGCGGTGTTCTTTCGATTTACTGACAGCTTTTGATGTGTTTTTGTGCCAATAGTGAATTTTTTTCGTTTTGTTGCTATACAGAAAATAAAATGTCTTTCATGATATGGTTATTTCAGTATTTTAAACTTTGAATTCTAGCAGTAGAATATTGTTGAAAATACACTGAGTTGTAGTACAATCGACAATTTTTTGTAGCTAGAACTACATTATGACGTAGGACTCATAACAACAAATTAAAGTGAAAATAACAATTTGTAATTGCTCAATTAACTTCAGAGAATACTGCGAACAACTATAAGGTGAAGTAGAATTATTAACTTACTGTAGTTAATTCACCAATAAGACTTAGTAGCCATACAAATAGGCTGTTGTTAAGACGAGCAATACCCATTATGGTGAAAATTCACTTCAAATACTCTTGATATTTCAACTATAAAATGTTGTAGACCTACTGGGACTATATTTTTTTGCTGATTTAGCAACTAATTTCCAACAGTGTAGGTACATTCTTGATGTCAGAGGAACAATACTCAACTTTGGTTTTTATCACAAGTACCTAACACATTGGAATTCTCCATTTTTGAAAAGTCAGCTTTTTCTCAATACAATGATGAATCAAACGATATGATCGAATCTCACGCATGTTGATCGGAATTGGAAAAAAATTGTAACTGCGAAGAGTGCTTCGGAAACAACGCAATACATTTTGTGTAACAAAATAAATCATGATAGTTTAATTCGATCAGAAAACTAACTCACTTCTAAACACAATAATTCTACTTTCTCCCTTAAATTCTGAATAGCTATAATTACAGCTTACCCGATTTTCATATAGCAAGTATGAAATTTTGATGGATTATGATTCAATGGCGAGTTCCAAATAGCTGCAAAATTCACCGTTCTTATGTTATCAGAGGAATTTTTTTTAAATGGAACCCCCTAAATTTTAGAAGGTGAATATCTTTAATCTTCATGAAATTGTCAACGAACACATTGAATATTTTATAACATTTTTGAAATCTGCATGATATTTTTGACAAACATACTTATTCGAAATTTCATGCAGATTTGGCAGCAATGCAGAATTCACAATAATTGAATCCAGCATAATTTCATACTTGAGTATACAAATTTAAAGGTAAGCAGTATTTGAGACATAATGTCCATTTCCATACTTTTGCACGCTGAATAGGTGTAAAATACAAGACATCCATCAAACACATCAACTCACTATCAGTTAATCCAATGTCCAATGTCATAATAATGTTACGAACTGTGCTTCCAATAACACCGTGAGTCATTATCTCGGCGGCTCGCGTCTAGGCCGTGATTTATGGCTTCGCGATAACATCGGTCACCGACGAATCAATTAGAGGACAATAGCGGATGACTCATAATCGTCGCAGATTCCCGAAAATGAACGGTATTTGAAGATTTTGCTAGAATGAGTATTTTGTCTATATAAAAGGAGCGCAGTGACGCGTACAGTCAGTTTTAGTTTGGAAAGAGTTCAGTTTGGAAAGAAAGCTAGTATTGTGAACACCGAGATTTGTAAAGCGAATATCGTTGTGATTTGATTGAGTGTTTATTGAGTTGTATGTCGAGTGTTTAGTGAAATAAATTGTTCAGTTTTGTACTGAGTGTTTTAAATAAACGAACCCAAGTGTAGCTACAGCAGGTCCAAATTTTCATAATTATCTCAAAACATGACCATTGAATAACTCAGTTTTCTGCTCTCCATGTTTGACTCCGATTCATGTTTTTTGCGGTTTCTTTGTCTATCTCCGGACAGTCGCTTGAACACCAAGAATCAAGTGATTCTCGAATATTGTGGCTGGAGCTTCCCATCGATAAAACAATCCACCATGTTCTGATCATATCTATGCGATCCATCAATCGACGTCACTGACATTCTCTTTTCTGTTGCTTCGACTTCTACCAGAGTTTCCACGTCTTTGACATTTGATTGATTGATTTCCCGATTCATTTATTCTGGGGTCTAGCAAAGTTGAAACGTTTGATTTCGGATATTCACTTTGAGATATTAATAGTTTATTATGATACAAGTTTTATAAGACGCTATTTTGTCGCACGCGTCGTTAGAAGTACGAAGAGCGAAGCGAGGAGTGCTCCAATAAGGAAACAAGTGCGACAACATGTCTTATAAAACGTGTCATATACATTTTTTTTTATTTTGCATTTATTTGAAGTATTTTATTGAAAACAATTGATTTGATATCGATGAATAAGGAACCGAAACATCTTCTATTGGTAACAATGATTATGACATTGAATTATTAAAATCTGACGCACAAGCGTAAAGCCCAGTTTACTGTTGAGTGATTTTGATTTCTGCGTTACTTTAAATGAAATAACACTTTGAATTAAAATTTACAAATAAAAATATTGTGTTTTTCATGCTTGAGTATCTCCAAATGAATAATTGCTCAGAAGTAAACTGGGCCTAACTCTTTTGACTTTCATTTGACAGTTCGATTGTACCAATATCTGAATAATAAAAAATGCGTATCGAAGCAGAGGCTATTTCGATACGCTTTCGCGTTAAATAATGACTTATTATATAACCAAAATAGAAAAACGAGATTTGTTAATCCTAGCTATGTCTGTCAAGTGAATATTACTCATGGCATTCGCATGTGTGTATATCAATATCAGTTGAATAATATATCATGGTGGAAGGTGAATTAATCCCTTTGCAGATTATACCAATTATACCTAATCATTTCAAGGTAGGGTAACATTTCCTGCTTCAGAGGACACAAAAAAAATGTAACTTTTACATTATTGTCAATGTCAATTGTGTTATTGTTTTATAAGGCTTTTACATTTTCGCGCAGGGAAATGGTGATAGGGGGTATTATTTCAATAAAAAATTTGGTGAATTCATTGTCAATATATGACATAATGATAGAGCCCCATTCAAGGTAAACAATGAACTCACTATTAACTGAAAATATTCACTGATAACTGAAAATATTCAGTTATTAGTGCTTCGATTGAAACGATACACTTACAGTGATAACACCATCTTTTTTCTCACAAGAATTTGTCTGCTTTCTGAATAAAAAAGCATGGAATGATATTGGTATATTGATGTGGTTGAACAAAAATAGTGTTTTATTGAACCTCCTAGAATTATCTCTTCTTCTATATACTTCTAAACGCTGTTACCATAAAAACTCATTCTCAAATTATGTTCCACTTTGGTATTTATTGTGGGAAACGATTTTGTATTGTCTTCTTCTTCTTTCAACATATGCTGGTCCAGAAGCTTCATCATGAAAAACAGTTGATTTTATGAATGTTTACGTATCGAGATATAATCGTAAAACTCGTCTGCCATCTTGAATCCTTCATCTTGGTTTTATGGATTTTGTTAAAATCATGATATTAGACCCAGAGATCCCCATATGCCAATTTCAAATTGAATCGAACCATGTCCACAGAACTGTTCGCCAACTTGCACTTATCAATTTCGACAAAAGATTAATAGTCTCCGAATAAAAAAAAACTTCTACACATGAAATTTGGATCGAGTCGTACCATATAATCACAAATCTCGTCAGCCATCATGGATATGTTATGATACATTATTCTTTATGATATATCCTAACAGAGATTTCATAATGTATTTTCACTTATATTACCACTAGAGTGGTATTCGGTAAGAAAATTTCACAGCAAGATTACGCTAAATGCTAAATATAGTATATTACACAACAAGTGTGGAAAGTGACATATTCCACACGAGTAGTCGTTTAGCACGAGCCGCGTAGCGGTGAGTGCGGAAACGTAACGAGTGAAGGGAATGCACTTTCCAACGAGTTTTGTACACTATTTTTCCTACGACTCGTCAAAAATGTAACTTGAGCGGTCTCTATATAATTTCAGGTGGTTTTGATTCGATATCAAGTACTGTTTATTTCCATATTCAAGATGATATTTGAATACTTCTCCGACAATTCCTCATTATGTGAATTACTGATTGATTGAGTTAGTTTAGTTTGGACAAATTTTATTGATATTGACACCAGCGTACATAAACAAACTTGACACCATTAACCTGCTAGCGCCAGTAATCACGCAACCAGGAATACAGAACCATAGAAGTACGTAGTGCACAAGCGCGTACAAATTACTCGAGTTAGTGCGTCCTTGACACCTTGCAAACATCTATGATACCAAAGAATCTTCTCTTTGGTGATACTGTGATATCAAACTGATGCAAGCAGCAAGCCGTGCATAAAACTGTAGCCGTATTCTTTTGAATGATCTCACCCGCTGTCATGAACATCGAAATAGTTCCAGGTTTTAAAGTGAATTCATAGGTTATGTATCAGATACATATTGTAATTAATAGATAAAGAATTCTCGGTATAATTCAAAACGAGCCAGAAATTTCAATAAACAATATGAATTTGATTTGAGAACGCTTATATTGACTGTACCTTCACAATATACCTAATTATTTCTATCAATTCAGGCGACCGTTGTGAAATTTTTTATATCGACACTTTTGTGCTTTTTTTTTCAAATAAACAATACTATGGTGATATGGGCTACTTTCTGAATAACAGTGTGATTATTGACGTTTTCATACGTGGTCGTAGAAAAAAATAAAAAATACAGACCTTTGTTACGCAAAAAGGTAGCTGCTGGTAGTTCAAACCATTATTATTGACTAAGTTTATTCCACTAAAGTTGGTAAAAATAAACTTTTTTGCAAGAAACTAGGAATGGTACTTAAATAACTGTTTCGGCTCATTAATTCTAATCAGTGGCACAGGGCCTAGGACAATTGATACTGATCCATATCGAAATCATCTAATATATCATGTCCAATATTGAAATAAGGTACAGTAGGAGGGACGTCAGTGCCACATTTTGGCAGAAATTCTAAGGCTCTAAGATCGATGAGCGCATGAAATTCACACCATTCAGATGCCTACATACAATATTTTTATTAATTTATATCAAAGCTGGTGTTTTCAGGATGCACTTAACGAATGATTATTGTCACCAAATTAGATGATTCATACACCGCCTTGATTCCATCGTGATATTTCACAGTGTAACTTGGTATTAATTTTATGTAATAGGTGTTTTTTATGCGCTAACGTCAATGATAGCACTATTGAGAATATTGAATTTCAACCATTTGGTGTTTCTTATGATTTTATGTTTCAGAATCGTTCTACTTCATCACATCCGTGTCATCTTCCACTACTAAGATCAGAATTAACACCACCTAACACTCAATTGTGAAATGTATGATTAAAAGGACACAACTTTGATATTCAGGTGTTGTATTCGTCGTTTGTTCTGAAATCCATTTGATTGAAATTACACCCAAGTTTTGTTTTACTGTGTAGGACTAATAAATATAATCACTTCGCATCCATTATTTTAGCGAAATTCATTATGTGACAAGTCTCAAGTCTTTGATCGAATACTTTGTACAAGATATTAAATTTTCCCACATCAGTGAACAATATCAGTTTTAGCATAAATATTCGAACACAGAAAATATATTATTTTTATTTTCACAAGTAAAAGTGGGTACTAAATCTTCACCGCTCCGCTCATTATCCTCTTCAAATAATGCTTCACGTTGGAAAATTGTGTGCTCATGAAGTTTTCTTTTACTTTTCGAACTCCGGCTATGAAATATATCCTAAAAAGATTGATTACATGGAGATTTCTATAATTTTCATGAATAATAATTTACGTAACAAGCTTTGAAAGTGACATTTTGATAAAATCACTTTTTGTTCGTGTTACGTACAGGGTGTGCTAATTTCTATGTTTGTATAGGGTGACTCGGTAACTATAGGATATAACTCAACTCTATTTTATCGAGACAAATTCACTGGCGAAAACAAAAATTTGCTATCGTCTTTTGTTTCGGAGTTATACACATGTGAATATCATGGTTGTTTCTGAAGTTACGAGATGATAAACTTATCATTTACAAGTTGAAGTTTCTCTCATGGGAATCATAGTTATGGCTATGGTTTGAATCGAACAGATTTTTTTTTCCATTTCTAATATGTCTTGTATCATTTGTCGCATTTGCATGTCTATCCACGATATTTATTTAGTTTTTCGAAGTTCTGGCGACCCATTTTTTTCAAGCATTTTTCGAAATTGAATCATCCCCCATATATCATTACAACTTGACATGAAGCAATTACGATAAAGATATTCGAATGTCCTATGGTAATCCACTGCAAATCCATAGCAAACCCCCTCAATAATTATCACTTGGTTATTTGCTATTATCCGTAATTCCTGAAAAGAGAATGTTCCAACTTGACATATTATAATTCTCTACTCAGTTCGATCACCGTTTTCTTCGTTCAATCCATTCTGTATATACACATAATTCACATTCAATATATAGGATGTCGCTAAAAGTTATTCACCTACCACATCTTCCTCAGATAAAAATAATTATTCAAGTAAACTCAACTCAGTACCAATTTGCTTAGATTTGACTCTAGATGGTTTGCTTTACAGGCCAATGCATGTGAATCAATTCAGATTTGGTAGGTATGTTGGCATAGCTTTATGGGGCATCAAGTCCTTTGTCATAATCATGATGAATATGACTCCATGTGTGCATGTAAAACTTTTTTAGTATAGGGTGGTCCAAATTTGACACTTTTGGTAGAAAGCGTTTTCTGAAGGTGTTGGCATATTCGTTTTCGAAATGGCATTCATTCAATCCGCTAAGCATTTTGAAAAATGTTGATCATCAACATCCGTTGATGATTGAAAGAACTGATATTCAATGATGTCAAATTTCATCAATTCAAATAGGTATAGATCATGTAGTATATAACAGTTCATCTGTTTCATTTGAACCACAATTACAAACCGTGCATTTGGCTGTTTTTTGAAAACTATGTACCATCGAGCAGTTTCTCTTTTTTCAGAATCCTTCTCGTGTTGAGTGAGTATTAAAAATCAAACGTAATTAATTCATTCGAAATGTTATTTGCAAAACTGGATCATTTCTTCGATCAAATTATAGAAGATAATATTTATATCTACGGTTGAATGAAATATTGTTATATCTACTATTTCGTACTGGTCAATGGTGAAAAGTTTCAGGATGATATAAATGATGAAAGTAGTTAAGTACCAAATAAAACGCGATGAAAATCGAAATTTATAATTAAAATTAAATTGCTTGAATAAGAATCGATTAGCTCTGAATGAAAATCAATTAGCTCGAAATGTTCCATCATTACCAAAATGAGAGTGATAAAATTCGCATTTAGGTCTTTTGATTATTCAATCAGAAAGATACTTTGAAAATAATGTTCTATTGTAAAATTAATTACCAACTATCGAAGGGGTTTCTCTTTTTTGTATTTTCGCGACCCTATCATCACAATTAAGGTTGGATTCGCAACGGACAATTTTGAACCGTAATCAGCGGCTCGCTTTGTCATGTTCAGTGAACGAATGGTAGGAGTAAATGAAATGATTTTTGCTACAGAGATGGATGAAGGATCAATACATGCCGTTTGACCAATGGCAACTCCCAAAAATGGATGAATATTTTGAAAAAAAAATCTCAAAAATGATCAATTTTGAGGTTATTTGAGTGATCAAATATTATATTCTAGAAATATATCTGATGATTATGAATTAGCTAATGGCATCACTTAGAGTATAAAGTATGCATCAACCCAGAAAAGTTGTAGAAAAACGATATAATTTTCAAGATGAACATGACAAAGTTGATACGCGATTCAATGCATTTTATGACGTACTTCAGTTCAGCTACTGACAGCAAGATGGCAATTTCACTAAAATCATACAGAGTAATTGTAAATCATACCAGGCGTTGCCAGATCTTCAACTCCATTGATGTTTTCATAACATGTTCATTTTCGGGTTATGTGTGTACGGTTCAATTTCGTCTTATTATATCTGAATGTTGTCAACAAATCATTAGGTACAATACAATCTTACGATTATTATATGATGGAAATGCACGATCGCGGACAGGTTTTGTGGTTTTTTAAAATTTTTTGTTTCGAAATTTGTATATAGGTTTTTTTGGATCGGAAGTTATGATTTTCTTTGTCAAAAATCAATATGACGGAAAAGTTCTCGAATTCAAATCTGGGGGTTTTGTGATATGCAAATCATATTTTTAGTCGAGTTGTGTTATATTCTCACAATTGAATTTCGACTTAGGTACTTCTAGTTGTCCGATTGACTTGAAATTTTGGTGGGTGTTAATAATTCTGGTGAGAATAATGTCTAGAACATGTGTTACAAAAAAAATGGCGGCTAGAAGATTATGGTTCGATTAGATAGAAAATTGGTATGTGGAGGTTTTTGAGTAGAATAATATGAATTTTTTGTCATAATTCGTAAATTCAAGATGGCGGCCTCAAGTTGGTGGACGAGATTTGTGTTATGGTCCAATTCGATTGAAAATTGGTATAAGGAGGTTTTTAGGATTGAAGATTAGAAATTGATTTTCAAAATTCCTAAATTCAATATGGCGGCTCCAAGATAGCGACGACTTTTGCGATTATGTTCCGATTGGATTGAGGATTGGTATATAGAGGTTTTTGTAGTCGGAGATTATGACTTATTCATCATAATTTATGAATTCAAGATGGCGGCTGTAATCACAAATTTCGACCACGACCTTGAATTCACCCCGAAAAAATATCAATTTAATGTCGAATCTGAACAAAAGCACCAAACTCGTCCGCCATCTTGAATTTACAAATTTTGATAAATAATTCATAATCTTCGACCCCGAGAACCCCTACATATCAATTTCAAATCGAATCTGATTATAAGTACAAAACTCGTTCGCCATCTTGGATTCGCCATCAGGAATTCAAAAATTTTGATAAAAAATCATAATCTCTGACCCCGAGAACCCATATACATAAACCAATTTCGAATCGAATTGGATCATAATCACAAATCTCGACCGCCATCTTGAATTCACAAATTTTGACAAATCATTCATATAATCTCCGACCTCGAAAATCCATATACATCAATATCAAATCAAATCGGACCTTATTCACAAAACTTGTCCACCATCTTGAAATTTTTATTACAACGACAAAATCAAAATCTCTAACCCCGAAAATCCCCAAATACCAATTTCAATTGGAATCGGACCATATTCACAAAAATCCGCCATCTTGAAATTCTAAATTTTGATACCGAAAACACGATTTTGATTGATTTTGTTACTTTCTCTGAAAAAAAAAATGTGATGCATTGTCCAGGATGTCGACTTGAACAATTTATCACTCAATACAATGGTTATTGTTTTTCTACCAATTCAATAGAATACCCAGACTCAACAACTAAATTACAACAACCGACAACATCGCATTCCCAATTAGACGGGGTCTGTTGGATTGGTTGCATAAAACTTCATTTTCATAGCGCACTGAAACATCGCCATCTTATGTTGTAGGTCCCAACTATGGGAAGTTTTTTATACCAATATTTATCCTCCACGCATAGTTGAAAATACTGATTTTTTTGATGCTAGAAACCCTTATCTTGACTCTTCAATCACCACTGCTGAAATTTATATGGTTATTAACTCCTGTCGAAATAACAAATCTCCAGGTTGCGACTCAATATCGTATGAGTTCATAAAACATCTTCCACATAACTGGGTCTTATATCTAACATGCTTGTTCAACAAAATATTGGACTCCTCAGTCACCCCAGATAGATGGAGTAAAGTAACCATGTCTATGATACATAAGAAAGGTCCTACGGAAGACCCCACTAATTATAGAGGTATTGCGTTACTCAATTGTTCAGCTAAGGTTTTTACCCAAATACTTCTGAATAGGCTGAACATCTGGGCAGAAGATAACGCTATTCTCCCTGAAAATCAGTTTTCGACAGTATAGAGGTTCCATGGACAATGTCTTCACACTCAGCTCAGTAATCCATTTGCACTTGCGATTGAAAAAGCGAAAGGTTTTTGCGCTATTTGTCGATTATAAACGTGCTTTCGATTCAGTTAAACACTCTCTTTTGTGGCTAAAACTTTTCTCTGTAGGCGTAAGTTCCAGAATAATATCATTTTTAAAGAATATTTACGATAACGCCCGAATGGAAGTCAAATCCACAGAGGGTTTCACTAAACCATTCGACGTCACGACGGGAGTACTTCAGGGTGAATCACTCAGTCCATTGCTCTTCGCTTTGTTTTTGTCTGACATTGAATGTTTTTTCAGATATGAGGGTGCTATTGGTATTAATATTGACAATAAAAATGATCTGCTGATGCTTCTTTATGCAGATGATTTGGTAATTCTATCAGATTCGGAGATAGACCTTGGTCGCAAACTCAGAATCCTCGAACACTATAGCGTTCAAAATGAGCTTGAGGTGAATGTAACAAAAAGTAAAATCATGTGCTTTTCTAGGGGAAATTCACACTCCAAGGATCTGAGATTCACTTATAAGAATGACCGCATTGAGGTAGTTAACAGTTTCATTTACCTGGGAGTAACATTCTCCTCTTCATCCCTCTTTTCAAATATGGCATCTGTATCAGCTGATAAAGGTAAGCAGGCCGTAGGTGCTGTATTTCCTATAATGGCCAAAACCAAAATGAACTGCTGGCGTTCCCGAGAAAAATTATTAGATTCCCTTGTTCTGAGTGTGTTAACCAATTGTATACCGGTTTGGGGTTTGCGATATTACGAAATCCTGGAACGGGTTCAACTGGCATTCTTTAAGAAAATGCTATGCTTACCCGTGAACTCACCAGACTATGTTGTTAGACTTGAGGTTGGTAGAGTCAAGGTTTCATACACCATATTCAAACTCACTTTGAATTGGTTGATTAAAATCCTTGAAATGGGTGAGACCCGACTCCCAAGAATATGTTTTGAAAGACAACTAGAACTTTATACCACAGATCAAAGATATAACTGGTCTATGCAAGTCAGTAAAGAACTTGAATTTGCTGACTTTCACATGCCATTAGCAGAAGCCACATCACATATTCTCAAACAGAGGAGGTCAATGTTGCTCTCCAGGTATCTGAACAGACTCAAAGAAGAAGATAGGTCCTTGTTTTCTCGCTCAACCTTCCTCTCACTCAGCCAGTCACTTACACTATCTGAACAAGCACAAAACTATCTCCTTATGAAGGTACCCATCCAAGTTACTAGAACCATTGCCCAACTCCGATTATGTAACAGTTTAGCGATAAAATTTACTTATCGTGGATCTCTTTACCGCATCAACCCGAGAGAAATCTGCTCAGTTTGTAACAAGAATGAGTTTGAAACTATCCATCATATTTTATTTGATTGTCCTATATATACCTCAATGCGACCCCGTAACGTTCCCTGCTTGGAGAATATTAACAATTTGTTTAGCACGCTCAATAATATTACGCCCACTGAAGCAAAATTAATAGCCACACATATCTGGAATATTTTGAAAATCAGATCATTCATTATTAATGAGTAGGTAATTTTCATTAGGCACTGGGTTCTCTTTCTTTTATATATTTTTGGTCTGTATGTTAATTCGTAACGGGTCTCTTTTTCATTTTTTTTTATTACATCGATGTTATTTGGTCTGTTGCATATTTATAGAGAAATTATATAAATATAACTGGTAAAATACATGTGTAGGTGGTGGAATATTTATACTTAACTAGAGATATGGTTAATGTTTTTTTTCTTATTTTTATAGCTGCTTATGTTATCTGATTTGGTTCAGACTTTTTTCTCTCTCTCTGTTTCTATCTTATATTATAATACTTACTTCACTTAATAGCCGAATTCCTTGTTTATGAAACTGTATGTTTTGCTTAAACAATAAATGAATTGATTGATTGATTGATTGATTTGGTTGTCAAGTGTATCATAAATGCTTGTGGTTCTGTGGTGGCATTGTAGCAGTTGGCAACACTGCGACCTCAGTCACAACAAAAGTAATGACAGTTGACATTCATTAGAATTAGATTAGACTAGGCTGGAGCTGGATTAGACAGCAAGCAATGTTATAAACCACTTTTGTATTAACAATATTTAATAAAGGCCAATATTCTTGTCGTATTGAAATTATTGTGAACTGGATCACAAGAATAATACATGGTGTCAGGTAACTGGTAACTCGAAAATCAGTGTAGACTAAAGTAGCCAAACTTGTTTGAAAAACAAAATGGAGAACGTGTTCAAACCGCCAGAACCACTTGTGTTGGATGGTAACATATCAGAAAACTGGAGGAAATTCAGTCAGAGGTTTGATTTGTTTTTAACCGCGACAGATCTAGCTAGTAAGCCTGAAGAAAAGAAAATTGCCGTTCTGTTAAGCTTAATAGGAGATGAAGCACTAGAGCTTTACAACACGTTTTCCTTTGATAACAATGAACAAAAGACACTGGAGTCTATTAAAACGAAGTATGATAACTATTGTTCGCCGAAGAAGAACATAATCTTTGAAAGATTCAAATTCAATAGTATAGTCCAGAAAGAAGCTCAACCTTTTGATAATTTTGTAACGGAATTACGAAAAGCAGTACAGACAACAGGGTATTCTGATACTGATGATATGATCAGGGACAGAATCGTCATGGGAATTTATGATAAGACAACACAGGAACGTCTTTTAAGAGAATCAACTTTAAATCTTGATAAAGCCATTAACTTTTGCCGAGCTATTGAAGTCAGTAAAAGTCAGTCGAAAGTTTTGCAAAATGAGTCTGAAGTACATGCTATGAAAGCAAGAAGCACATCGAATAGTGGAGACAAGAAGCCCTGCAGATACTGTGGATATAAGCACCCACCAAGACAGTGTCCAGCATACCGCAAAACTTGTGCAAAATGCCAACGTCGCAATCACTTTGCAAGTATGTGTAGAGAAGAAAATATGCAAACCAAAGAGAAGACAGTAGAGAAAAGAAAGAAAAGTGTGAATGAAGTAGCACAATCCAGAGAAAATGAAGAAAGTAATGAAAGTGACTATGATTTCTATGTAGACTCCATTGAAAAAAGTGTAGGATCGTTAAGAGGTAGTGGAATGTCAATGTGGACAAAAAAGGTATTTATTAATAATAAACCTGTAGATTTCAAACTTGATACTGGTGCAGAGGTAAGCGTAATGCCAGGTAATATTCTAAAACATATTGATCCGACTATAAGGCTTCGGAAAAGTAATGTCTCGCTAGTAGCATATGGCAGTAACCAGTTCAAGCTTGAAACCATAGGTGAAGCAGAATTACAGTGCAGAGTAACAGATAAGTGTGTTAAAATTAAGTTTATAATAGTAAAAGCACAGAATCAAAAACCATTGTTAGGACTAAAAGATTGCGTAAATCTAAACTTGATAAGTCGAATTGATAGTGTAAATGTTGAATCATATGAAAATGTGTTGAAAGATTATCAAAGTGTATTTGAAGGTTTGGGAAACTTTCCTGGTGAGCATCATTTCACCCTTAAAGAAAATGTTACACCTAAAATCACACCGATCAGGCGGGTACCTCAAACTCTTCATGATAGGCTTAAATCTAAATTAGTAGAAATGGAATCACAAGGAATTATCAGAAAGGTGGAAAAACCAACAGAATGGGTCCACCCTCTAGTGATAGTCGAAAAACGTAATGGTGATCTGAGGCTCTGTTTGGACCCTAAACATTTGAATAATGCCATAAAGCGTGAACATTTTTTAATTCCGTCCTTAGATGAAATTGCTGGAAAATTAAATAATAAAAAGTATTTTACCGTGCTTGAAATGAAGGACGGTTATTGGCAAGTTTGTCTTGATTCAAGTAGTGCTGATCTGTGCACCTTTGGCACACCATTTGGTCGTTATCAGTTCACTAGACTAGCTTTTGGAATTTGTTCTGCCCCGGAAGTTTTTCAAAGAAAAAACTATGAGATATTTGGTGATCTAGACGGGGTCGGGTTGTATTTTGATGATCTCATCATAACAGGAGAGACAGAGATTGAGCATGATAAGAATTTGAAACGTGTATTGGATAGAGCATTGAAGTACAACATAAAGTTTAATAAATCAAAAATGCAATATAAACTAACTAGTGTCAAATTCATGGGCCAAATATTTTCTAAAAAGGGTGTGGAAACAAATGTAAATTATACTAATGCTATACGTGATATGCCAAATCCTCAAAATAAAAAAGAATTATTGCGTTTTTTAGGAATGGTAAAATACATTGGTAAATTTATCCCCAACTTGTCAAAAATAACTGCACCCTTAAGGCACCTTACTAGACTTGATGTTGACTGGCAGTGGACTGATCAGCATCAAACAACTGTACAACAGTTGAAGCATTTACTAACAAATGCACCTGTGTTATCATTTTTTGACCCTTGTAAAGCAGTAGAAATTGAAACTGATAGTTCTAAAGATGGGCTAGGAGCATGTTTACTGCAAGAAGGACATCCAGTTGCATTTGCTTCACGTAGCCTAACAAAAACTGAAGAAAAGTACGCTCAAATTGAAAAAGAAGCTCTAGCAATTCTGTTTGCTGTACAAAAATTTCATCATTTCATTTATGGGCTTAATGTGATAGTACATAGTGACCACAAGCCCTTGGAGACTATTTTTAAAAAAGATATCCAAGCTATTTCGCCCAGGCTGCAGAGAATTCGTCTCAAACTATTGTACTACAATTTGACAATCACATATAGACGAGGAAAATATATGTATATTTCAGACACTTTGTCGAGAGCATTCCTCACTAATGACTCGGGTTTAAAATCAAATGAGGAAATTGAATACGCTGTACATTCGATATATAACTATTTGCCTATGTCAGAAAAAAGAAAAGAACAATTCAAACGTGAAACTCAAAATGACCCCATTTTGAACTTAATAATAACATATCTTAATAACTCATGGCCAAAGAATAAAAAACATATGCCCGAAAATGTAAAAATTTACTTTAATCTGAAGGATAAACTTTCTATGTATGATAACCTAATATTTTTAGAAAATAAACTAATAGTTCCAACTGTACTCCGCAATGAAATGATAAAACTCTTACATGAAGGCCACTTCGGCATTGAAAAAACTAAGTCGTTGGCAAGGAAAACATTTTATTGGCCAGGCATAACATCCGATATAGAGAAGTTCATAAAAAAGTGCAAAGTTTGTGAAAAATTTGCTCGTAAAAATCCAAAAGAGACTCTAATGCCGTATCCAATACCGACTCGCTGTTGGGAACGTTTAGGCATAGATATATTTACCTTTGCAAATGTAAGCTATGTAGTACTATTTGATGCATACTCTAACTGGCTGGAATTATTGGAAATAAAAAATAAAAATGCAGAGTCTGTAATAAATCAAATAAAACCAGTATTCGCCCGATTTGGACCACCAGACATCCTAGTTGCGGACAATGTACCCTTCAATAGTGAACAATTTAGAAAATTTGCTGAGGACTGGAATTTTAAATTATGTTACAGGAGTCCAAACTTTCCTCAATCCAATGGACTTGCTGAAAAGGCAGTGTCGATTTCAAAAAATATTGTAAAAAAATCATTAGAGGGAGGAAAAGATATACAGATATCATTGCTCAACTATAGAAACATACCCCTTAAAAACATGGATTATTCACCATCACAGTTATTAAATAGCCGTCGATGTAAAACAAATATACCGACTTCAGTAGATTTACTTAAACCAGAACTGTGTCAGAATGTCATAGAAAAAATTAAGCTAAAGAGAGATTTAAACAAAAATTATTTCGATAAACATGCAAAAGATCAGAAAGTATTGAAGAAGGATGATAATGTAACCATTTATAATCATGTAACTAAAACTTGGGACTCTGGCAAGATTGTTAACATAGACACAGCCCCCAGATCTTATATTGTGAAGAATAAGTTAGGAAATAATATTAGAAGAAACAGGCAAGATTTAAGATTATCCAATAATCCTCTTAAAGTAGAAGTTGATGATAATAACCCAATATCCATAGAAGATAAGACTCAATATGTAACTGAGGCTACTAAGAATGTTGAACATTGTAAGGAAGTGCCAACCGCATTCCATCAACATAAACATGACCCTATTTTCGAGCCACATGGTAATGTTGAACCTACTGCTCTGTCAGATAAATCAACCAACAATAGTTTTAATGTAGTCAGTACCCGGTCAGGCCGAGTTGTTAAAAAACCTGTAAAACTGAATTTATAAAAGGGAAAAGATGTATCATAAATGCTTGTGGTTCTGTGGTGGCATTGTAGCAGTTGGCAACACTGCGACCTCAGTCACAACAAAAGTAATGACAGTTGACATTCATTAGAATTAGATTAGACTAGGCTGGAGCTGGATTAGACAGCAAGCAATGTTATAAACCACTTTTGTATTAACAATATTTAATAAAGGCCAATATTCTTGTCGTATTGAAATTATTGTGAACTGGATCACAAGAATAATACATCAAGGATGTTGGGACTCCCACCTTAATTCTTTCGAGTCATATGTTTGTGACTGCTTTCGAATTACTTTTGTTCATCGTTTTTATTTCAAAATCTAACCCTTTATTCCTCTCAAAACGGCAATTCGACAAGAGAACACGAACACAATATTGTGTCACCAAGCCTCAAATTGATGACTTTGTTTTTCTCATTGATATCAGTGATATATGCCTTTAATTTCTTTTGGTCGGCTCCTTTTTGGTTCATTTGTTTTTGAATTCTTGGCTTCATTGTAGTTGATAAACGAAGTTGACCAGTAACTTATATTTTCGGCGTCTTTGAGATTCACCTGTTTATTATGACTTCATATAGATCGCCTACAGCACCTAATTCTTATTTTGACGTGATTATAGTTTATCTGTATTTGACATTTGATTACTTTTTATAATCATAATGCATTATTTCTGTGCCCAGCACACACCATTGTACAAATCTACAAAATTGGAACTCTCCTTGACATTTTTAGTGATTGTGAGTCAGATATTACCCAACGCCTGACCTACACAAGATATTCATGAACTATTGATATCCAGTACCTATACATATCTCAAAAGTGGATGATACTTTAACTCACCATGTCATGTGAATTAATATTCATGTAATATCTGAAGGATAATGCATCAATAAATCGATTCATTCAAAAACATTATTCATCGAAATTAATGGTACTATAGAATCAATCCATTTTCCATATTTCATTCACATATACATATATGAAATAATCCTCGGAATAATCAGTTCACATCATTGGCGAACATATTGATAATCATCACCATTTCAAACTACTAGCTGTGGAATAAAATATCCATTAGGTATTCATGATATTAATAATATACTGTATGTCAAATTTGGAAGATACATGCCAGTATCAAGGTATCAAGAAATGTCCAAAACCAGTTGGAGACAACTTCGAGAAAACATTGATACTCTCAACCTCGTCAACCACCACTTCAAAGGTTCATATGGCCACCCCCAATGTGTGATACATCATTGGAAAGATATCTTTTGAAATGTTTTCCAATACTTGAAGCCAAATTTTGAGGTAACAAGCTTTGGTGAATATATTCCGGAACAATTATCTCGTTTTGCTCACACACAGGAAAACAAGTAGAGTGGTGACAAACAAAAACTGCAATGCCCTGAAGAGATTACAGTCAATGAAAATAACTCATATAACTGAAACGTTTTCACATTCATATATCTGTATAGGAACAAAAAAGATTAATGTTTCGTATTATCAGGTAGATAAACTGTTCATTTCTGATCCAAAATTATTTTTGCTAATCCAAAACCGTGCGATTAATGAGACTACAGAAAATGTTTTGAAAACGTCAATAATCACACTGTTTTGTTATTCAGAAAGTAGCTCATATCACCATGGTATTGTTTATTTGAAAGAAAAAAAGCACAAGTGTTGATATGAAAAATATCACAACGGTCGCATGAATTGATAGAACTAATTAGGTATATTGTGAAGGTTCTCACTGTCAATATATAAGCGTTCTCAAATCAAATTCATATTATTTATTGAAATTTCTGTCTCGTTTCGAATTATACCGAGAATTCTTTATCTATTAATTTCAATGTGTCTGATACATAACCTCTGAATTCACTTTAAAACTGGAACCTATACTCTTTGTTGGAACTATTTCGATGTTGATGACATCGGGTGAGATCATTCAAAATAGTAAGGCTACAGTTTTATGCGCGGCTTGCTGCTTGCATCAGTTTGATATCACAGTATCACCAAAGAGAAGATTCTTTGGTATCACTGATGTTTGCAAGGTGTCAAGGACGCACTACTCACGCACTAACACACGTACGTGCTTGCGCACTACGTACTTATATGGTTCTGTATTCCTGGTTGCGTGATTACTGGCGCTAGCAGGAGTATGGTGTCAAGGTTGTTTATGTACGCTGGTGTCAATATCAATAAAATTTGTCCAAACTCAATAAACTCAATCATTCAGTAATTCACATAATGAGGAATTTTCGGAGAAGTATTCAAATATCATCTTGAAAATGGAAATAAACAATACTTGATATCGAATCAAAACCACCTGAAATTATAGAGAGCGCTCAAGTTACATTTTTGAGAAGACCTCCCACGAAATGAAAGTATTCGGAGTCGTAGGAAAAATAGTGTACAAAACTCGTTGGAAAGTGCATTTCCTTCACTCGTTACGTTTCCGCTAAACGACTACTCGTGTGAAAAATGTTTTTTTCCACACTTGTTGTGTAATATACCATTTTTGTTTTCTCGGTTTATTGGTTTTAAAGGTATTTCTCATCATTTTTTAGATTTGTGACAATGTTTTATTCTGGTTATCATACAGGGTTACTCACGGTCGATGGTACCTTAGACGTTTACGGAGAACGGGACGTAGGATTATTCTGAAAATTTGGTTTATTGGGTAATCAATTTTGTTCCATCCATGTTCTATCAAAAAGTAGCAACAACTTTGTTATTTCAAATGGAACACCCTGTATTTTATTTCATTTTTAGATTCTTCCTGAAGAGCTGAATTCGTCGATACATCATACTTGGGGTATAGCGCGAAATATTACAGAGATATAGGGTGTTAAAAATCGAGGAATTTTTTGTGTCGAAACTAATCATTTCTGCTCAAAACGGCTTAAATGTCCCTATCTTAACTTTTCATTTACTATCTACTGACATTTAATAGAAACTAATAGAGGGTGATGCAAAACTCAAAATTTTGAGCCACCTGCACAGGTTGGTTTCATAAGGAATTTAACAGACCATTTCATAATTCAATATGTTTGTAACCATGGCAAAGCATTTCGAAAAATAGGTATATTCCAATATTTTATATTTACCCAGTAAGCAGGAATTTTAGAAAACCAGACAAAGCCGCATTGTACTCTTCTTGTAGTTTCATCTTCTCATGTTTGACATTTCATACTTTTGAAGAGTTTTCAATGATTGAAATTAAAAATTATTAATCGTTATTATTTGTATATTCGTGAGCGAATCGCTTTCTATATACCTCCAAATTAATATTTTCTATATACTGGCATTTGTTGGGGATGATAAAGCACTGGAAACGTCCAATTCAATTGCTTGTGTTCGTGTATTTGCACCTACTGAGCATTTTTTTCAAAAAAAGTGTCTTTGAAGCATTTCCGATAAAAATTCGTGAAAACCCAGGAGGAGCAGTTCATTTTGTTGGCATAAATTTGATTGACAATGCAGTGTTTGGCATGTATGATTTGTTTCCATGGTTATTCTCAAAGTTTTTATGTGCACTGTTTCCGTGCGCTAGCCCGAAAAAGACCATCTCACAATATTACTGATATACATGAAAATGAAGTGATTTCAAAGAAGTATAATAAAAAACATGTTATTCATGAATTTAACGTAAGTTGGTGACAGAATTTGAAGTTGCGGACTCCGTTAACACCACAAAGATGCTGAAATATAGAAAGGTTCCATATGTTATTTTCGAAAGTATTTCATAGAAACAATATTCCATCCAATATATATTTTATCCTAATGGATAATTATAGAAATAAAGAAACAAATTTTATCATGTAGAAACTATATTTTATTGAAATGGTATTTTGTTATAACCATGTTTTGTATACTAACAGTAAAATATAAACGTATTATGAAGAACAATTGAAAGTGATACCAAGCGATTTCAACTAAATTTTTTCAATAACTATTTATTTAATGTAGAATTTGTTTTCTCATAGACACCAAACAGACATTTTTTTTGAAATCAGAGGAAGAGACAATCAAAGATAATTACAGTGAATTTCGAACATAGGTACGTTGAGTGAGATATCCACGATCATCTAGTCAAGATTTCTCATGAAAGAAATTCATTAGAAAAAACTCTTTCGATATATTGAACACCTTTGGCAGACATTTGATATTGGCATTAGGCAATTTGTGATGGTACTGAATTTCAAGTTACACAAGTTTAACTTGAAATTCAACAATAACATGAGTTGTTATCAGCTTTTCAATCACAGTTATACTTTCTGAATGACAATTCACATTCTATGAATCACCTACACTTTCTGATTATGAATTCACTGATCTGAATTACACACCCCAAAATACACACTCTGAAATACAATATTCACCAATCTCAGTTACGATGCTTTGTGAATTATATTTTATTTTTCTGAATTACAACTCGATTACAACTTATGTATTCTGGAATACACTGTGAGAAAGATGTGGTAGATTTTTGTTGTCCTATCCCCAACGGGTCTCTTTATCTATCTACTGTTCGTGAAGATATTCTGCGGCCCCATTTTTCAGCTCCAAATTCATCTCCACAGAACAACCTCATAACTGATACGATCCTAGAAAATGAATTATACTTCTTTTTATCTTTAACCACTGCATACGAACAATTCAGAATGAGAGTTAGTCGCTAGGATTTAAACCTTCAACCCCAAAACGAGATCACGAAGCTGAATTCATCATTCCATGCTATTGCCACGAGCAAGCTGAAACACTTGTAATAATGTTATATCTTATTAAACCGTTTTATGAGATTCCTCAAAATATTCCACCTCTGTGAACGTTTAATCGTCATATTCGTAGTTGATAGCGGACAATTTATTATTCTAATTAAATGCGGGGATTTTCAGTTTCAATTTGAGGATTGTCATCGTCGTTTTATGAAATTAATAGCGTATATTGCGAGTGTTCCCTTCTGTGCCACGCATTCAAATGGAATTATTGCGCTTTATTAGTCGCTGTCGCCTATTTCATGATTTCAGTTTATCATATCAATAATTCGGCTACGTGCATTAATGGAATATAAACGTTATGTAATCTCAATACCATTCGAACTTTTCATTATTTTTTTTTATCTTTCTACTGCACGTGAGAAAAACCTATAATGAAGGAAGAGTCGAGTTCGGCAAACTCATCCGAGATGCGAGGGATTTTTTAATCACGTGACCACGGATTGGTCGGATTAATCGTAATAAACGAACGGTTCAGATCGGTGATCGGTGTCAAAGATAAAAGTGTCAATGTTTCAAATCTTTCTGGAAATTTTTGGTTGATCAAATATAGTGAGTATTCCTGCTGCTGTATTGGCACTAATTGAAGGAGACTATCAATTGATGTTTGAAGATGATGAGGAGGAATATATCAGTATTTTGGAAAAAGTAGACAATTTTGCTGAAGAAACGGTACCCCGGTTTGCGAATTACCAATTCAGGCATCATTTCAGAAGAATGTCCGCATCTACATTTGATGATTTGCTGAACAAATTACGTGTGGTATCAGAAGATGAAGTGGTAGCTGCTAGACATTCACAAATAATGCTGAAAAAGCAAGAGTCATGATTGTAATTTGGTGTTTGTCTAATATGGAATGTTTTCGGTAATGAACTTATGGAATTAGTAATATATCAGTTGTTTGTTCTTATTACTTTATTCATTCATTACCTATTCAGTCGCTGATTTAGGTTTGGGTCCTTAATTTTTTCAATAATATTAGCACAATGAACTATAAGATGAAAAACCATGCTCTAATTTGACTTAACCTAACGTCATAAATTCAGATTTATCGCTTTGCTCCGTCAAAATTCTCCGAGCACAAAGATCGTCGACGGATCGTTCAGATTTCAATTGCCGAACGGTTGAGATTTACTTCCCCTACATCATTATAAACGAACGATTCAGATTGATCGGAGCAGTCTGACATCAATACCGAACGAAACTAAGAGAGAATCTCATTCAATTGAAAATATACTTTCCCATCAGCAAATACAACGCAGAACATTGAATTATATGTGCTCGCAGTCTATGTAACGATTCACACAGTGAATGCAGAATGCACATGTTTCTTTCTTGATAAGATGTGACAAAGTTCATATCGAGACAGGCACGCTCTAAAGATTGCTTCTTTCTTCTGCCGCATGGTGTCGCCACTTCCAACTATTTCTTGGAACGCGACTCAGTGCGGTTAAATATACGCGACGAAAATTCATTGGGACAGACACTGCTTCGAGTGGAGATTTCAGGGTCTCTACTCGGTTGACTACCTTGCACTGATGAGTTGTAGGTTGTTGATCGTATCTGCCTCTTTAAGAGGAGACATCCATTGGCTCTAGTGATACCACTAGTGGATTAAGTGATACTTTATACGGTTCATAAGTGTAACTTCAACTATAAGATTATTATGTAAGCTATAGTCCATTGCAGTTAAGAATACAGTAGTGGGACTGGTGGACGTAGCCTGGTTTACACTAGCAAACCCGCCAAATTAAAATATTTCAAATATTTCAATGATTGAATATTTATGTATCAAGGGTATATTCTGCAGGATATAAGATGCCTTAAATCATTGATTTCTATGAATTAACAAATCTGCACAAATAATTTTATTATGGAATATCAAGAAGCACATAAGTGAACAATAATTCGTTGACGTATTCCAAGGATGATCAATATGATGTAATGTTGAGTATGGAATTTTAAATAGAAACTCAAGTCATTATTCATTTTACTTGACTGATTATGCTTCAAAGGACAAAATATGAAAATTGTAGAGGTGGAAATACTTTCCTCAAAATAGTTAATCAATAGTAATTTCAATATTACACACAAAAAATGATGAAACCGCTATAAAAAATTATAATTTGATGTCCCATTCCATGGTCTTATTTCTTCCAGGTTGAGTTTGATATGCTTGGTTGGTTTCTATATGTCTGAGAGAAACACACTTCGTACATGTTTACCACAATGACTCTTTCTGGCGCTGGCACTATATGTACTCATGCAGATTGCATCAGGACATGGTTCTGGGTTCTTTGCCATAATTATTCAAATTTCGATGTATCCAGAAGTTGAATAATGGTGAACTAAATTGTTGATCACAGGTTATTACCGTAATTTTTCGAAATGGTCATAATATATTTGGTGGTTGGTGAACCGTAGCGGCAGACTATACAGGGTGTCCCACTAAGGTTGAATTAGTTATTTGCAAATAACTCAAAAACGAATGGAGATATCGAATCGCGGTTTTCACCAAAATGTAGCTGATTCCATTCTTTTCAAATGTGATGATACAAATTTGTAGCATTCCATTTGAATTTTTTGAGAAAATCAGAAAAAAACTTAACCTTGGGTGAACAACGCCCTCTAGTAGACGTGGTATGAACTGGAGATCAACATCGAATGGAGCGTTCGAATGATTGTGAAATTATCTTTCAAACGAGCCCAAGTTGATCAAATTTGGAGCAAGGGTTCAGGAGATACAGCGATTTAAAAAATTATTTTTTCAACAGCTTCTTCCACCATTATTTTTCGAGATATGAAAAAAAGTAAAAGAACAAACTGACGCAAATTTTGCTGAACTCTTCATTTCCGTCATTGATACAGTACCTTGATATGGTGATTTTCCGAGAAAAATAGAATTTTCATTTATGTCATAGTAGTTGTGCCCTCTAGCGGTCATTTTAGGAACTTGAAAATATTTTCCATCAATTTCTCTTGGCCGATTTAGCCCTCAATATTTTTTTCTAGGAGCCCTAAGGTTTATGGTTTCCATAATATCGTACCTCGCCGACCTTATTGGGACACCTTGTACAGTGTGTACCAGCCAAATGGAATAAATTCGTTAATAAATAAATGGTGGCGTTTTAGGAAAAACGCTCGGACACGTCGATATTTATCTTTAGTTGCGCTTTTTTTCAAAAAAAACTTTTTATACATGGTGTGTCATGCCACAGTGGCCAATATCAACTTTCTTATTTTAAATGCAACACCCTGTATTTTATTTGATTTTAAGATTCTTCGTGAAGAGCTGATTTCGTCAATCTATCATACTTGGGGTATAGCGCGAAATATTACAGAGATATAGGGTGTGAAAAATCGAGATTTTTCAACTTAAGGAATTTTTTTTGTCGAAACTTATCATTTCTGCTCAAAACGGATTACATGTCCCTATCTCAACTTTTCATTAACTATCTACTGACATTTAATAGAAACAAATAGAGGGTGATGCAAAACTCAAAATTTTGAACCACCCGTATTTGTTCAATTAAATATCAATCAACTAAAGATACAAATCGACGTGTCCGAGCGTTTTTCCTAAAACGCCACCGTTTATTTATTAACGAATTTATTCCATTTGGCTGGTACACACTGTATATGATAACTGCCAGGTGTTAGTGAGAATCAAATTTATGTCCGGCGTTTATTGAAATCATACTCCTCGATTAACAAAACTCACGGTAAATATAATAGAAATAAGACTTTAATATTCAATCTCGTCAACTTTGGATTTTATTTCACTGTTTTTACACGGCCATCGGTCAACTAACCACTTCCATTGTTGCGATGTCGCAATATTTTACATTGTGTAAACTTGTCTGGCTTCTAGGCCAATGAGAAGCGAGTAGAAACCTTCCCTATCTCTTCAACGCTGTATTCTTAACTGAAATGGACTATAGTATTATAAGCTTATTATATACCTAAGCAAATAATCAGGCCAATAAAGATGCTCACTTGTCCTGTATACTGAGTGTTGCCGGGCCTCAAATATATATTTTCCTCAGAATGTGTTCTGAATGTTGTCATATTTATTATTAATGTAAAAATAATATAATGAATATTTTCATGATAATTCAACATGTCATTTTAGAACTTTGCAGATCCATATCTCTGATCAAATATTGAATGCTGTCCGTTTTTTGCATTTATAAGATGTTACTCGTGCAGGCGAATGACAAATATACATTTCATGATAACTATATCAGGGACATTTTCTTCAGAAGAGGAGTATAAACGTTCGTGGTATAATTATGACCGATTCTTTTTTGGAATATCAATGAATTGCAATCCCAAAGCTGAAAATACAACGAGTCTGCAGGATGAGTTGTATTTACTTGCATTGGGATAGCCCATGAATTGATATTCCAAAAAATTATACGTTATTAATCATACCATGAATAATATTAAGGGCGACAATATATCGATTTGAAATGAATTAAAATCGTGTCAACGTTTTAATTCAAAGTCATTTACAGAAATCGAAAACTAACAACGTGAACACTAAAGAGAAAAATTAGGGATACTCTTTTCCACTGAATCATCTATGATACCAATCTTCGATCATATAACATACTAGATGAATAATCCTCAGTCCTTACCACAGTAGTTCTTGAAGTCAACATATGCATCAGTTACTATGGTTACCTCATTCTTAAACAAGGATAGCAACAACAGATTCCCCCAGCAGCAGTGTCTTGCTATCATGGAAGGAACTGAATTCGAATAAATTGACCTACTAACAAAATTATCGAATCCATTCTTCCTAAGACTGAATGAAAACAATGTAACATAAAATTTTTCAGGAAACATAAATATTCGATTTATTAGCCGAATGATAATAGATTCAATTCACTGTCACAACTATATAGTTTATTTTCTGTCAATATAAAGTTCAAAAGTGTCGAACTTGAGAAATATAACATCAAACAATAATGTTACCTACTTTTCAATTCCACCAAATATAGGCTAATCTACTACTCTGAGCATTTTTTTATCGCGTTTAGCGTTTCGCATATGAGGGTGGGTGAATAATGTTCATTCGACGAATGATACGATACTGAGTAACTCACCAGTGGAATCTTGTGTTCTGGTCACCACTTTTGAATCGTCTCTTACACAATCAACAACGTTTCACCATCCTTTAAATTCGATTTGAATAGAATAAACATATGTATTCACATTTTCACACAAAAATGGAACCATCGTCGAAAAACGAACCATCAAACAAAATTTGATTTGAAAACGAGACGTTCCACGCTGTCACTGTCATTGTTCGGTCGATTATCGGTTGAACGAAATTAGCGGCATTGGCGCATCCACCAAAAATACCACAATCTCCATTAAAACGTGCTATCTATAAACCAATTATATATAAATGAGGCACTGCATTATATGACGAACATTGAATACATAGCTTTCGATACACTCATATGACTAATATAAGTTCCAACAAAAGGATTTATATATTTGGGAATCTAAAAAAAATGTGAATATGAATTTTATGTTGGCTTCAGGCAATACTATCAACTTACTATTCTAGTGGGTTTGTTGTTCGGAGATACCAATGGACATTTATCCCCTACGATATCGCTCATGTTGGTAAATAAAGATAACTAGTCAGAATACAGAAATTTCACGATTTCCACTGATTGGTTGTTAAGTAATGAGTTATAGTATTGTCATGTGATATTTCGTGCACAATGTGAATAAACATGTAGCATATTATATGTTACTGTGATTTTACCTATAAATTTTTTCATTCAGTCGAGTAGTGGCTAGTGATTATAGTGATATGAATGATTTCATCTTGGACTGTGCATGGAACATTAGTTGGAGAGTTTTCATCATATTAATTAGCTTGGGACAAATATTTTTTTTCGGTATAATCAATCAATCAACAGATCTTCAATGCTTGAATTGTCACATGCATACTATCAACACCCTCACTGAATGATATCGACTCATTCATAAACCCACGAAATCTCTTAATCAGATTTTTTCCAAAAACATCGAACACGTCCTTATTGGGTTCTGAGGGCCGGAAACAAGCATAATCTTAATTGGTTACAACGATGTATTCCATGGTGGAATGAATCGGGATCTTCTTATTATAACATCAGTCGACTGAAGCTTCGTGAGAATAGAGGATTAAGATGGAAAACAAGATCCACAACACCAAATTAAACCTCTTGAATTATGATCGTATATTCGTTAACAAAATAGTAATTTCCATAAGCGCCGCAAATCGCGGAAGAGAAGGTGGTTGTAGTGAGTGTGAAGTCGAACCCAAATTATGCATAATAATATCCCAGACAGCCTGGTATATTCCTAAAATATTCCTCACATATACACAGAGAAAAAAATTTACACCAGCTAACACCGTCTGGTGTTCCCTGAGGTCCTGATTATTTTAGTGCCAGTAGACACCGGCATATTATTCACCACTGTAATTGTTATATGACCTTTCCCATAGGTGTTTTTAATAATCAAACCTAGTTGTCAGTTAGTGCTGAATGAACACTTTGGTGGTGTTCTTTATGCATTTCCAAAAGTGCGATTCGACACTGCAGTGGTGCGATGCAAAATCTGTGATTTTCTTGATGCTTAATGCTACCTCCACGACATTCTCTTCGGTGCGTTCAAACACTGAGCAGTACATGCGAATACTTTTCTGGTGTGAAGGAACACCATATCAAGATTGTGTTCAAGCAAATCAGTGGTTTTCCTCACCACCTCCGGTGTTTTTTACTGAGTTGGATTACCTACTGAAATATGATTCATATGATGATAAACTAGACTCAGAAGAATCTAGGAACAATTCAGATGATGACGCACTGTTTCGGTTCGTTTATCCTGATCAATGGCACTAGGGCCTAGGCTTATTGATACTGATCTGAATCAAAATCATCTAATATATCATGCCCAATATTGAAATCAGGTACGGTAGGAAGGACATCAGTGTCACCTATTGGCAAAAATTCTAAGGTTCTAAGATCGAACAGATGAGCGCATGAAATTCACACCATTCAGATGCCTTAATGCAATATTTTTATTAATTCACATCAACTTTGGTGTTTTCAGGATGCAATAATTAACGAATGATTATTGCCACCAAATTAGATGATTCATACACCGCCTCGATTCCATCGTGATATGACACGGTGTAACTTGGTGTTAATTTCATATAATAGGTGTTTTTCATGCGTTTACGTCAATGATAACACCATTGATGATTTTATGTTTCTGAATCGTCTTACTTCATCACATCCGTGCCATTTTTCAGTACTAAGAACGGAATTAGCACCACTCAACACTCAATTGTGAAATGTATAATAAAAAGGACACCACTTTGATATTCAGGTGTTGTATTCGTCGGAGTTTGCTCTGAAATCCATTTGATTGAAATTACACCCAAGTTTTTTTTTGACTGTGTATTATTCAATGGATGTATATATGTTCCGAATTTTCATGAAATAATCCTGGAATATATACAGTAAGTCTATACTTGAGTTGGCCACACATGAGAACCTTTTTTGATAATAATTTCACGAAAACAAGTGATTGTTCATAAAAAGTTCGAAACAAAAAAGCCATTAAATTGGACGAAGTATGAAAATTGAAAGAAAGACATATATCTCGTCTTGTCCAATTAATAATCAAACACAGTTTGAATGACTGATAGACCATCAAGAGGAGTGGTTCTTTCTTCCTCTACAGAGTGTCGCTAATTCCAAGTTCCTCTTGGAACGCTGCTCACTGCGTAGAAATAGACGAGAAAGAAATACATTGGGACAGGTACCGCTTCGAGTGAAGCTCTCAGTATCTCTACTTGGTTGACTACCCTGCAATGATGAGGGCCAATAATCCCGAAACCGGTCTGTAAGTTGTCAAGCGTGCATGTCTCAATGTGAATATTTTCACGTCTTAGGAAGAGTGAAACATTTGCTATTTGCATTCACAATGTGAATCGTTGCAGATATCATTAAATGTTCTGCGTGGTATTTGCCAGGAAAGTAGTTGTTTTCTGCTCGTGATCTACCCACAGAACTCAAAGAGTTCATTTTCGCATAGTCTGCAATTTGGGTCGTCATCATGAGTCCTATGACAGTTTTTATCTGCTCTCTGTTCATGTTTAGCAGATCTGCAGTTAGTCTGTGACAACGTCGATAAAGATATGGTAAAACGAGTCCATTAAAATGCACTAGAAATATTTGTAGACTTGTGCCTACTTGATTTTGTTGAATTTCAATCATATTTTCATACACTAGTAATAGTTCCACGACTTCATATGGATGACGCCACGTCTGATTATTCCGCATGATGAATATTAATTTCAACAATTTCTCAGTAATTTCGATTTCGTTTGATTTGTTCAATCAATATCGTGATTGAACAATCGAACAATATTCATATTTCAAGCCAAAATCACAATTATGAATGATCTGTCACCCAATGGGCACACTGTCGTTGAAGAAACGTTGCCAAATAGTTGAAAACCAAACGTCGGTAAAGTATTTGCTATATACGTTTATTCAAGGAAAAAATGTCGCGAGATAAAACGATGTTTTCAACCAAATTTTCAAATAAAAATAAACGTTAGGTGAAAACGTCTTTCTACCCAAAGTAACTACCGAAAAAAAACTTCGTTTATCAACCTTTTATCACCGTTTCAAATCATCGTTAATAAAATATGTAATAATCATCACTTTCGATACGTTGATAGTCCAGGTCTTTCAACGTCTCTTGAACCATTTCTTTAAACGTCGCTTCAACCATTTCGTTGAACGTTTTCTCAACCATTTCTTCAAACGTTTTCTCAATCATTTCTTCAAACGTCTTCTTAAAGATTTCGTTGACCGTCTTTTCAACCATTTTTTCAAACGTTTTTTGTTAGTAAAAAAGGTTATTCATAAATGTTTTTTCAACGTTGATTTCATATGAAGAATCCACGTATTCTCAACAAGTGATAGTGATACTATAGAATGGAGAAAAATACTTGATATTTTGTGACTTATTCACAAATGAAACACATGTGGAATTCTTCATATCACCGTCATCAGCTTCACTCGGATTCTTCTATCTGTAATAGAAAAAAACATTTAAGATTCTCATGGCTAAGACTAAGTGAACAAGACCTTGATATGTTCTGATTCAAACAAAATGAACGACCATCATCATTTAGCACAAAAACAAAACATTCGGTCCATATCATAATATTCATTATTAAATTCACCTAGGTATATTTCAATTTAAGCCAAGCATCCAGCAGTTAATCATATAACAAAGTACCTAGGTGGAATCTATTTCACATTATTACACTACAATGCTATCAAATATATCATAAATATCAATAAAACAATAGGACAAGAATTAATCAAAATAAAAAAGCAAACAAACCTTGTTAAATTTTACCAAATTACTGAAAACAAACTACTTTCATGACGGTTGGATGAAAAATTGTTTTAAAATAACTATCAATACACGTTGACGCATGACGGTTGAAACACGTTGTTGAAAAACGTTTCGTTCAGGTTTTCCTTCATAAACTGAAAGAAGAAAGTGATAGAATCGCATTTAATAAACGGTTGTTCTTCGAGATGAATCGAACGTTTCGAATTGACGTTGAAAAAAAATATTATTTCAACGGATCGTCAGAGTAGCGAGTGTATTAAACGATTAGTTTGAACTTAGAAAATTTCAACTTAAATTTAACGTTGAATTCTTCAACCAAAAACGTTTATTCAACCAGTACAACGTGAATAAAACGTTGATAAAACGAACGTGTGTCCATTGGGCACTGTCACTTGAACGCGAAACCATAGAATACATATATTAATAGAAAACTGATTTATCGATATTGGTATCAAATGCGGTATTAACGCCATCTACGAACGATTACTAAAATATTGTCGGTGTTATGATCTTCGCTAAACCAGTCTACGAGGTTTTGACGAAAAACAATTATATCTATATCCACCTTTGTCTGTGGCATTGTTCCTTGATGTGTTGTTTTCCATGTATATTGCCTGGAATGTTTTCCCAGTGATTCTTATGTTTTTCCAGAATCCAGTCTCTTACAGACGCTCGCGTGCTAAACGCTTGGGTACTTCTTTAATCTGTCCTGTATCTGACCCTCTTCTTGCAAATTCGTCAGCTTTCTCATTGCCAGCAATCCCCCGATGTCCTGGCACAGAACTATTTGGTATTTGAAAATTCGAGAAAATCCATCTTCTTTTAATTTCGCTTTGATAGAGATGATAACATTTATTGCTACACTAGGTACTGTTGTGTTATTACAAATTCTGGATTAGGAAATGAAGACATGTTGCTAACTTATGTGGATATATTAAATTTGTCATCCAATGCACTATCATCTTTTGCACCTAAGCCGGCCTAAGCCTCTAACCTCTATAACCTCTAAAAATCTCAATTCTCCCGCTAATGTCAAACATATATCTAATAATAACTCTATAGGTAACATGGATACCAGAGCTGAAGCCGAGAAATAAAACAATAGTCTGCGGGACAAATCGCGGAAATGCGCATGCGCAAGTTTGAATGAAGAATCGACATTCGATTTCATCATGGAGGAGAGTAGCTTTCTAGTGAGCGACAAACGTATGATACTTATTGAAAATAAATCAAATGTTTTACGTAACCTTCAATTCGATGTTTTTATTTTATCATAACATATATTTTTCAAATATTCATTTATCGATGGATTGTTGGACGATTTTGGATAATAGTTGATGATAGATGAATAAATGGATGTGATCTACAAAGCGATACTTGCGATTTGCCTAGAAACCTGTGACGATATACAGTCATCAGAACAAGATTCGTGGGCTTATTTTTGATCAATCACTGTAATCACTCACTAATCACTTCTGTAAATAATCAGTATGTACATTAATAACTATATCAATACTCTATTACATAATTTGGGTTGAAAAATATACCTAACCTATGAAATTCTAAAAACGTCAGTAGATTTCAACTCGTCAAAACTCGCTTATGCGCACAATTCATCATTAGCAAGCCAGACAGTCTTTTGTTTTTCCAAAACTGGCTTCACTTCCGCGAGAAGAGAAGAATAGGTGTTATCCATATAGTTGTTATTACATATATGATGTCAAATAGCCCATACACAGTGTCTAGTCTGACGTTAGTCGGTCGAATAGTACAGTTGTGCGCATAAAGAAGTAGTACAAGGTTTGTATGGTGTAAACCTGTCTATAATGTTCCAGATTCCATTGAAGAGTAGTACATGTACACATTTGAACCTTTTGTGACAAACATAGTTTGAATTTTGACACTACTTGTCAAAGTCGATACGAAGTCTAATTAAGATCGACAAGCCTGACTCAAAATAGCCTATAACTGCTAAACGTCCCTTTTATGCACACAACTGTTTGTCACAAAACAGCTACATAATTTTTCAATCCTAGGAGATGAAATTCCAAATTGTTTTGACACTAAAAGTGATTCTTAACCACACACATATAAGGTAATCATTTTTTGTCTCAGTAAGAAAAACGACAACTCCAAGAGCTGATTTCGAAACAAAAATCACTTAGTGGTTCAATTGATGAATCAAGGGATGTTACGTGAAGAAGTTAGGCTGAGAGTCAGTTATCGTTTAGACGTTGTATTAGAAGGATGAGAGAATAAAAGTGTGTATATAATTATTGTTTCGAAATATGTATTTCTAACAAAGACAGCAGTGGGATATTGAATCCATCAGTTTGGTAATGAGTTCAACTTGATTTTCGAAGCGAAAATGAGTAACCAAAGGAATGTCTTGAAGTTGAAATTGAATAATGGTGAAAGTCATCAGTTATGAGAAGCTCATTATTTCGGACCTGGAATGGACCTCGGGGACCTTTGAGGAAAGGGAGTATTGGTTTAAGGTGTCAGTTGGTAGTGGTCCTTGTGACCTGTGTGGCGAAGGTGAAGGATTCTTCTTCTCAAGCATATTGGTGAAAGTCACCATGAAATGAGAGCGAAAGTCGCTATGTAAATGGGTGAAAGTCACCATGAAATAAGAGCAAAAGTCACAATGTAAGTGGGTGAAAGTCACCATGAAATAAGAGAAAAAGTCGCTATGTCACCATAAAATGAGAGCGAAAGTCGCTATGGAAATGGGTGAAGGTCACCATGAAAATGTGTGAAAGTCGCACGTATCCATATCATGTTATGAGGACGATATAGAGTCTGAGGACAGACTAATCCCAGGATGGCCGAGTGTAGGATATGCATCCACCCCGTATATGCTGACAGTATCACTTAGTGGTTCAATTGATGAATCAAGGGATGTTACGTGAAGAAGTTAGGCTGAGAGTCAGTTACCGGTTAAACGTTGTATTAGAAGGATGAGAGAGTGTGTATAATTATTGTTTCGAAGTATGTATTTCTAACAGTATCTTCCATTCTCTGCTCAGCTCATCAGTTGCTTCGATTTACACATCCGAAGTAACAAACTTTTCATTCTGCATACTGTTAGGTTCTTTCCTGGTTAGTTGTAGAATGAAGAGTAGACATGCACAATTGTTTTATTCTTACAAATGTTGATTATAGATTATATGATTTGGATTAATTTGATAACATGTTTATTCTATGCAAGTGCTAAAGTGAATCATTGAGAAAAGCTCGTCGACAGTTTCTTCGCAGCATCGTTGCTTCATCAGCGTTTTCTTGATGCATATTCCAGTGGCGTGGTTGTGGAACATAACATCTCTCCCTCCTTAAGATTAATCTATGCGGATGTGCATTGATTAATAGATCTTTTCTCTGGAAACTGACTTACGACCATGTACAGATTGATATGGGTTTCTGTAGGATCGTGTGTCTTCTTCTGGTATCGGCATGGCTTGAAGATGCGGAGTGGATGTTGTTCGATTGAATGGTTGTAGTTCATGTTCTTCGGGAGATGGAAAAGTCTTGTTATTTTCTCTCGTCTGGATGAAAACTTGGCTGTTTGTAATGGAGTGGTTATCGTAGGAAAATCGGATGGCTGAGTGTTCTCTCTTTCTTGGTAGAAATGGTCCTATGAATGGAATCCATCGGCAATTACAGCAATAACGACAACAGCAACAGCATATTGCCATAATAATTATCAGCATAATTGATACTGATAGAAGAATATTGAACATTGTGTGATGTTCTCCTAGAAATGGTTTATTGATTTCTTTCTGAAGTGTTTCGTCGAACATTTCTAGTTTGTGTTTCGCATGTCGAAGTTCATCTAGGTTGATGCTACTCAAATGAAGAGGATCCATGGTTATTTGCTTAATTTTCTGCATTTCATCTACACAACAATCGTCTGTGTCGATGTTTACTCGTGGAAAATAGTGAGTAAAATTTCTTGATTTATCAGATGATGCTGCCAAAATTGAGGACATCGTGAAACATTTGCATTTCGGTTGAAGTTTCAGGTATCCTGATTCTTCAATTATCAGATCGGTGAATTTTTCTGGGCTGGATTCACAACTGATGGTTGCTGATACCGGGTTGGTAACTATAAATAGCCATTCGTTAGGAGAAAGCTTGTGGTAAATCTCTAAGTCGGCCTTGATGGTTTTCGTTGGGCAATCATCTGGGATCTTGGTGGTATAACTTAACTTCATCATGACTTCGCAGGTTGGATTTTGAGCAGTGAGATATGTGATTGGATCTTCACAAAGTCTTGAGCCATCGTCGATCTCGTAGCAGTTAGACAAACCTTTCATTCTACCATACTTTACTTTTGTTGAACTAAGTAGAAGGAATGGATATGGAGGATCTATGAAGGAATACATGTTTTTTGTTTCGTCTCGAATTATAGGTAATGGGAGTAAATTGTAGAGTTTGAATATGTCATTGGAACAAATAGGTATTTTCAATGAGAAAATGAGAATTTCGTTATTGTAAATGACATGAAGTTTGCTTATTCTGTAATAATTGTGCATATCATTATAATTATTTGTATCAATTGGAAAACTTAAACTAGAATCTAACTTAATTCTCAGAAGTTCATTCTGAAGATCTTTAGGGCTAATCACCATTGGGTGTATAACGTTTTGTTTGGCAAATAAAATTGAATTTATTAAAGTATCATACTCTTCATTTAATTCAGTTGTAAGTTGCATAATCATATTCATATGATCAGTGATTATTTCTAGATTTCTTAGCAAACTAATTTCATCTGATACTAATTTGGAAAATTCATTGAACTTTTCGAAATTTTCGTTCAACTTGTCCTCATTTATTTTCAAAGCAATAACTGAATTATTATAATTTTCGATAGCAGATGTCATCACACGTATTTGTTGCTGCATCAATATTTGTGTTTCTCGATTTTTGTTCATTAATGATGTTATAGCTTCATTGTAATATTCCGCGTCATCGGAATCTGGGGTACCAAATAGCCATTTGAAAGCTGTAGATACGCCATTGAAAATGCCTCGTTTTTTGCGAATATTCACAAAAGTATGTCCTACAAGGTGAGTTAATGTTTCTAATTTCTTCTCCAAACTTGGAATTTGAATTCCGAATAGGTTTAACGAATCTGCGCAATGAAAATGATGCATTTGAGAGTGTTCTGTGTGTTGACAAAGATTCAGTGATTTTTTATAAACTTTCTGAAGAAATGACAATTTTTCAATATAAAAGGAAATATTGGAAAATGTAAAAAGTGTGAAATAGTCGTTATACAATCTGGCAGTCCCTAAGTCTTTATAAAAGAGACCGCCTCTTTCATCAATCTTCGTTATTTGATATGGCAACTCCTGGTTCTGTACTATCGTAAACAACGTTAAGAAGGTCAGGGTCAGTATCACCAGAGTTGTAGTCACGTTCATCATCTGTAACAATATACGGTTTCAGTTGGTCTTTATGATACGTGCAATCCTTGTTTTTAATTTTCAAAACAACTGTATTATTCGTATTCACTTTTACTATTTTATAAGGTCCTTTGAAATTCGGAGATAGTTTTTTGTTTACACCTATGTTCGTGCTTTTATCAATCAAATATACCAAGTCACCAATTTTGAAATGATAATCATTTAATTTTCGGTCATAATATTTTTTTGATTGGGTTTTCGATTTAATTATATTTTCTCGAGCTATCTCAAAGGATTTATTTAATTTCAACTTTAGTTGGTTGTGATAATCATCATAAGAGTATCTGAATTCGGGTTCTTGTATTACTTTATTTGGTAAAATTGCTTTATTTCCGAATACTAATTCATACGGGGTGAAGTGGGTGGAAGAATGGATCTGAGTATTGAATGCGAACATGGCAGTTTGAATGTATTCGTCCCAAAGTGTTTGATTTTTATCGATAAAATGTTTCAAATAATCTTTCAGTGTACTGTGTGTTCTTTCTAAAGCACCATTACTCTGAGGTCTATATGGTGAAGTAGTAATGTGTTTTATTTTGAATATTTTATTTACTTCCTTCAGTAAGTTAGACGTGAATTCGGTGCCATTATCTGTTACAATGGATTTGGGAATTCCAAATATCAAAATAAACTCAGTAAATTTTTTTGCGATAGTTTCTGCTTCGTGATTCGGAATAGGGTATCCATAAGAATATTTAGTTAAGTCATCTTGTAGTGTTAAAATGAACCTGTTTCCGTTTTCTGTTAGTGGGAGGGGACCTACCACGTCTAAAAATATTTTTTCGAAGCTTTGACTAGATGTTGATGTGATTTGCATTGGTGCTTTGATTGGATGTCTGTTTACTTTATTTTTATTACAACTTTCACATTCCTTTATGAATGTTCTTATATCATTTTTCATGTGAGACCATTTGTAATTTTCTTTTATCCTCTTGTATGTCTTACTGAATCCTGGGTGACCAGCAAGGGATGTTGAATGATTTTCGAAAATAATTTTGTTTATGTCATCTTTCGTCTTTGGTGACAATTTTTCTGAGTCTACAAAATTTATATCAACTTGATCTTGAAAGATGTAAAATATCATGTCTTGCATGACAGCCAATTTCATATTGGGATTATAAAAACGAAAATCTTTCATGAACAATTTTGTCTCGTTAGCTTTTCTTATTTCCGCGAATAAATTTAGTAATGTATAAAATATATCTTTCGAGCTCGGAGTGTCGAAGTAATTGAGATGGGTTACCATGAGGTATGTTTTCTTATCGTTGTTATTTAATACGATTATGTCATGTAAAGAGAGTTCGTCTGGATTTATTCTATTCGTATCGTACTGCTGATTGATATTACTGAAAAACTTATTCTCTTCGTCAAAATCTTTTGAAATTAGTAAGACGTTAGGCGTTGTTGAAAAAATATTTTCTTTTATTATCGGAATATCATGTAATGTTCTATTCATATAGTGGAACTTGATAAAGTCATCAAAATTTCTCGAAGTATCCATACATAATACAGGGTTACGTGAAAGTGCGTCTGCATTAGAATTTATTCTACCAGGTTTATAAATGATTTCATAAGAATAGTCTTCGAGTTGAAGACGCCAACGTACAAGACGTGATGAAGGGTCTTTGCAATTGAATAACCATGTTAGTGGACGACAGTCGGTTACAATTTTGAATTTTCTGCCAAAAATATAAGCTCTAAAATGTTTAATTGACCAGACTATGGACAGAAGTTCTTTTTCTACTGATGAATAACTTATTTCGTGTTGATTTAAGGTCCTTGATGCGTATGCTATAGGTAAGTCGCTGTTAATTTCGCCTTGAGATAAAACAGAGCCAATAGCGAAATTTGATGCATCGGTCGTTAAAATAAATTCTTTTTCGAAGTTTGGATATTGTAGAATTGGTTCTTCAGTGAGAATATTTTTTAGTTCTTCGAAAGCAGATTGTTGTGAATCGCTCCAAGTGAATTTTGAGTCTTTTTTCAACAGTAAGGTTAATGGTTTTGCGATTTTAGCGAAGTTTGGTATAAACTTTCGGTAATATCCAGCAAGTCCTAAGAATTGCTTGATATTTTTTGGTGTTTTGTGTGTTGGGAAATTACTAACCGCAATGATATTCTGTTCTTTAGGTTTCACTCCATGTTCTGATAGAACATGACCTAAGTATGTAATTTCTTTTCGTAGAAATTCACATTTGTCGGGTTGAAGCTTTAATTTATTTTGTTCTAGACGTTCGAATATTGCTTTTAGTTTTACTTCATGTTCTTGCAGTGAAGATGCGTATACGATTATATCATTATATATTATTGAGATATATCATTGAGACGTCTATAGTCACGACAATTCTCCATTTAGTTTTACCTGAAGAGTCGATTTTTTTGGGGACTACCCATAGTGGTGCGTTATAAGGAGATACTGAAGGTCTTATTATTTTTTGTTTCAACATTTTTCCTATCTGATTGTTGACCTCGTCTTCGTGTATTTTTAGGAATCGATAAAGCTTTGATGCGATTGGTTGTGGTGTAGTTGTATTTATTTCATGTGAAATAACATCAGTGCAAGTGAGTTCATCGCCCGCATCTGGTAAATGGAAAATGTTATTGAATTTTCGACAAATATTCCAGATTGATTGTTCTTCTTCACTATTCAAATGTTCGAGTCTCAAATTGTTCCGCAAAATTTGCATTCGTTCGGTTTTCGTTTCTTGGTTCTTATTTTCCATTTTATCTGTGCAAAAAACAAAAGATTTTTCTTCCGAAAAAGGTTCGAGAGTTAAACTCATGTTATTTATAGTAACTTTCTCATCATTAGTGTTTACAATAGTAGTAACTGCTTCATTATAAGAATCTACTTTCAGAATTCCTTTTGCTAAAAATATTCCCTGAGCAAGTTGAATATCGGGAGATATTCCTATTGAAATTTGTGGATTATTGATGTGAACCTTTATAATGGTTTCAGATCTTGGTTCAAGAGTGATTACTGGCTTTATATGAGTCATGTTGATGTATTCATGTTCAAATGAGAGTTTCAGTGGAAAAGATAAAGATTTTAATTTTAATTCTCGCTTGTTCAAATCAATCTCGGCTTGTTGCTGTATAAGAAAGTCATTTCCCAATATTCCGTCACATGGAACAGCTGAATGCTTTGGGAGAATGTGGAATTTGATGTTCATTTCATGATTTTCGAAATCTGAAAAGGTTGGTGTGATGAAAATTGCGCCCTGTGTAACAAGTGGCGTGTCAGAAGTTATTCCGCTGACATTCAATACTTCGTTCGGGTTGTACCTCAAGGATGTGCTTTTCAGCTTTCTGCTTTTTATCAGTGAAACACTAGAACCTGTATCGAGAAGAAACTTGAAATATATGATTTCATTATTCTTATCGAGATGAGGTAGTATTACATACAACATATTGTTCCAGTTTGAGCTTACGTTGAAGATTTGCTGGGAAAAGTTTCTTGTAATGTTACTGATGATCTCATTCTCGTTATTATACTGGGTGTTTTCTTCAGAATATAGTTCTTTTTCGTTTGGATTTGAAGCTTCAGAATTCGTTTGAAACATGGATTTTGTGTCGTCTTTGGATTCTAGTTCAACGCTGCGACACTTTCGGTTGAACTGTTGGAGTTTAAATGAAGCAATTGAGAGTTTGCTTGATTTGTTGGATTTGTTCTTGTTTGGTTCGAGGTGCGATTACCTTGAGAGTTGGATTGGTTATGATTTTGGTTATTGTTCGAGTTATTCGTGTTGGAGTTTGAATCATTTTGATTACGTTTATTATTATATTCTCGTTTTCGACATTCTGAAATCAAATGTCCTTTTTTCTTACAATAATTACAGAATTTGTTGAAATTTTGTTGTTGCGAGGTGGAAGGTTGTGACTCTGAGTTGTTTTTGTTGCGAAAGTCTTTGATCAAATGTCCTTTCTTTTTGCAAAAATTACAATATTTCTCGTTCGTGTTATTGAAAAATTTGGATTTCCTAGCGAGTAGGTATTTTTCTTCGAGTCATGCTTCAGTTAGTGCGTCGTTTATATTGATTGGTTTTGATCGTCGTAATGCTGAGGATATTTCATCATTTGAGTGCAAAACAAATCTTTGAAGAGCTAATTCTTTTATTAGTTCCGTTTTACCTAATGCACCTTCGTCATTCATGTTGATTGAGTTGAAAGCATGTGTTTGTAAGTTCTCGATTTTATTGAAGTAACTCTGAACTGATTCATTTCTAGATTGTCTGACTGTATTGAGTTCTTCTAGAATTTGTGAAAGATCGCGTCGATCGCCAAATAATTGAATTAGGCAAGTTCTGAAATCATCAAAATCATTGAAAACTTTGAATCTTGTTTGAGCACGAGCTGAACCTTTCAATTTCGATTCAATGAATGAAATGAGAAGAGTTTTTTGAGGACCACGACATAATGCCCAAGCTTGTCCGCAATCTTGAAGAAAATCATATAACTTGTTTCGATCACCGTGAAAATCTTCAGAAATGATTGATCTGATATCTGACATTGAATGTATTGGTATATTTTGAATTGGGTTTGTTGAGGTTGGTGAAGGAGTTGGAGGGTCTGGATTCTGCATTGTGGTTGATTTAGGGATTGATAGATCAACAAAAATAAAAATCGGCAAACAAAAAGTCTATCTACTCACGTTTGACACCAGTGGATGGTTTCTGTCTCTGATTCTGTGCTAACCAAGGTTGTTGCTGAAGATCTGGATGCTGATTCTCAGGAAATCACCGGATCTTCTTCTAGCAAATCCTATTTCGACTGCGCCAATTTTGTTAGGTTCTTTCCTGGTTAGTTGTAGAATGAAGAGTAGACATGCACAATTGTTTTATTCTTACAAATGTTGATTATAGATTATATGATTTGGATTAATTTGATAACATGTTTATTCTATGCAAGTGCTAAAGTGAATCATTGAGAAAAGCTCGTCGACAGTTTCTTCGCAGCATCGTTGCTTCATCAGCGTTTTCTTGATGCATATTCCAGTGGCGTGGTTGTGGAACATAACAATACACTTCGCAGAATTGATTTGTTCCTATAGATTTCCTGTCATTTCCATTGATTGCAATTCACGCCCATCGAAATGGCTGTATATAGCCAGCTGATGAGCTGTTTCCGTTGTCATAATAAAGCTAGAAGGACTAATATCCTTGCTCTCCACAACATAAAGGGAGATAAAAGTTGGTTTCCCAGCCACAGTCCAAACAAATTATGGCGGCTCTGAACGCTTTATCTTTCGAGTCGCGCGGCTTTTGTTACGACAGTCGGTTTTTAATAGCCGATAAGAAGTGACATGATAATGGAAGTCTTGTAATGAATTTGCAGACGCGGTATAGGTAATTGTTTTCTTTATTAAAAGGAAAAACGTTTGCGAAAATGCGGGAGTTTTTCAGGTTTCTCTGAAGAATATACATTTCTTATACTCCTGCGTCGCTATTTATTTCAATACATTATTCCTGAAATTTTTCAAATGGACAAGTGAAAACCCAACACATACTATTCAGGCCGAAAAATAAATTTGATCAAATTGAACCCCGCAGTAAGTAGACGAGGAATATAGGAAAACTATAAGTTTTCCTGCCAGTTTTTTTGTCAAAACATTCTAGACTTGGTGTGGATCTTCACCCATAGATGATTATGTATAGGAAATCAATTTTCACGACATTTTCTGACAATCGACGACTTTTTCATTTTGAAAAACCCCCAAAAATATGATTTTATTGTAAAATATCTTCTCAATCGTATCTACCTTTAAATATTTGAAAATAATTGTTTCATCGGACTGATTTCATTTTCAGATTGAAGTTTAATATGATAGCGCTTTTCCAACCAAAATATACACTATGAGTGAAGGGAACATGTTTATTGATTATTTGAACAGTGAAAAAGTTTGTCAAAATAAGCATTATTGTCAGTTTCAAATGGCCATGACAGGAATAAAATAGTATATTATGATACAAGTTTTATAAGACGCTATTTTGTTGCACGCGGTGTTTGTAGTACGATGAGTGAAGCGAGGAGTGCTCCAAGTGAACAAGTGCGACAACGTGTCTTATGCAATTTTTTCTATTTTGAATTGATTTGAAGAAAAAAATTGATTCAATATCGATAAATAACAGAAACATCTTCGATTGGTAACAATGATGACATTGAAATAATAAAAATCTGACGCACAAGCGTCCTAGTTTACAGTTGAGCGATTTTGATTATTGCAAAAATTCAATGCAGTTATTGTTTTTATTGGTCAATTTAAATCAAATTACACTTCGAATCGAAATTTACCAATTAAAACATTGAGTTTTTCACTGCTAATATCACCAAATCCAAATCGCTCAGAAGTAAACTATGCCTAACTCTTCTGACATTCATTTGACAGTTCGATTGTTCCAAACTCCGAATAAAAAGAAATGCTTATCGAAATAGAGGCTATTTCGACACGCATTTGCGTTGCACAATGACTTAATTATTCAACCAAAATAGAAAAACAATTATTTGATATCACCTGAGCGCACCAATTAATGAATCAATTGTTTATAATTGAAAATAATGCAACGGAAACTGTCGAAGACGACATATTCGATATATTTCAAAATGATAAAAAAGTATCTCTGATAGTAACGAAATATATACTCAGTTACAAGTGGGTTCAAAATATTCGTGAACACTCCGTATATACTTTCGGTGATGATGCCTATCAATTAGAACAATTTCTGCTATTCGAATAATAATAATTATTATTAACTATGTTCTACTTTCGTTTCAGGTAAGTCATCATAGATTAACAGCTTCAAATACTGGTAAGCATATTATACGACCAACAAATCATTATCTGACTATACAGTAGGTATACGTTTCAAATTGGCGATGAATCTGAAAATATGTGCTGTTAAAAATATATCTTTTTTATTTTTGAATAACTCATATTAACTTTTGTACATTGGAAGACTGACGTTCAGATTTCTGAACACCATGATGGATTTCTGTGAGTGTGAAAGAGAACTGGGAATGCCCATTATCATGTCATTTACACAGACTTCCAGGATACGCTGGTTTCTGTTTGATTCACACTCTTGCAGGATTGACCCAGTAATTACTTCAAGATTTTATGGATCCAGATCCTCGAAGTATAGATAACGAAAACCATCTTCTACTTTCCGTTTTATTGCACATAGAATATTCTTCTTCTTCGACAATTCAGAACGACCATGTATCATATGAAACATATAACTGCTGCGCTATTTATGCATAGCGTAGTGCAAAGAATAGAAAAATATCGAAAAAAAGCAGTCCTAAGCATTGTTTGAACCCATGAAATGGTCCACGCCATCAAATTTTCTCAGAAGATTATTGGGATATACAGGGCTATTCAAATTCGTTTCTGTACATGGGGATCTCGTATATCATATTAAAAGCTTTTGCTATTCGAAGTTCATTGTAGAAAACGTTCAAAGAGCATTGAAAATGTGAAGAAATATGAATTGGTACCTAAAAATGAAAAAAATACTCTTGTAAAACACACACATGGTACATGGGGAGACGTGAAAGTTGCTATTGTGTTTTTATTTAACTCAGTCAACCAATTTCCAGGGCCGTAATTTAAAAGGGAACAATTCACCCAATTACAATAAAATATTACCGAAACAACCCGAAGAATGAAATAAAATTTAATTTCTTAGTATGAAGTGAACGTCGACGATCCAAAGACTACAATAAAAAATACAGGTCCGTATTTAAATATTCAAAGATGGAGGTGGCCCAAGTCAGATCACACCCTGTATAAAAGATTCATGAACATATTCTGATAGCCCACATCAAGTGCCAATAGCAAAATGTGGATAGATTTTCAATATGTCTGCGAATAAAGAAGATCAATCTACTATAAACCCCGCTTATACTCAACAGACAAACTATTCATAGAAACAGAAATGTATGATATTCGACAACTTTTCCTCAAAAATATCCTTCTCAGAATTTATAAAAATAAACATGAACTACTTGAGATGAATCACAATTATCATACAAGACATAAAACCAAGTCGGTTTATGTTCCTACACCAGACAACAATTTCATGATGAAGTCTTACCTGTACCTAGCACCTAAAGTTTATAATATTATACCAACAAACATGAAAACAACACACTCGTTAGGGTTATTCAAAAAATATCTTAAATTGTGGTTACTCTCTACTCCCAGGAATGAACTACACAAGATCTTTGATACCCAATCAATATAAATCGATTTGAATAAAAAACTATAAATAAAAAGTTAAAAAAAACCTTTTACCTACCTATACACATCAATATATGAAGTATTCTTAATTTCCTCTTTCTGTCAATTCTTCACAGTTTTACAACTATGAATGTTATATCAATATAAAATATAGTAGAGCTTATAAAATGATGGTACTTACTTACCTGATGGATGTCACTCAAACCTAGTAAAGTATGTAATGTGTGTAAAGTATGGAATCACACAGGCTTGTCCTTCTGTGGTTTTTTTCTATATTTATTTACTGCCTTTTGTAATGGATGTGTGAATAAATATTATTATTATTATTATACATTGGTCATACTGGGAGAACTTTCAAAAATCGCATCCATGAGCACCACATGAGTTATGTAAATAGGAAAACAAATTCAACATATTCCAACCACCTTTTAGAAGAAAATCACGATTTTGATGAAGAATTCAAAATATTACATGTTGAAAACAAAGGAGTGAAACTTAACTATTTAGAAACACTCAAGAATTCAAATCTTTTGCTTAATGACCAATTAGATTTGAATAATTCTCCTTTGTTGAATTTGTTTTCCTAAAAATAGATTAATTAGATATTCATTTTATTTTTGTTATTTACCGCAATAAAGAGGATAAACATTCTTTAATCCCTACAGGTATATATATTGTTAACTTTGTAATTAGGTATAAATATGGTCGTTATCGTAGTAGTTAGTTTAGTGTACTTATACCTGATGAAGCTACAGTGTTAGCGAAACATATGTTGTGAAAAAAATATATAAAAATATATTTATCGTGAAAATCTTATCGTTTTTAGTTTGTTTACAATCAATAGTTTTAAGTGAAGGAGGTGGCCGAAATATTATAAAAAACGTTTTACGTCTATAGAAACCCAAACATCTGGCAGATATGAAAAAATGCCGTTTGATATTAGCACCAGTTTACATACGACTCGCAATAACGAAACTTATTAATGGACTGGTAAAACACAGGTAAAAGACAGGTAAAAGACAGGTAAAACACATTGGTTCTACAAATAATTATTCTGTTCAGAATATTTTTCCAAATTACACGCCAGGAAATACATTTCACTCATTGCCTTTGTAAGTTATTTCAATGAACATTTCTGGGGCAAGTCGAGTACTTTTTTCATAGAAAAAAAAGATTAGAATACAATGAGGATGTAAATAGTGAAAAGATTAATTTTCGTTGGAGCTTTGACATTCTTGTCGACGAAAATCATAATATTTTCACTACTGGTCTCACCGCTACTTATATAGAGCTCAGAAAAGCTTTTATAGGATTATCCCGTATTTTTTAGACATATGATATAAATGAGTCAATCTTCATTGAATTGAAAATTAACCTCAGATTTATATTCCCTTTTGCGAATGTTTCATTCATTATACTACGATAATAGGCTCCTTTAAAGTGCATTTCTTATTTCATATAATAGAAGTTCGACAAACTGTCTAAGGAAATTTATCTTCTGATAATGTCTTCAGCTCTGATATACAGGGTGGCCAAGATAATAATTAACAGAATATTGGTACCTCGGTAACGGGTGGGAGATACAGACTTGGTTAAATGTGAAAAGAGTTTCACAATATAAAAACCATCCAAGTGACTGTTTTCATTATGTATAGCTGTTACACAGTAGTCATCAAAAATTGATGTGTTCTTGAACACTCAACTAATGTACTCCACTACGAGCACTTTATTGGGGTTCACAAACAACGACACGTGTTTCGCTAAACTAAAGCTTCTTCAAGTGAAGTATCAATATAATTTGCATTGACTAATTCCGAGTCCAACATTCATGGGTAAAAGCAAACATTGTATCACGAGAAATTCTTGAGATGTATTAGAAAGTTTGGTTTCAGGAGAAATTTCTCCAGTATGGTTCGAAATTGCTTATATTTTATGCAGTGGAAAAGCTGAGAGCTTTAACAATCTTAATTCCGACTTCTCATAATGATATTGTTCATTTTTGAATCATAACTATTGGAGCTATAGTCGACAATTCTAGTATAATTATCATCATTATCGTTATCCGAAATTCAATTCAATCACTTCCAGTCACGACTGTGTGGTTCCCATACCTCGTCGAGGTGAAGAAAAACCAGTGACCACTCCTCATGCCACGAGGTAAAAGATCACTGAGACCCAATATCGAGTAGATCTCAGAATAACGAAATAATTAGGTATATTGTGAAGGTACTCACTGTCAATATAAGCGTTCTCAAATCAAATTCATATTATTTATTGAAATTTCTGTCTCGTTTTGAATTATACCGAGAAATCTTTATCTATTGATTTCAATGTGTCTGATACATAACCTCTGGATTCACTTTAAATCTGGAACCTATACTCTTTGCTGGAACTATTTCGATGTTGATGACAGAGGGTTAGATCATTCAAAAGAGTACGGCTACAGTTTTATGTTCGGCTTGCTGCTTGCATCAGTTTGATATCACTTTATCACCAACGAGAAGATTCTTTGGTATCACAGATCACTGAGACCCAATATCGAGTAGATCTCAGAATAACGGTCTTCTGCATGGCCCCAGCTGAATCGTGTGCCTGTCGGCAAGCTGTTATTTTCTCTCTTGTACCATCGAAGGAGTCTATAATCAGGATGATTAGTTCAACATTATGGTCTGATGAGTAGAGTCTGCTGAGTTCGAAGAAAAGGTTTATAAATATCGTCCGTTCTTCATACTTCTTCAAAAGGATGTTAGGTTCGGCTAATGACAAGAATTCAATCACAAATATAGTCTCAGTTGGAGGTCGAGGGGAATTATGTCAGGTTTATTGATTTGTGTTGCTACCTGACGGTGGGGAATGAGAAGATCCTATAGATTTTTCACAATGGATTCAATATCCTCAGAGCACTGGAGTTTCATCAATACCGTACGAGTGTATCAGGTGGTATTGGTAAAAGACAAAGACATGTAAAAGAGCACCCGTGTCTATGGATATAGGTTAAAAGTGCATACTTAAACCGCACATGCTGAAAGCAGGTGCATCAACGATTTCGAGGCCCTAGGCAGGAGTTGCATTTTTCATCATCAGAGGGACCTCAATACCCATGACTCGGCTTCGGCAACGAGGCAACGAGGAATCAGACTGCCTTGCCAAAGAAGAGGCAAATACACAATTTCCCGGCCCAGAACCCTTCGTGGACTTCCCAAAGCCCACTTGAGAGAAGAGTTCCGACGCTGGGAAGCAGAGGAAATAAAATCTCACTGAAATAAAGTGCCAGGACAAAGACAAGCGAAAAGGCTAGTGGGCCTATCGCCAAGGAAAGCTATGGCAGCTTCTCGAGTTGGACAAAAAAAGACTTGGAACTGGTAACGGGACTCCTTACTGGACACTGCCCTCAAAAAGATGGGAAAAATAGAGAGAGATAGTTGCCGCTACTGCAAGAACTTCGCTGAAACTTCAGAACATTTGCTTTGCGAATACCCAGCACTCTTCTGCAAGAGGCTCAAAAGTTCCTGGAAGGGGCCTTCACAGAGCCCTCCGATGTCAGGAACCTAAATCTCAGGAAACTGATAAACTTCCCAAGAAGCCTCGGAATCTCGAGCCTCTGATAGATTGAGGGTTATGCACAATATAGATCTGATAGGTCGAGGTGCTTGGGAGGCTGCACGGCCTTAACGACCCCCCCTATAATACCTTCCTTTCATATTGCTTTTATCCCTCTATAAAAAATGTAGTACACTTAGTATTTTATAAATTGTGTAACATCACGATTTCAATTTCCAAACAAGTAGTCGAAAGGCATATTTTTTTATATGCACAAATGAATGTTTTCCTCCATTCTGGTCTGGTGTTCACACTATTCCATATTAAAATTACAAATCACAATATCAATTCATAACAATGCTCTTCAATTGGCTTGTCTGCCTTCTGGCGGCCATCTTGAATTTTATTTTGACAGCGTCTTGAATAGGTCCAAGGTGGATATAGGATGGTGAAACAGCTCTTCAATTGTTTCTGCGAAAAACTTGTAGACCGTTTGAAAAGGTACTAATATTTCCACGACTTGAATGAAGATGGCGGTGAGATCGATTATCGAAGAAGATTTCTATTGCTCATGTATTTTTGTGGTTCGCATCTGACAGACATGAGTTGAAATGACATCAAAACACAATATTTTCAGTGAATCTGAAATGAATATTAATATTTTGACTCATCTCAATCATTTTTCATCTAGAACAGATGAAACTGATAAAAAGATGACGGAAGCACAGTTTCTGTTTTACCGACACAAGGTATGGCGCCATCTCTGGTTATTTCAGGAAATATTACTACGGTATGAAATCAAGTAGGCAAAGGTCTACAGTTTATTCTAGTGCTTGTTAATAGGAAGCTGTTTCACCATCCTATATCCACCTTGAATGGGTCTATTAGAAACTCCATCCTGACATGTCATAATGAACCCCTCTTTTTCCGATTTGAGCCTTAGTTCGAATGATGTAACTACCTAATGCAATTATAATGATAAAAATAATTCATCCAACACATGACTGTCATGACTGTCATTATTAAAACCACGCAGAACATTGAATTATATCTGCTCGTAATCCATGCAACGATTCACACTGTGAATGCAGATCGCAAATGTTTCTTTCTTCCTAAAGCGTGACAAATTCACATCGAGATGGGCACGCTTAACAACCTACAGACCGGTTTTACCAGACATTCATTTTCAAACTATGTGTGATATTTCTAATTGGATAGACTATTTTCACTTTAATTTTTTTTTTGTCCAATTTATGGCTTTTCCATTTTTCATTTATTAGCTTAGTCGAGCTAATAGCCACTTCAAAGTTCAGTACCTTTGGATATTTGTTTCTGGAGTGTTTCTTTCTTCTGCCGCATGATGTCGCCACTTCCAATTGTCTGTTGGAACTCGGCTCAGGGCGGTCAAATAGACGCGACGAAAATGCATTGGGACAGGCAACGCTTCGAGTGGAGATCAACAAAGAAGCGGCTATAACTACTATATTCTTTGGCGTCAGACATGTATTTTTTACACAAAGTGATCGGGTTGACAGGAAATACTTCTTCAAGTATGGTGATAATTCTCACTTCTTTTGGTTTTAGTATCTGAGAATATTTCTCTTTGGCTTGATTATTTTCTATTTTCAAATTGACCAATTCATCGCATCTACAAGCATCAAAGATACTTTAATCAACAAGTACTCGTCGTCGGGAGCTTCTTTCAAAAACTTCTCTATATCAGGTCGTTTTAATATTTTGGTCTTCTTTGGTTTGTACCCCTGTCAGTGCCGGATCAAGCCAGCGCGGGGCCTGTAGCAAATTCTGTCATGGGGCCCTTGGTTTGCTTTAGGTTCTCAAGTGTACGGTATTGAATAAAACAAAACTGTTACAACTGAACTTTTCTGGATTTAATATGGGCAACTTTAGAGATATCAACTTCTTTAAGCGAATTTGGCCCATTGTGTTTCTTAATTAATTTTTAATACGTTTTTATGTTGAAAAAGAACGCTCGCCAACGCAGTTAGTGATCATGAGAGACATGTTAATGCGCAAGACAATATCTAAGTTTGGGAAACACGATTCTAAAGAATTATTTAATAAAAGTTTATAAAATTGCTGTTCCAGAGGCTCCTGTTTCTTGCTGTCAATAACAGTAGCCATATCTGTTTTCAGCAGCTCTGCGAACTACACTAATTCTCCAAATCGTCTTCGTAAGCACTGACCATACTGGAGGAACTATTCTGTTGTAAGATATTTTAGCTTTCGATTTAAAAAACACTACTAATCTTATGATATACTTTCATACGTTTAGTTAAAACAGACAGTACGTTATCCACAATAACAATAAACACCTGAACTTCGAAACATTGTCCAGGTGTTTGAATTTCAACAAAATCGTCGAGTTTAGGAAAGCCGCTGAAATGGTCGTACTTTGTATTTTGCTTGATTCGTCTTGATGTCTGTTGCTGGTATTCTTCACAGTTGGTCAGATCTTTGGCTCTAGCCTAAATATCAGAAAATGTGGATCGCATTGCTTGGATGTAGCCATATGGTGATTCATAAAGTGCGTATCCTGTATTGAAAGGTGTTTTTTGAAGAGTGTTTTTTTTTTGAAAAGTGTTTTTAGACCGCCAACTTAGTTGCAAAGCAACCCTCGAAGTCTCATTGAGACTTGCATGAGTAGGAAAGACGGGGACCTTAGCTTTTTAAGTGTCATCCGAAGCACTACTCGCCTGGTTATCGTTGAGAATCCGAAGGATTGAAATCTAGGTACCAAGAATGTTCGGTTGGTCACCTATCTCCTCTCGCTAAACGATGCTACAGAAATAAATAAATTTACTAATAGCCCCGCCGGGATTCAAACCCGGAACCCCTTGACTAAGCCAGCGATACACGCACTCGTCCACCAGCCCAGTATTAAGGTCTTGATCAGACGACTGCAGTGAAGCACTAGTCGTTTGCAAGCGTTCTAGGATTCCATTCCATGTAATTGTCATTATTCCCGTTTCTAACTTATTCATCGTTGAAACTAGTCCGATTATCAATTTCAATTAAACATTAGAGCATTAACGTTATTAAAGTTCGTAAAATACCTACTTATTTTTACGATTCAACGTGACGAGTTTTCATGCAAGACAGGTCAGACAGGCGTTGGAGCGCGGGGCCCCAAATTCGCGGGGCCCGTAGCATTTGCTACTCTTGCTACGTGGCTAATCCGGCACTGACCCCTGTGATTTGCTTTTCGAAAAGCTCGTTAATTTGCCATATTTTGAAATGTCGATTTTTTTATAAGGGTGAATGCATGGTCGAGTGAAGTATCGAGTATTTGGTCCGTAGCGACGATGGGGCTAATTTTTTCTCCAATTGTAAGGAATAATCCAAAAGTACATTCTCATCGATACCTTTCATCTTCCTTGAATTCATCCAAGACTCAAACATTTTGAACTCCTAACTCGTACCTAAGCATCTCGAGACTTTCCTACGTCGCTGCTTCTTCTGCTTCCGTAAGGATATTCTCGTTATTTTCATCGGTTTTTTTCATTTTGTATACGTTTTTGGTGAAACTTCGTTTATCGCATTCTTACGAGTTCGAAAAAAAAATCTGATGGAATAAGATAAGATAAGATCTTTATTTTCCAGCAGACAACACGACATTGTATAGGAATAGTCAAAAACTTAAATCTAGGTAAATATAAAAACATGAAAAATTTTAAATTTCAGACAAAATCAAAATCTGAGACCACAGGTTTGAGAACAAAAATATCAATCTCAGTGAGAATTGTCCTAAAAATATTCTAAAACATGTCGGAAAAAAAAATCTTACACACAAGACGCTACGTTTCTACGACATAAACTCCTCAACACTGTATAGACACTTTTCTAGTAAAAATTCTCGCAATTGTTTCTTGAATAGTTCAATACATCTACTTTTTTTATACATTTTGGCAATTTATTAAATACCCTGGGTGCCATTACACGTATCTTGACCTCCTGATCACGAATCTGAAGTCAAAACGCGGCGGTCTAGAGATGTCAAATGGTGCATTTTTGAGACAAAATGGGGCCGCATCTCCGAAAATACTTGAGACCGCCGCGTTTTGACTTCAAATTCGTGATCAGGAGGTCAAAATAAGTAGATTCCACTAAGAACTTTTTCGCATACTCATAGAAATGCGATACACCAAGTTATAGCACGTTGTTTTCTTCAAAAATACAGGGCTTTTCACGATGAGCGTTGATTAGATATTTCTGGTTAACGAGACAACGGATCGACTTGAAAACTTGACAGTATACATAAATCAATATGATTTACACTACTGAATTATTTTAGACGATGCGGCGTTGCCACTTCTACTTTAAAGTAGAAGCTACTCCGATTTTTCATATGGAACACCCTGTATTTCATTGCATTTTTAGATTCTCCTTGGAAAGCTGATTTCATTGATATCCCATACTTGGGGTCTTTATCGAATGATTACAGAGATATAGGGTGTGAAAAATCGAGGTTTTTCAACTTTGGGAATTTTTTTGTCGAAACTATTTATAATTGTTTGAAACGGCTTGAATGTCCCTATCTCAACTTTTTATCCACTATCGATTGATGTTTAATTGAAACAAATGCAAGGTGGTTCAAAATTTAGAATTCTAAACCACCCTGTATTCGTTTCAATTAAATTTCAATCAATAGTAAATGGAAAGTTAGGATAGGAATATGTAAGCCGTTTCGAGCAATAATGGATAGTTTCGACAGTTATAAAGCAAGAATAAAATAAAATAGATAATTAAAAAATTCAGTTTTTTTCGAATATTTTGGAAACTAAAAGAGCTGGCGCCGATTTTTTTCACCATAATGACCACAAAATTCCGCAACTTTACCCCAATTTAAAGTTCTTTTTATCTCTTATGGTTCTCGAGATCCCAATGATAAGCGTCGAATTCGAATAACCTTGTATAGATATATATCTGCGAATAAATTACCTACAAAATCAAATATGAGGATATTTAAAGCTTTTCTATGGTGACTGATATTTGCTATTGAATATTGAACAAAAGTGTGTAATTAATCGAAGACAAGATTATGTATGCAATGAAAAATGAAATGAAACTGTAACCTAACTAATGCACAGCTAATTCAGATTTGATCATAACTTTATAGTAGACATTTCTATAATCAAAATTTAATTATGTCACAATTGTTTCTGTGTTATTCCGTATCGCAGTCATTTACCAAATTTGCTAAAGATACACTCTGTGTTCACACTCACAAGTGGAGATGATTGCCTATCTCATTGTCCAAGTCCACTTTCGTTATGAATAGAACTTCGTGAAAGGCGAAGCATACGGCGACTGTTTCTGCCGAGAACAAATTTTCCCGTTGTAATGCAAATGTCATCCCCGAATATAGCGCCAGGCGGGTGGAAACACTATATGCCAGTATTAAAGTTCGAGTCGAAGTGTCGAAACCTAATAACTGGGTGACATTTGGAGCGGCGTAACTCGTTTTCTGTCCCATTTTGGGCCAATAATGTTGTCCTAGAATACCGAATATACGAGAGTATTGACACCGAAGGCGTTGAAATAAATAACAAATTGGTTTTCAGCCTGATCCTCATCTTCCTTCCATTTCGTTCAGCTCTTCTCTCACCCATATACACAGAGTTACTATAATGTTTGTGGAACATATTGCATGTCTTTTCTCTAGAAAAGCCGATCTCACTGTGCCCAACATAATTCAGTCAGGAGTAACCATACCATTGAAGTCATCCATGTATATGCTTGGCGTTACTATCAGCAATAAACCTTCTTGGGAAAATCACGTGAGGTCCATTGCCAAAAGTGCATCCCAAAAATTGGAATCCTGTTTCGAGCCAAAAGCTATTTCACTCCCAGTCAGCTGCTTATGATATATAAAGCACAGATACCATCTGTCCTGGAATAATGTTCCCATATTTGGAGTGCGGCACCTAAACATATCCTGAAACTATTGGATTCTGTCCAAAAAGGGGGAATTCGTCTCGTCGGTGATGCCTCGCTTACAAACTCGCTCACTTCTCTGGAACACCGTAGAAAAGTTGGCGATTTATCTCTATTTTATATATATTTTCATGGGCGATGATCTTCTGAAATATCAACAATCGTTCCTCCATTAGCAGTCTCTTCGTGATTAACCCGTTGAGTTCAGTCTTCACTTTAGAGACCTGCAGAACGTCCCTATACAAAGACTCGTTCATCCAACAAACATCGAGACTTTGGAACTCATTGCCTAGGGAGGTGTTCCTCGAGGCATACCATCTTAAAGAAATTAAAGAAGAACACCAACTTCTACCTTCTTTCCCTTGGTACTCACGATATTCTCTGAACATTACAGGATATCCATTTTCATGAGAATCAGAACATAAAAGAAACTAGTCGAGGATATAGGTAATGGAATTTTCCTGTAGGGTGGAGGCATCAATAATAGCTATTGATGTAACGAGATTGTCATGCGAATTATAATAGTCAAGGACATTGCTTGGTTACGAGCGGTAGCCAAGTCAACCGCAATTTCCGAGACGGTGTTAAATCGCTAATAATCGACTTGCATTCAAAGCTTTATCATATCTTTGACAACGGCGATGCGAAAATATATGGAAAATAAATGAATATTATTTGGTATCTAACGTGTTATGCTCGTATCTATCGTGTTATGCTCGTATCTAACGTATTATGCTTTTGCAACTGGCGTGAATTATGGTAACTAATGTATTATAGTAAATAGTACGTTTATGATGTTGATAACTACTATTAATAGATATTTTATGAAATAGAAATTATGGTAACTAATGTATTGTGAGTAGTTACCTTAATAAGGTTTTGGTACGTTTATATATGATGTTGATAATTATTGATATAGATTTCATGTAATGATGTCTTAATCTTCAATGATACGATATCATTCATGTTTGTTTCACAAAAAAGTAGGACTGTAATGTGAAAACCGCAACTCTCTATCCTTGAAGACAACTGAGATATTGTGCAAAAGTATCGAAAGTTGGAACATTGTATATAACAAAACCGTTCATTTTTAGGAATTTTCATTTACCTAACAGTTATAGCAATGTATATTGAAAAGTGAAAAATAATTTTCAATTCAAATTCAATATTCACGTGAAGTAACTCTTTGGAAAACTCCAACTATATAATATTAACAGTAGTGTTTTTTGCTGAAACTCTCATAATTGATTTATTATATATTCTCCAAAGATATAAAACAAAAATGCTCAAATACTGTCAAAAAAAATCATAATCTTTTACCTACAGTACATTTTTGCCTCTTCAAACCCAAATCAGTTATGTTCCTCTATTACTGATTCTGAAAAATTTGCATTTGAACCGTGTACGTCATTTCTATCATCCATTCATCAGGCTGTTATCATGCGGCAGGATCTCACATCTGGGTTACCTGAAGTATCCAGGAAAACCCCATCATTCATTTACAGTAACACAATGAATCACCCGAAAGCCCTATGTAAATATATTCCAGGCTTCCTCATGCCGAGATTTTCCATTCGATTGCATTGTTCTGTATATCCTCGACCGACAGAATATAGGAGAACACAATCCAGAAACATATTATGTGATAAACTTTCCATTTGAATATCAGAAAACCTTGAAATTACGTCAACCAATTTGCAATGTGAGAGTTTAATCTTTATAGCTTCGAATAAAAGTCTTGGACTGAAGAGGGGTACCGAAGCAACATTCATTCAAGACGACTGATGTGTCTAGTAGGGACCAAGACTGCTAACACTGGGCAGAAAGTGAATCAGAACAGTGGTACTGCTCCTCACAGCCACCTAATCAAGCACCTCAACATTATTGGTTTCACTGACGATACTTGATGCAGGTGGTGCTTGGAGGATGATGAGGAGTCAGCTACACACATCCTCATGCATTGCTCAGCAGTTGCAGCAATACGGAAAAAGCTTCATCTAGGGCCCGAAGAGTGTGAGTGTGACCGATACCCCGGTTGGAAGATTATAGGTTAAATTGTAGGGGATACCCTTAATCTATTCGAGGCCGGGGATTCCGACATTTCGTGCAAAATCTGTCAGTTTCCTTGGAGCTAGGTTCCTGACATTAGAGGGCTCTAAGGATACCCCTTCCAGGAACTTGAGCCTCTTGCAGAAGAGCTCTGGGCATTCGCAAAGCAAATGTTTCGCATTTTCAGCGAAGTTCTCGCAGTAGCGGCACCTATCACTCCCTGTTTCGTCCATGTCTTTGAGGTGATACCTCAGAGGGTCCAGTGAGGAGTCCTGTTACTAGTTTTTTCCAACTCGAGAAGCGGTGTAGCTTTCCTTGGCGGAAGACTAGCCTTTTCGCTCGTCTTTGTTCTGGTACTACATTCCAGTGATATTTCATTTCATCCGCTTCCCAACGTCGAACCTGTGGGGAAGTGGGCCTTGGCGAGTCCACAGAAAGGTTCTGGCCCAAGAAATTGTGATTTGTCCCTTCTTTGGCAAGGCAGTCTGCTTCCTCGTTGCCTTCAACTACCTTGTGACCGGGAACCCACATCAAACTGACATGGTTGTTCGCTGCCAGTTGTCTCAGGGATTTTTTACAGTCTCAAGTTTATGACTTCTCAACTATCTGATAGAATATAGATTTTTGCCCTACGAGTGTCCCTTTCAAGGCACTCCTGGGCACGTATCTCTATAGCATATACTTCTGCTTGAAAGATGGTTGGAGTGTTACAGTTGGTACATAATATAATATGTATATTCAAAATATTCAGGGTTATTCTGCATTTACAGGTAGATTTGATCGAGTTTGGAAAACTATATCTTTCGATATTTCCTATAAATGAAAATCTGAACATGTTAGATTTGAAGACATAAGGCATTTTTTTGCGAGAAACTGTTTTGAAACAGTTTTGAAACACTCCATTTTCATAAACCATTTGTGACGTCACAATTGATTCTGGTTCAAAACGTTTTGAAAGCGTCTTTTGGACCGTTTCAATCATGTTTCAATATGGCGAACTGTCATCTGAGGTTAAATAACTATGACACGTGACGTTTTGAAACGTTGCATTTTTTCGGCTTATAAAATGATGACGTAGACGTATAAACTGTTTTAAAACGGTCTTTGAAACTGTTTTGTCGCAAAAAAATGCCTCTAGCTGTCCACCCAAACACGCTTTCCATTCATATCCTATGGAATAAATTCAATATCTCTTAACGCAGATGAATTTAAGAAAAAAATCCAGAGAAATCGATTTTCATTTTCAAAATGACATCTCTTGATATATATACGCAGATTATGACGTCATTCGCGTGGTTGTGGTGACGTAATCGATTATTTTTTTAAATAGGAACATACTCCGCCGTTACACCCCGTTTAATTTTTTTCTGGAAGGTATATTCATTGTCTCTCTGTCCATATACTAATATTAGGAAAATAAAGTAATACAGGGTAGAAAAAAATCATTAATTATCTTATATTCACAACAGAAACCGTTAAAATAAATGTTAAAATTCGTGACCTTCTGCAAGAAGACAATGTGATAGACGGGAAACAAATTATTCTCGAATTTTGACTAGGTTTTCGAATATATTTGTGAATTATTCACTCGTATTCGTTTTTTCAAATTTCTCCATCATTCCGGTATGTTTACATAAACTTTGCTCTTCAGATAACCCTAGAGAAAAAAATCGAGATGATTTGGATCAGGAGATCTAGGTGGCCATTCGACCCTCTCCGACCTATCTATCGATCACGAAAAGAAACATTCAGGTATTGCGTACATTGACAGCATAATATGATCAGATAGACAATGAATATACCATCCAGAAATAGTTATTTATGTATTAAGGGAATTATGAGGGCCTCAATTACCGATGGCAAAGTTTGCGTCCCGAGGGCCTCTGGCCCGAGGGACAGCAATTGCCAGAGGTTATTAAGGCTCTATAATTCCCGTGGTACATAGATAATTTTATTTTTGACCGATTTTCATAACAATATGTCCATATTTAGAACGCAATAAATGTTTAAATTCATAACCTTTCTGGTATATTTGAATTAGGTAGCGTTGATTGTAGCATTGTTGGTTGTTGCTAGGTTGTCGCTATTTTACATGTTTATAAGCAAACTTTCTTTATCAATCAATGTTTTTCCGTTAAAAACGTGTTTATTTTTTACCACAAATCGACGATCTTTTTCTGATATAATGGAGGATATTATAAAAAAAGCGGAAAAAGCAAGACAATCATTACTTCCATAGAAAAGTGAAGCTATATCAAAAAGAATACAACTTATATCTGAAGTGGCTGACACAGAGAAATGTTATGTCAAAAGATGCCAACGAAACTGTCTTTCTGGTAAAGTATTTTCAGTATTTTCTGGTAGATTTGGTAATAATTGTATTTATTCGTTGCAGTCAGAAACGTTTAGCCCAAATTCGTTATGGACTAAATGGTCAATGCTCAAATCGATGGTGACCATATATGAGAAAAGAGATATCACCAAGTTCAACGAACTAGAGGATTTTTTGAAACGGAAAAGTAAGGGGTATAAGCCGAAAAAGTCTGCTGTCTTATCTCCTAAAGATGTCATCAAATTTCTAAAGGACGCCCCTAATGAAATTCATTTATTGCATAAGGTAATTTTTTTCTCATAATTTTCTTTTTCGTTTGTTTATTTCGTTTTATTTGTTATAGGTTGTTCTAATTATGGGTTATTCTGGAGGATGCAGAAGTCAGGAACTTCTAAATATGAGTATAGCAGATATAGAGGACCGGGATACTGTTATGGTAGTGAACGTACCGGAAAGTAAAACTGGTGTATCGAAGAAATTTACAGTTGTGGATGAAAAAGAGTTCTCTGCTTTGCCTTTATTGAGACTTTATATGTCCTTGCGTCCTGAATGTACAAAATAATTTTTTTTGAGCTTCCGACACAATAAATGTACAACTCAGCCAATTGGAAAGAATATGTTTGGCAAAATTCCCAGCAAAATCGCAATGTAATTATGATTGCCAAACCCACTAACCTATACAGGACATTGCCTTCGTCGCACTTCTGCTACTGCCCTAGCCAATGCAGGAGCAACTATGACAAACTTAAAAAGACACGGAGGTTGGAGAAGTTCCACGGTGGCAGAGGGGTATCTGGAGGACAGTATTGAATTGAGAAATAAAACGGCGCGTATGCTGTCTACTTTGCCATCAGAAGAGGCAGGCACCTCGACTGTAGTGAACAGCAACAGCACCACCCATAAAAAAGAAGAAATTGTTTCCAGCGGCGGAAGTAATTTTCAGGGAACATTTGAAAATTGTACATTTATTATTTGTTATGACGTGAATAAGGAAAATATGTTTTAGTTTTCATTACATATAAACGTTTATAAGCATTTCTTGTATCATTTTCACCTGTAAAAGGTAAGAGGGAGTTTTTGAACCTTAATATCCCAAGGGAGTTATGACCCTCATTATAGATATCGTAACTCAGAAATAAAAAATGTTATGGTATGATCCAATTTGAAAAAAGAGTCGATGGAGTCACTACAATCACGTGGATGACGTCACAGACTACATATGTGTATCAAGAGATGTCAATTTGAAAATCGACCTGTCTCAGGATTTTCCTTCGATTCGATATGCGTTAGAGATAATGAATTTATTCCATACATTTGCATCATACTGTATAGAATGGGTTTGTTAATTATGCAAGAAAATTAGATTAAAAGTCACATCCCAAGAGATAGTTGGAATTGGCGACACCATGCGGCAGAAGAAAGAAACACTCCAGAAACGAATCTCCCAAACCGCAGAACTTGAAAGTGGCTGATAGCTCGACTAAGCTAATGAAGGAAAAAATAGAAAAGCCATGAATTGGACACAAATTTTTAAAGAGAAAATAGTCTATCCAAATTAAAAATATCAAACCTAGTTTGATTTTTTTTAGACTACGAGCAGAAAACAACTACTTTTCTGGCAAATACCACGCAGATCATCGAATTACATCTTAGTCCATGCAACGATTCACACTGTGAATGCAGATCGCAAATGATTCTTTCTTCCTCAGTCGTATCAATGTGTCAATGAGATAAAACCTCTACTACACTTCGATAGAAATTATTCTGGAAATATTTCTACTTCATTTTTGATGATGTTGGTGAGCGCGGGTGACATCATCCACATCATGCTACTAAAGAGTACGGTTTGGAACATATAAGTTTCCACTTTTTACATTTGAGATAACGCACCAACTTATATTTCTCGATTTATGCCAATACACATTATATGATGTATTCCTGGTTGCGTGATTGCCCACTGACGACAATGCTTTTTTTTTGGCTTTGGATTTCAACCTTTAGCCACACACATTACGTTGATTTCTTATTCTCAATTTTTTTAACTGTAGGGCTTATATAATTATTTTGTTCGTTGCTAATAAGTTTTGAATACTGGTGGGAAATTGTAATTTCAATTGTTGGAGTTTATTCATAAAATTATTAATTCCAAGAATGTTTTCACAGTTGAAAAATAGATGATTCAAATCAGCAGTTTCATTATCATATTGACATAGAGGTGATTCAAGGATCCCAATTTTATATAAATGGGCCGGGAAGCAACCACGACAATGCATAAAAATTGACATTTGAAATACCGTTAATATTCTTAAAATTCGTGTAGGCCTCAGTTCAGGCATTTAGATTTTTCAAAATCATTTGAATTGTTTGAGCAAATGATGAGAATCCACCGATTCATATCTAAAATTGTCGAAAAAGTTTTCCACCACCTGAAATTATATAAGTATTCAAGTTACATATTTAACGTGCCTTCTCGCACTCGTTGGAAAGTGTACTTCCTGCACTTGTTACGTTTCCACACTCGCCGCTGTACGTACTAAACGACTACTCGTACTTTTCACAATTGTTATGTTATATACTCTTGTGAGCATTATGCTCAATTTATAAACTCCGCAGCCGTAGCTACAGTTGACGCTGCAGTTACTGTACGTAGATGAAATGTACTCAAAATAAACATCTGTTCATAAACTCCGCAGCTGACGCAGGTTTCTTTCTTCCTAAGACGTGACAAATTCACATCGAGACAGGCACGCCTAACAACCTACAGACCGGTTTCGGGCTTATTGGCCCTCATCAGTGCAGGGTAGTTATCCGAGTAGAGTCCGTAAGATCTCCACTCGAAGCGTTGCCTGTCCCAATGCATCTTCGTCGCGTCTATTTGACCGCACCGAGCCGCGTTCCAACAGACAATTGAAAGTGGCGACATCATGCGGCAGAAGAAAGAAACACTCCAGAAACGAATCTCCCAAGTTTTACAGAACTTGGAAGTGGCTAAGAGCTCGACTAAGCTTAATAAATGAAAAAATGGATTAGCCATAAATTGGACAAAAAAATTTTTAAGAGAGCCCGAAACCGGTCTGTAGGTTGTTAGGCGTGCCTGTCTCGATGTGAATTTGTCTTAGGAAGAAAGAAACATTTGCGATCTGCATTCACAGTGTGAATCGTTTCTGCGTGGTATTTACCAGGAAAGTAGTTGTTTTCTGCTCGTAGTCTACCAGACATTCATTTCAAACTATGTTTGATATTTTCAATTGGATAGACGATTTTTCTCTTGAAAAAAAATATATTCATGGGTCTGGTACAAATCAAAAATTGGGAGATTCCACTTTGCTTTATCATGTTTATCATAGTAGGCTACATTGAGAAATATGGAAACTCTTGTTTGGCGAGCTGACACATTTTTAATGGCCATCGTTTTCAGAGGGTCTCGGTTCTCACAGAATCTTTATACATAAAAGGATCGTCTTGAAGAATGTTTGAAGTGAGAATTCAACTATGTAGGACAAGCCCATTGACTGGAGAGTTGGAGTGCTCGACATTGTCCGGATTATCAATTATGCTCTATTCGCATAAAAAAGTTTCATGGTATCATGAAGGACCATCACGCATACGACTTATAAAAAAGTCTCTGGAAGTCCTCATTTTATCATTTGATTAGATGAGATAAGATGCTGAACAAGAACTTTTCTTCTTGCAAAATTCAGAAATTGAAATACCCTTCGATCATAAAACAGACTAGATGAAAAACGCTCAATCCTTACCAAAGTAGTTGTTTGAAGCCAACATCTATTATTATTACTAGGGTTACCTTATTCTAAAACAAGGATAGCAACAACAGAATTATCGTATTCATTCTTCCTAGGACTGAATGACAACAATGTAATATTAAAGTTTTCTGAAAATACACATCTTTGATTTATTACCCGAATGATAATAGATTAAATTCACTGTCATTACTATATTGTGAATTTACTGGCAATATGAAGTTTCATAGTGTCGAACTTGAGAAATATTACTTCAAACAAGTTGTTATTACTTTTCAATTCCACTGAATATATACTTATTCTGAGCATTTTCTTAGCACTTGGGCCAATAATTTTATCACTTGTAGTGAAATGATGCGAGCAGACCCTAACATCTCTTGAAATATTCTCTTTCTTGATCATATTATTACACATACCCACTGACTTTTCATCTCGGGGAAACCCGAGAATGTTTTCGAATTACCAAAATTGTTTTGCATGTGAGGGTGTGTGAATAATGTTCGAATAATACGACGCTTAGTAACTCACCAGTGGAATGTTGTGTTCTGGTCATCACTTTTAAATCGTCTCTCACACATCTAACAGCGTTTCATATCGATTTGAACAGAATGAACTGAAAATATGCCATTTAATGAACCATCAAACAAAATTTGATTTGAAAACGAGACGTTTCGCGCTGTCACTGTCAGCGTTCGGTCGATTATCGGTGGAACGAAATTAGCGACGTTTGCACATTCACCAAAAATCATATTTACTCATATAAGTACCAACAGAAAGATTTTTATATATATATTTGGGAACCTTGAAAAAATTTAGTCTTGGGATGATTATGCACGACCGGACGTAAAATGGCTCTTTATCGTTCGGTTGTGCGGGCGTAAAATAGCACTTTACCGCCCTCGGATTACTTTACTGCAAATATGGCTACTAGTCTATTTATTCACCCACCAGTCTGGAACATGAGCAAATTGTAAACCCTTAATAACTCCCTTATTATAAGAGATAGAGAGAAAGTAAAAACACTCTCATGTAATGCTTTTTTGAGAGGAACATCATGGGCGTAGCAAAAATCATTTCAAAGGGGCTTAAAAGGTATCTAAGAACAGTTTTATTTATATCATGCTTGAGAGGTGAAGAGGTATTCACAAAAAAATATACTGGTCGTGCATAAAATGTTGTATTTATTTCAGGACTTGCTTTCATGGACCTAGGCGCGTTATTACTTACACGCTACGGTCCATGAAAGCCCTTGTTACATAAATAACTATTATTTCAGTAGGGTTGTCAATAACCGAAGTAAATAAAAGTCAAGTATATACGACACTTTGTATACCACTGCAATTCTTTTGATTTGGGTACAACTTGTAATGCCTACTTCGTTAATAAGGTCCTATTGAGTAGGTTTCAGGAGTCTGAACATTTTACAGGGTGTCACCTGGAATGAGGAAGTTACAGTCATTTTTGTATTAGTGTGGAAGTCGCAAAGAACAATTTTCAACCGCAATAAGCGACTCGCCTTATCATGAAGAGTGAAAAAATGGTTGGAGTTAATATTGAGATTTGCTACAGAGATGGAGTAATGATTAATATACGTCATTCAACCAATGACAACTTCCAATAATAAATGAGTAATTATCCTGAGGTTATCAAATATTATATTCTTGAATTAATTTTAGGATTTTGAATCAGCTCATGAAATCACACAGACTTCCAAAGAATGCAATAAACCAACTGCAATAAGAGGGCGTTGCCAAATTTCCAACTCCAATGATATTTTCACGATTTGTTCATTCCTGGTTCCTGGACATTAAGTTTGAAACTCAATTTGCTTCATTTTTATTATAATCGAATGTGAATTCTTATTACAATTATATAAGATAAAAATGCATGACGGCTTTTGGTGTTTTGAGGTTTTGTGATTTATAAGCACGCGACAACGCGATCGATAATGTGGCATTTTCAATAAGGTGGCGATTGACGGTTGGTTGCATCCAAGGTGGATATAGGATGGTGAAACAGCTCTTCAATTGTTTCTGCGAAAAACTTGTAGACCGTTTGAGAAGGTACTAATATTTCCACGACTTGAATGAAGATGGCGGTGAGATCGATTATCGAAGAAGATTTCCGTTGCTTACGTATTTTTGTGGTTCGCATCTGACAGATATGAGTTGAAATGACATCAAAACACAATATTTTCAGTGAATCTGGAATAATTATCGATATTTTGACTCTTCTCAGTCATTTTTCATCTAGAACAGATGAAACTGATGAAAATATGACAGAAGAGCAGTTTCTGTTTTACCGCCACAAGGTATGTCGCCATCTCTGATAACTTCAGGAAATATTACTACGGTATGAAATCAAGTAGGCAAAGGTCTACAGTTTATTCTAGTGCTTGTTAATAGGAAGCTGTTTCACCATCCTATATCCACCTTGGTTGTATCCAATTTTATTTTCACGGCAAACTTGAACAGCTCCATCTCGCGTTTTTATAGGTTACCAACTGGAAGGAACTTCCGGTTTTCTTCTAGTTGAAATAAATGTTCGTTGAATTAATAACATATCGTGTGAATTCAAAGTTTAATCTTAGAATACGGAACCGTATATCTTTCTTCGGGAAAGAATAAGTAATCACAATAAAAAAGTTCGGTGGGATAGTAATTCTCCACCTTTCAGATGTTTTTTAGCGTTCATACGAAACCCCTGGAATAAAAGCAATCCAGAAATCATACTCAAGGTTAAATTATATCCTTCTAGCGTGCGCGACAGGTTATTATTCCAGTGCTGAAACAGTGGAATTTTCATTCCCTTTGAAATACTCCTCCGAGTAACATGCTAAATCGGGAACACATATCAAAACCAAATAAGCGAGTTAAACTGCTGAAATGAAAGCGAGGCATTTAAAAATTGCAATGCAATATTTCTTCTCATGAAATTTTAATGTGAACGATAGCATCCAGAACATTAAAACATTTTCTGCCCCATAATCAACGTGAAATGTTTGTATGTTGTTACAAATGAGATGTCGCGAACAAGTTTACAAAAAGGACACTTAATTTAATGCCAAATTCACAACTCCATTGGTATTTCTACTACTTGTTCATTTCTGGACATTAGGTTTGCAACTCAATTTGCTAGAGTAACTTTTTTTTAGTGTATATTTGTGGATGTGGATAACTTCACACCCGGATTGTTGGTTGCATACAATTTTACTTTCATGGCAAACTTGAACAGCGTTTTTATAGGTTACCAACTGGAAGGAACTTCCGTTTTTTTTTTTTCATTAGAAATAAAGGTTCGTTGAATTAATAACATATCGTGTGAATATGAGTTTTAGGAAACCGTATATTCTTCTTCAGGAAATCACAATAAAAAAGTTCACTGAAATAGTTATTCTCCACATTTCAGATATTTTTTAGCGTTCATCATACTCAAGGTTGAATTACATCCTTCTAGATAGATAGATAGATAGATTCTTTTATTGTTTTTCAGAACTTAACAGTTTTTTTACAAGGTTTCAGTTTCTATTACATAGTATGTTACAAGAAGAGGCAAATAAGAGAAGAAAAGCAAGTGAGTAGTACATATTGTAATGGAACATATAGGAGTAATTAAATTCAAAATAATAGTGAAAAGGACATTGGTTATGCTTGCATATGACGTATGGATGCTTCTAACATACATATAATACACACATTCACATAGTAGGTTCAACGAATGAGATATACGCACTGATTCATTATTCGTTTAAGATGAATGATCTCAGTTTCATATTGCTAAACAGATGGTCATGAATAGTTTCTGCTCTAGATAACGTGTTATTGTTATTGAGACAATCAACAAAGTTTTTTATTTTTACTTTTGATTTTTACTTTTTTTGAGGCCTGTGAGATCAATAGCAGATAGGTCGGTGTGGACATCAGCCAAAAAATATTTTTATTTGTCTAGTCCAGCTGTATTTGGATTCACATGTTTGGCAGACGGTGGTCTTTCATTTGAAGGAGTTCAATAAGCCAATTCATTATGTGCTTGTAGATTGTTAGAGATATTTTAACTCGTCTAGCTTCCAGTCTGACGATGGCGTCTGGGGTGTTGAAAAGAATCACAATGCATTATAGGCAAGAATTCCACATAGATTGATTAACCATCGTAAAATTGATAACAAACGTACCAGCGTGGGCGATTCAGTTCTAGTTAAAGTGACCAACTTTGCGAACCAGGGAAACAGTACGAAGCTATTGGAAAAATAGAAAGAACCATTCACTATCACCGAATGTATGGTAACGATTGATACGGAGTGAAGGATTTGACTCTGAGAGATGCAAAGTTCAATTTAGATATGAAGGGGTAGTTGGAGTGGAACACCTGAAGCTATAGGGAGAAATTGATTCGTACACGTTCGATGATGTCGATGTACCTTGTTCCCCATACTGGTATACAGTTAGTTACAATACTAAGGACAAGTGAGTCCAGCAGTTGCATACGCGATTCCCAACAGTCCATTTTGGTTAACCTCATCAGAGCTATTACAGAGCTAGTTGCATGCTTTGCTTTTTCGACTGGTTGTCTTTGACATTTGACTAAATAAAGAGGAAGAAAGAAGAAAGTGACACCGCGATATGCGACAATGTCAATGTCTGTGACAATGTCAACAGGATTCGATTTATAAAAGAATCTGGTTTTATTCAATCCCGCTCCTCCTCTTGTGAATATGAGTATTTTGGTTTTATTGGAGTTCACTTCGAGGAACTTCTGATTCAGAAAGAATGATCAAGTCATCTGCATAAAACAACATCACTAATTCTCGTTTATTGTTCAAATTTATTTCCTTCGCTTCTCTAGATAGAAAGAACTTCTCATTATCTGCAATGAACATTGAAAATAGTAAGGGGCTCAAAGGGTCCCCTTGAAGTACCCCAGCAGTAATATCACAAAGAGTTGTGTGCCCTTGAGTACCAAGAACTCTCATTACATCCTTCTAGCGTGCGCGATAAGTTATTCCAGTGCCAAAACAATAATTGAATTTTCATTCCCTTTGAAATACCCCTCAGAGTAACAGGCTAAATCGGGAACACATATCAAAACCAAATAAGCGAGTTAAACTGTTAAAATGAAAGCCAGGCATTATAAAAATTGCAATTCAATATTTCTTCTCATGGAGTTTTGATGTGAACGATGGCATCCAGAACATTGAAACATTCTCTGCCCCATAATCAACGTGAAATGTTTGTCTGTTGTTACAAATGAGATGTCGCGAACAAGTATACAAAAAGGAGATCTCATTTAATGGATCGCCATTTGTATAGCAAAATTATTCAGGAATTGCATCCGAACGGTTCTTTCCAGTGATTTATTACACCAATTCGAACTACACGCGAATGGTTTAATCCGGGTGGTATCAGCTATAGAACAAATGAAAATATTTTCATTTGATATATATTATCTCGCTCGGAATGACCGGAATTTCGAATAATGGAATGGATAATTAAATATTCAGCACAGAAGATGCGAGGTGAGGCATCTAAAATTTAGAGTGGGAAGAATACATGTTAGAATCATTGGTTTTTCATCACCAAAAATATAGTCTTTTTAACTGAAAATATTATATTACGGCGACTTCGAATAAAAAAAAATTCAAATCAATTCAAATCAACCATTCCTGACTCAGTATATATACACCACTTTCCTGCCAATGGCGTGGTATGAGGGGGGTGATGCTTACATACATATTTCTATTCGATGATTCTGTTCAGTTTATTCATATTTAGACAACAGTAGATTCATTATATCAAGTTCAATTGGAACATGATTCGATTCTTGAATGTGAAAATAGTCTCACCAATTAGATTTTAGAAATATCAAACATAGTTTGAAAATGAATGTCTGGCAGATATAATTTAATGTTCCGCGTGGTATTTACCAGGAAAGTAGCTGTTTTCTGCTCGTAGTCTGCTAGACATTCATTTTCAAACTACGTTTGATATTTCTAATTGGTTAGACTAGTTTCTCTTTCAAAAATTTTTGTCCAATTCATGGCTTTTCCATTTTACATGATTCGACTCATCTGTCGTTGAGTGCTGATTATCTTCATTCTTCAGTAGGTACATTTGTGATGTGAGTTCATAATTTTGTATACGTCTAGCAATTGGTACGCGAAATGCGTATCATTCAATTAACATATTAGTTCAATAACGCACAATCCTGGCGACACTAGTTGTTTGGGAGCAACATCTGAATCGTTTATTGAATTCTCAAACAACAAGAAATCACCTTGGTGCAGTATATTTTGAGAAGGTTGATTCATGTAGCATCACTATATGTAATTTAACTCAATTCAATAGGGTTGAAGTATACATACATACAAGGCTTGAATCAATTACAACATTAAGTGAAGTTGACTTAAATTTAGAGATAATTTTGCATGAATCCACCTTTATAATGAAATAATGAGAATATTCTCGGGCATGTATTAGAATATCATCTTTCACAAAAGTATCTTCTTATATTTTCAGTGAATTGTCCACCTTTTCCAATTCTCCAATCTCGAGAAACTTGAAAATGTTTTGAAATCATCATAAGAAAACGCAATACAAGATATCATAATTTATATTTCACTCTGCTCACTCAACTGGATCCTTGTTTTATTTTCCATATCAGGGTATAATAGCTATGCTTAAATAATGTTCATTTATCGAATGATTCGTAAGGATACACCCAAGGTGGATATAGGATGGTGAAACAGCTTCCTATTAACAAGCACTAGAAAAAACCGTAGACTTTTGCCTACTTGATTTCGAACCCTATTAATATTTCCTCAAATAACCAGAGATGGCGCCATACCTTGTGTCGGTAAAACAAAAAGTGTGCTTCTGTTCTAGGAGAAAAAATACCGAGAGTAAAAGAGAGAGAGAGTAAAAGAGAGAGAGAGAGAGAGTAAAATTATTGAGAATCATTCCAGATTTACTGAAAATATGATGTTTTAATGCCATTACAACTTGCATCTGTCAGATGTGAACCACAGAAATACATAAGAAACAGAAATCTTTCTTCAAGTAGTCGAAAGATTACTACCCCTCTGTATCCACCTCTCGGATAAAACGAAGTATCACAGAAAAAGCAAAGATTTTACATAGCGATCGCATTCAGAATATCACACAATCTGAGGATAAGATTGATAATAGTATATTAAGTATGGAGAACGGTAAGGGTTTTATACCGATCGATCAAGACAATTGTTTGGAGGAGGAGCGGAGCGACGACTCCAATTATTGTCTGAGATCGGTTACCCTTAACGTTCGACATGCTTATAACGTTTCTTGCACGATTGATACCATTATAAATTATAATGTCGATAACTCGACGGTAAGTGAATTACTTACCGTCGAGTTTGAGTACTTACCGTCGAGTTGGATTACTTACCGTCGAGTTGCTAGTAAATGTCACCTACTGACGTAAAATCTGTCACGGTAAACAATCGTTCGATTGTCGATTGTCGGACATGCTCAATTGGCGGCGTTGACCATAGATATAATAACAACTATATGGAAAAATACTGTCTGGCTCGCTAATGATGAATTGTGCGCATGCGTTTTTAGAATTTGATAGGTTAGGTATATTTGTTGACCCATATTATGTGAAAGGGCGTTAAAATATACTTATTATTGTACTAACTGATTGTTTACAGAAGTGATGTGTGATAAGTGATTGATCAAAAATTCGCCCAAGAATCTTGTTCCGATGACTGTATCGTCACAGGCAAATCGCAAGTATCGCTTTGTAGATCACATCCATTTCTGCATCTATCATCAAATATTATCCAAAATCGTCCAACAATCATCGATATAAATGAATATTTGAAAAATAAATGTCATGATAAAATAAAAACATCGAATTGACGGTTACGTGACACATTTAATTGATTGTTAATAATTATCATACGTTTGTCGCTCACTAGAAAGCTATACTCACCTTCATGATGAAAACGAATGTCGATTCTTAATTCAAACTTGCGCATGCGCATATCCGCGATTAGTCCCGCAGACACTCATTTTTTTTTATTTCTCGGCTTCAGCTCTGGTAACAATTAGATATAATGGCGTTGACACATCGAAATGTACCCAAATCTTCAGACTGGCATGCTGTCTATGAACATATAGAGAAAATTGATACATATCACACACGCTATATCTAATTCATCTTGAAAAACTTTCGAAAACGAAACCTGATGCCCATATCTCCAGAAGCAATTGATCAATCGGGAGCGGATTATCGAGCACTGAGTGCCCGTTCAAACTTTTCCCATTCAACCTCTTCTGTGGGCAAAATAGACAAGATCCCTGTATATATAGAAGCGAGTCATACTGTATAAATGAGGCACCGTCGAATATTACACATAGGTATTCCTTTTTATGCACTTCTTTGGTTCAAATAATGGTAATGAGAGGAAACGACGTATATGAAATGAAATTAGCAACTTGAACGATTTCGGCAACTTGTCACCATCATCAGGAACGAATCTCAGAGTAGTGAGATTAATTGAGATTTTGATTTGGTGAACAAAATATGGCTATGAAGAAAAAATTCACTTTTCTAAGATCCATACAAAAGTTGTTTGCATTGAAGAATTAAATGTTTTCGCGTGACCACAAGTATACCCATTTAGGAACACTTCAAGATGGTTGAATATTAATATTAATTAGAATACATACTTGCTGATGAAACAAGTTTTCCTCATATTTTTTCTGATTTCGGTCAATTTTTGATATCACCATTTCAAGGCAATATTATGATACTGTACTTCAGCACATATATACGAAAGCGATTATTCAAATTCAATGAATTACGTGAATTTTGTTTCACGATACAATAACAGATTGATGATTCCAATCGATACTGTTATAATGTGAAACTGATATTTTGCTGATATACAGGGTATTAATTTGAAAACTTACTACCCTAAATGAGACGGCGACACACAGCGGCGAAGAAAGAAACATTCCTGAATAAATCTCCCATATTGAAGATATGAGAGTGGTTGAGATGCTCGACTAGCCGATAGATTTTGAAAGGAAACAGCCAAAAACTCTAAGTGAAGTGGTAGTGTTAAATGGGGGAAAATAAATCAATATCATTCCCACGTTATTTAGAATAATCTAAATTACAAGAGGTGGAATACGAGCAGAAAACAACTACATTCCTGGCAAATACCACGCAGAATATTGAATTATATCCACCCGTAGTCTATGCAAATACCACGCAGAATATTGAATTATATCCACCCGTAGTCTATGCATCGCAATTCATATAAATGAATAAAAATGCAAATATTTCTTTCTTCGAACATGCGTTTATGCTACCAACGAGACAGACACGCCTACGAGTGGATATAATTCAATATTCTGCGTGGTATTTGCCAGGAATGTTATTGTTTTCTGCTCGTATTCCACCTCTTATAATTCAGATTATTCTAAATAACGTGGAAATGATATTGATTTATTTTCCCCTATTTAACACTACCACTTCACTTAGAGTTTTTGGCTGTTTCCTTTCAAAATACAGGGTGGTTCAGAATGCAGAATGAACACTCTGTATAAAAAGAACATATAGTTGACAAAAACCTCTGCATATCCCAATATCCGAGTGTGATAAAAGGACCCCCTGAATCAGAAATCACAAATTCTATTTGATCCATTCGGAGGACCCTTCATTTGAAACATTGTGCTGAATCGATAATGTATTATTGAATGGGAATCGAAACCGCAAGTCATAGCCCATAAATACCAATGATACTGAATTGAAGTTTCACTACCCCGATAATTGTTTCTCAGCTGTTTGCTCAGAGGGTATCCGTTCGGGATCCATTGGGGATTGCAAACAGGCGGTGTGGACATTCTCACGGGCATTTGTGGTGGTGATTAATGTTTGACGGAGTGAAACTGAAATCCGAATTGGGGTATTTTTCATCCCAATTGCAAATGTATTATTGAGGCGGATTTCCACCGAACCAGACAAAACTGCTGTAACAATTTCATTTTCTTATATTATTATATCAGAAATTGCTACTAGCCATACATCGGTCGACAATATTTTGGACATCCTTTTTCTTGAGAAACCATGTCGTTGACAACTTTGAACTCTCCCCAACTGTAAATAGTCTCAGTTAAGTCGTGTGGATTTTATGATATCAAGTAAACCATAAATATTGGCAACACTGGAGTTTTTGCGTTTTTTTTTTCAAATGTTGGAACGAGCATGACGAAAATTGGAGGTGCGTCCGTATAGACTTCAGGTAGAGGTACTCTTTCTCTAAACTTGAGTGTGAGTGAACGAGCAAATTACATGCTCCATTTTCTACATATTCCCGATCCATGAATTCGCACCCCGAACTTTTGGCAATTATACTGTAATGGAATAGGGTTGTACACTTTTTTTCGAAAATTATATATGTGAAACGCGGGCCTCCAGAAAATACGTCGATATTTTTTCGAAATTTTTATTTTAAAGGGTTTTCCAAAATCGACATTCAAAAATCGAAAATTCTCCATCCTTTTCTAAAAATGTGACGTCACCTGGTATATTGGTTTAGGTTCTGTTCCATTAATTGAAGTAGAAGAAGAATTGACAATCTCTGTCATCTTTGACAGATGGCGGTAAAAAATTACTGGGCGATTTTAATTCTTCCTGCGAAAATATATTCGGATGATTCAAGGTGAGTTACTATTGAGTTTTATCTCATTGTTCAGCGTTCATTATACTCTTCACTGACCACTGTTTTCAGAAAATTCAAGCATTCAAAGACTTGTGCTTCATATGTGTGGATTCTCGAAAGACATATTTGTTCCTACTCCAAGTGTTAATATGACAAACTTGGTGTTTTGCAGTAGGACAACAGATATCATCAGCTACATCTGCAAGTAATTGCTGTCGTGAAGATAATTTTGATCTAAGTTAAAATTATTCTTTGAATCTTTGTACATGAACATCATGAGAAGAAGAAGAAAGTGTGAGCAGAAAGTAATTTAGTAATAGGTATAAGCTAATAAACCAAATCTTTATTGTCATGAATATAAGAATTCTCATTAAAAAATCACTTCTGTGAATAATAAATGTATTTTCCTTAATCCTCAGATATTCTTAGTAGGTACGTACTCTATCTATGATGTGAGTTTAAATGAGATTTCTTCTTTACATTATATTGTGAATATGTAATAATAATATCAACTTGTGTAGTTTATTGAATATATTATCAGATGCACCACTACACTTACCTACTTTTTCCAGACAATAAAGTTATTAATTGAATTAATTCTTCATTTTTATGTATATTTTATAGTGTTTTTCACTCGTCTGTTCAATCGTCTCATTGACTTCGCAGAGGTTGTATAGAAAATCCTATAGGAATATTATTAACTCATATAAAATACCTGATTTGCGTTATATAGATGATAAACAATCAATTAATGCGCTCTTTTGAATATTTTGTATTAGTTTCGTAATCGAAAAAAAATTGAATTGAAAATTGACATATCTTCATCTGACTTATCTGCCATCACTTATGTCAAAAATTCTTCTTCCCTATTATTTTCGATATTTTTACGATACCAGAGGTTTATGACCGTATTCGGCAAGAAGTATCGCCGATATCAAAATATCCTACTGTATTGGACTCCAGATAGCTCTCGATTGTTCGTGAAAGATCTAGAACAGAAAAGGATGGAATATCCTGGAAGCTATCAGATGAAGAGAGATGACAGGAAAATGACAGTTCCAGAAGGTTCTAGAACAACTCAATCACGATATACAGGGTTATTCACGTCAAACGACACGGAAAATTGTGGCTGAGCCGTTCGATTTTTCAAATGTTTCGAATTTGGGACATTTAGAGGACTATTAGGGGTGCATTTTGAAATTATTGTCATGATATACAGAGTATCCCAAAAACATTAAATGTATCAAAGTTGTGTTTTTTCAAATCGAATGCCCTATATATTTTCTTGTTTTCGGATTCTACGATGAAAATAAAGGTAACTCTTATGAATGTTCATCATATTTAAACGTTGAAGTTCTCGAGATATTTTGAATTTTGTGAAATTGTGGTCATAATTTTGAGGATTCAATTCTCAATGGTTGTTGAACATTTTTTCACCAAATTCAATTTGGAGATAAGTAATGGATCAACTTTCGTGTCACAAGTGAGGAGAATTGACTAATGTGTACAGGGTGGTCAAAAATTAACACTGAATTATTGCTACTTTCGAATGGTTATAACTTCATTATTTCAAATGGAACACCCTGTATTTCATCACGAGGAAAGATGTAAAATTTTATTCTCTAACTTAAACTAATATACTTCCCTATGGCTAACTCTACACATTTTCATGAAAATACCCCTTTTTCAGATTTCGAACCCACCTTCGTCAATTTCAATATTCATCAAGTTACCTGTGGTGTTTTGACAATTACAAATATTAATATATGGAAACAAAACTATTGTTTCTTGCTGTCAGTTAGGAATTGTTTGTTTTTGCGAATCGCCTTGCAGTAGGAGTTCGTTTTTTGTTCTGTTTAAAATTCGAAATGGGAGTTTATCCAAAGGAAGAACGGATAGACATGATTTTCGTTCTGGGAGAATGTTTGCAAAATTGCTTATTGGCATCTCGTGTTTACGCTGAATGGTATCCTAACCGAAATCACCCTAACAAAGCCGTTTTCGAAAGATTATTGACTCAATTTAAACGAACTGGAAGTGTTTTGCACGGAAAACCAATAAGATAAAAGCCTGTGACAAGAAATGAGGAAATCGAATTAGCAGTTATTCTGTCAGTGATCGAGAATCCACGTATAGTCCAAAACCAAGTATCTGATAATATGCCTGATATGCATATTATCAAGCAAGCGTTTCCAGAATTCTGAAGAATCATAATTACCATGATTATGGTGTGGTATATTTGATTTCTTTTGTAGCCCCCCAAAAAACAAGAAATCTAATATAAGTCAGGCGAGCTTGGTGGCTATTATCTTCCAACATATATCCATATGAGTTTAAATTTATTCACTTGACAAATAGTACTCGTATTAAATGATGATTTCAAATGAATAATTTTTGTTCTACCTCATTATCACCTGATAACATCATCCTCAATCAACTAAAAATTATACCATCTAAATATATCAAATCTCTGGGTATTATCATGGACGAAACTCTAAAGTACACGTACCATATGAATCATTTGTGTTCGAAGCTAAGGAGGAGTTGCTATGGCATCAGGGTATTAGTGAAAAATGCAAATATCAGTACAGTCAGAACATTTTATTTCTCAAATTTTTATTCTCATACACGCTATGGCATTATTCTGTGGGGAGGCTGTAGTGAAGCTGATAGGGTATTCAAAATACAAAAAAGAGCAATTCGCATCATAAAAGAACTCCGGTATTTGGATTCATGTAGGAGCCATTTTAAACAATTGGAACTACTTACTATACCAGCACTATATATATTCGAATGCATTAAATTTGTATTTCGTAACAGGCATTACTTTGAAGAATACAAAATACAACACCTACATAACACCAGACACAATAACTATAATTTACCCGCTCACCGACTATCCTGTGTTGAACGAGGTGCATTATATTCCTGCATTAAATTTTATAACCATTTACCTTCATCTCTCAAAGCACTTACAGACTTCAATTCAGTAAAGAAACCACTATTGAAATTACTCTATGATATTGAACCTTATACAACTGATGACTACCTGAATCGCAATACATTATAATGATACTAATATCACCTACATCAATTTTTTTTTGTGACTGGCTTGTACATTTTAAAATGTAATAAGTGCAATAAATTATTATTATTATTATAAATGAGAGTGGTATTAGATTATTGTGCCAAAGGATCTATTTTGAAATCAATATTTGTCTTACCTACAGGGCCAAAACTCAAAATATCTCATGAGTGTAATATACTTTTGGAAAGCGCAAAGTATTCATGTTTCAAATATTAGAAAATTCAAATTGTTTAATTTAAAAAAGTATAACTTAGCTCTTTTCGAAAATACGACTAATACACTGGATTCTATATAGAAATATGTATAAATGACAGTTTCTACTTCTCCTCTGAGTTAAAAGATAGAGGAGATACAAGGGAGGTCCCAAAATGCGATATTTTCAATTTCGCCCTGTATCTCAGAAACGAAGCGGGCTATCAAAATTTTGCATGCGGTATCACGAAAAAGTAGCCAACGTTAGCGGAATCTGCAAATCTCTATATTTGATATTAAGGGACATATCCCGTAAGGACATCGAAAATGGGACAGCCGATACACAATACTAGCTTTCTTTCTAAACTAAAACTAACTCTCCGCGACACTGCCGTCCTTTATATAGGTACAAAACATTAATTCTAGCAAAATCACTCATTCTCCAGGAACTTCTAAGAATTACTGGCAATGAATAATCCGCTAATTATAGAGGTACGTCGGTCACCGATGTTATCGCGAGGCCATAAATCACAGCCTGTCGCGCGCCGCCGAGATAATGATTTCCGGTATTCTCGGAACACAGCGCAATTCGTAACAGTATAATCCCTATCTACATCATCTACACTACCATTTCACGTATGGGTCATATCAGTTAGGTTAGAATCAATCTTGTTGGAGGTGAATCCATATAAAATTTTTTTAACTTCAGAATCTGATGTAATGATTCAACTTGGAGTTGAAACTACGCTTTTTGAAAAATACTGAAGCTTTCATTCAGTGCCGGTTTTAGCACTACCAGCGCCCTGGGCGGAATTTTTAAAGCGCCCCCTAACTGCAGTTCAAACCCATACGGAAAGAAGGCAAAGGATATAATGAAATCACCATTTTTTATTAAAAGTATTTCAAAAGTAGATGATGAAAGTATCTGATGAAATTTCATCTTTTAGGCGAACTCTCTCATTGGGATATCAAAGTCGATGTTTTCTTCAATTTCATTGTCATCGATTGACAAAGTTGCCAAGTTTGTCTATCTAGATTAAAAAGTTGATAGGTTTTTCTCAGGCAACCATTACAGGTATATATAGTTAATTATATTTGCAATTTGCAACGCTATCCACACATTTAGATAAGTTCTAGTGATAACATTTAAAACAAAAACAGGAGATCACCACAGAGTTTGACAATGTCGGTTATTTGCAAAATCTCTTTAATGTTGTATAAAAAATACCAAGATTCCGTTCACCTACACACATAAAAAGAATTACTTGATTTGATTTGATATGCTTTGATTCAAGAGTATGGCTTGTTTATATATACTGGAATAAATGTCTGCTCAATTCAAGATTATTATGTTCCCAACTAAATATACTCATGCCAATGTTATAGATTTCTTGAATCGTAAATGAATGAAGTTCTTCGTGAGAATAATACAATATTTCAGATTGATAACACAATATATTCAAATCAAGACAATGATAATCTCTCAATGACTCGCATTTTTCTTGAACAAAAAGAATCAGATTTTCAGTTTTAGCTGTAGATTGTTTTGTATCAAGAATTTTATCAAATTAGAGGAATTATATCGATTTCTTGAAATGAGAATCATCCTCAACTTCCGTTCTCTTATTGGGGCTCTCATCAATCGTATCATCACTTGCAGACCTTCTTCTTGACAACCTTTCTCCCTATTCGTAGAGATTATTTCTGAACTTGTCCACCAGTTTACCTCGCAATAAAGTTGTATTCCTCTGGTTTCAAACTACTGTAAAATATAAAATATATCAATCACAACTCCATGTAGGTACAATGTGAGAGATAATCTGACTCAGCACAATGTATGGTTATTATATTTCTTCAAATCTGGGTTCACATTCTTACTACTGAATTCATTTTCCTTGGATCGAAATTAGGTAAAAAAATGTAAAAATATGTTAGGTATAATATGCAGTATCAAAATACCTAAGATGTCTACAAGTTCAAGAAGCTCTTTTCCACTGTTCAATCAGTGTTTGGACAAATTTAAACGTTCATCCGCACATAGGTACCTAACCCCAATTTTCACTCACTATGCCGATCCTGGTTATTCAAGTTTTTCACGAATTATCAGTTTTCGAGATGATATAGCTACGTTAATTGATTGGATACACAATAATACCTACCCAAGAATGAACGTCGATAAGATATAGGCATGTAACTTACCTCTAAAAGTGTTAATTATATCCTCAGATATCTCCTAAGACCTTAGTTTTTCTTTCATGGCAAGCCAATATTTCTATGCCAATAAAATAGGTTGAACTGGTTGAACAATGATGGATGCACGACAAGAGCACCGAAACAACACACTCACATCGTTTGGCAACATTCTCGGCTCGAAGGGATCGCAATTATATTCAAGAAAATGTTATGGTCAATCCAAAGAAACTTTCTCAGAGATTTACTCATTCAGAGATTAAATGTTGAATGTTATTTTGAAAGAAGACATTCCGTGATATATTTTTCAAGAACTTAATTATTTTTTCTGGATACCTTGAATTTCTTGAATTGAGAACATTTTGTTATACCAAATGAATATTCCAGTGAAATAATTTTCTACAATTGACATATTCAATAAATTCATTTCAAATAAATTATTTCAGAAGAAGAATGCGCTTTTTCAAAACAAGAATTGGACGTTGAACAAATATATCGTTTTCATTTGAGAATTTGTTTTTATGTGTGTACTCATTGAACTATTCGAATCTTTCATCATCTTAAATTAATGTAGTGTCCATGCAATCTGAATTTTTTTCTCAAGTAATTTTCACCATCAATTCTTGTTGTAGCTCTAAGCACAGGTTCAATTTCTAGTTCTTCAGCCAATTCCATTGCAGTTGAAATGACGCTTTTATAGACTGTTATTCTATATTCTTCCAAAAAGGTGCAACATTTTTTCAATGATATCTCTGTGCATTTATCGGGATCCATGTATATTGATTTTAGAATTTTACTAACAACATTAATTTGAGATCTTTCAACTGTTCGGCTAAAGGTACGTATAAATGTAATGTACTTATTTTCTATTCATCTCAATTTTTATTAATTCACATATGCGAATGATGAACTATAATAATAATTATTATTAGAAGTCGACTTTGTTCTTAGGAGCACAGTAAAAAGGGGATGGAAACATACATACTCATATTGGAACATACGTATCAGAGTATATTAACTTTATTACAAAAGTATCTTCACATTTTGATAAAAAACTATGTGAATTATCATGATACTTCCATTATTTTACCATAAACGTGTGATTGAATGCAATTATACATATGATTTCAGCTCATTCACATAATATTTGTAACCGCATGTAGATTATTGTATTTATCAGTAAAATAATTAAAATTTAAAATAAAATAATTACAGCATAAATTGATCGTTCTGTAAGTGTGCATTCAATGATCATTGAATAATCATTGAATGCATTGAACATCATCAAATAGCTATACTATACCTGAGTAGAAGATAAATTGTATGTTAATTATTAGGTAGGTACTAACCTTGTTTATCTATGGACGATTATTGAGTTATGTAATCATACTGTGGAACATTTGAATATAATAGCGATACACCTACAAGTAAAAATCATAATTTATCTGTAATAATCCTGGATAACACATGAATATACGTAAGGTTTTACTTTCAGAATCATGTTTATGTTTGACATGATATTACAAAGAGTATATGTAATTTTACAAGACAATAAAAGGGGTATGTAATTTTACACATAGATTCAAGGCATTATTTTTATAGTGAGTACTCATTTTCGTGGTTTCATTATAACCAAAACAAAAACCTTTCAGAGAGAGTAATTATACCATATTTTAAACATCACTCAGTAATAATGTTGAGTGAATAAACCTACTTGAGGCTATTGATCAGTTTAATTATGATAATCTACGAGTATTATACTGATAGTCAAACAGTTCACTGGTTATTAGTGAGTTAGATGATGTACAGCAAATGATGTGATCAATAATGAATTGCTGATTGCAAAACCGAGAAACGAGGATGAGTAAGAAGTGGAAGAACGCGTATTGACATCAAGATAGTCCTAGTTCAGCTGTTTTCTTGACTACATTTTGCAATCATACTAGAACTCCAATATCGATGATATCAAGAACTCAATTAGAGTTCCTAACCTCGCCTCAACCTCGCCATGATACTTTCGAGTCATAAATTCTGGTGCGAAAGTATTGAACATTAACTTGAGAAGTGAATTTATACGACAAAATGCGATGAATTTGTAATAACGAGTTCATAAAAATACCCATTATTCCAGTATTCTGATGATATGAGCAGTAAGAATAACATGATAATAAATAAATTCTCTAAGGCACCTTTATCATCCAATGAAGCCAGAGATAAAAGGTATAAACAGGTCAATACTGTGAATGGAGAAGAATTTGGAAATAGGGATATGATAATTAAATTTAATTTAATGAAAACTAGAGCTTCTATTTCCTTCGATGTGAACCTCTCGATACCTATAATGCAATTATGTTAGGCACCACTGTTTCTATGAAGTCCATATATTCTTCATATATGTTTGGAGTTCAGTTCCCAAATGTATACAGAGGCTTCTAGATTTTATTCAAAAGAGAGTTGATCTGGTGATCCTGCGTTAACGAATAACTCTTTTACCTATCTAGAATATTGCAAAAAGGCGGGCGATCTCTCCCTTGATTCTCATCGGAAATCACTTCTATTATTCCACCACGAGCGATTCCGAGCAGGCAGACCAGACGTACGAATGCTGGAGACCCCTTTTTGTTATTATCGAACTGTGAATTTGTGGAACTCATAACCTATAGCGAGGTTTTTCTTGATACCCATTACCTAGATTCATGAATGTATGAATATTCGACAACCGAAATAGGTGAGAAGTCTCAGAGTCGCTACTCGCTCTGTTTATTTGATCTTATTCTTTATTTTTTATTCGCAAATGAAGACAGAGTAATTCACTTTATTTAATGTTTGACGATGAAAAGCAATAGTTGAAGATACAATACAGAATAATTACGAAATTTAGCAAAAATGCTAGAAAAACAACGTTAATTTTCCTTTGATTGAGCCTTTATCGCGTTACTTAGCTCCAAACTTCAAGAAACTCCAGTGGCGGCGTCAAGATTATGGGTTATAACGTAACTCGTCTCGACTCATATTTAACAAAATTGAGGCGAGTAAATCCACCACTGGGAGTTGATGGGCTAACCTGTTATGTTTATTAGTGAATCATCTTGACGTTGTGTTTTCTCATTTTGTTTTTAATTTTACATTTCTTGTTTTATCGTTTGTGTAAATAGTTCAGTAGACAGGTTAAAAAAAGTGGGCTTATATAGGTGGAAAAAGGTCGGAAGTTAATAAAACTTTAGGATGTTGTTCAGGGATGGTTAATTAACATTTTCCCAAGTTTTGGACCTCGAGGACCCTGTGAGATAAAAATGGTGGGGGAAAACTATAAAATTTTCGACCTCTCTCCAGTTTTTCCTCGATTACTTTTTTCTCTTACGTCATGCGGCAAAAACATATCAATACTTTTTTGTAAAGCGTTAGATTTTCTACAATTTTGATGAACAAAACATGTTTGTTTGTCAATTCGCTACCGAGATATGGCTCGTCGAAAAAAAGGCAAGTTTCAAAAAATGACAAAAAATGCAAAATTCCACCTCATTTCATCTGGTATACCCGAATTATGATCAGGTGTTGCTGTAATTATGGTTCTTGGTTGAAGTCATTATTTTTGGACACCTCACTCCTCCTTCTCCCACCCAACCCCAATTCTTAAAAGCTAACTTTCTGATGAAAACCAGCCATACCTCTTCACATCATTTTGGTATTGATATCAGTTATTTTGAGGATCGATATACCCCCTCATCCCTACATAATTTTCCCAGGGCAGGTAGAAAAAAAGACGTAGTTCCTTTGTTACGTTATTCTCAAGGCATATTTTATAATGAAGAATAAATGTGCTTATCTCTCTAGGCGATGATCCAGCGATTCAATGCATTCGACTACCAGCCCCGCTAACTGACTGAAAGGATCGGCTGACTCCGCAATTTTGGTACTTTCAGTGGGCAGCACGTACGAACCTTCTAGCCTGTTTGCTTTTCGTGAGACGATGATAAGCCCATGGAAGATAGAAAATTCAGGAGATGTTTAGAGCCATACCACAGATTAGAAAACCTTACTAATCTGTGGCCATACTTTGTAAACAAACCCGGAAACAGCAGTCATGATGGAGGATCGAAAATATTTGGGGCGCACTGCTATCATGATTGCATGAGCCAGAGCGAGGCATTTTTTTTCCAAGAGTCCAATGTTTGTCGTTCATTGGTCAAAATCCGGAACCGCAGTACTCGCATTATCCAAAAAGTTGTCAATCGGAGGATACTCAACTGTGTTGAACACTCTGGAGCGCATGTCCTCCAGAATTATTGTTCCAGCTGACTCCAAAATTCGACGTCTTTCTTCATGTGCATCTCCTTTCCTTTAGGTGGAGTACCAGTTATCGTACAGAATTTCGTCACCAACCCCCTTTAGACTGACAATAGGCCCTCTCCTTGATTCTGAAATGATGGTTTGATGGTCTCCATACTTCATCTGGAGACGATTTTTCACAGTATTGCTGTGTGGTCGACTGTCTTCCTCAATCAGCTGCTGGATGGAAAACTGGCATTCATCACTATTCTTGTCGATGTATGAAAATATCATCTGCATGGTTTCGCCAACATTCGGCGATGGGCGGAATCCTCTTTTCTGCGATGACTTAGCTGGATGGTAAACACTTGCAAGGCAGTTTTGAAGATACTCATCATTGACGGCGACCAAATCAGTGTCCAAATTTTGCAACTGGCTGATGTGTTTTTCTATTTTCTTCCCCTAGTCGCCTTTTCGATAATTCTATTGAAAATTTCGGGTCTTTTTTCTACCTGCCCTAGGATAATTATGTAGGGGGGAGAGGGGATTTTTTATCTGAAAAATAATTGATTTCAATGAATTGGAGTTGTATGGGGTAAGCAGGAGTGGGGTGTCCAAAGTTGATGACTTCAACCAAGAACCATAATTACAACAACATCTGATCATAATTCGGGTATAACAGATGAAATGAGGTGCAATTTTGCATTTTTTGTCATTTTTTAGCTAATTTTTAAACATAACTTTTTTTCGACGCGCCATATCTCGATGAAGAATTCACATACGAATAAGTTTTGTTTATAAAAATGGTAGGAAATTTGACGCTCTACAAAAAAGTATAGATATGTTTTTGCCGTAGGACGTAACAGAAAAAAGTAATAGAGGAAAAACCGGAGAGAGGCCGAAAATTTTATTTTTTCCCTACTATTTTTTTCGCACAGGGTCCTCGAGGTCCAAAACTTGAGAAAATGTTAATTAACCATCCCTGAACAACATCCTAGCCTAGAGTTTCTTTAACTTCCGACCTTTTTCTATCTGAAACTACCTGTCTGAACTAAAAGTTATATAGCTAGGACCTAACCGCACATGCAATAATTTTTAATTATAATAATCATTCCGATTTATTGTAGTTTGGGAAAAAGATTAAATAAAATGTGAAACTGTTTCCAGAACTCGTTTCGAAGTTCAAATCTCGGAATTGACTTGTCCGGAAATATCTTATACTCCTAGTAGGTACTGTTAAACCAGGCTCATAACGTAAATAACTATTACATCTCGCCACATTTCAAATGGTGTTTGAAATCGCGATTAAACAATAGCTATTTAAACCGAAAGTGTTTCTACCCTTCCAAAAATAATGTCGCAGTGTAAAAATGAATGAATCACTAGAGGATTCCTATATATTCGAACATACGCTACCAAACCTTTAAATTCTCGTTTCATCTCAATTTGGGGTATGTCCTCAAAGAATCTATCTATCTGCTGTGCCGACTTCCCTTTATAAATGGAGCCAAGGGGACTTTTATAATAATTGATACTACGTTGGAGCGCTGATAATGGATGTCTTTTAGGAAAGCTCTTTGTATAGTGAGAATTTTCGTTCCTTTAACAACTATCTATGAGATTTGAAGTAGCTATTGGCACTGAACAAGAAACCGAGTTTTGTGAAGAAGTTTCAGTAATAGACCTCACATGACCATCCCATGATAGGGGATGGTATAACACCGAGCATGAATATTTTAGAATTTCAGTCAAATGTTCATTAACAATATCGACCTGTCTCCGCCTTGCACCTCTGGTGTCCCTAGCTAGATGATCAGGGGCTCTAGATAACAAAGCAGTATGGAGCACATTGTCGTCCGTAAGCTGTCAAAAGGACAGGAGGACACATCCATAGATCTTATTATTGCTTACGCTAGCCAGATTATTTGTTTTGTAGTACTAAGCCATTGATTGGTCGTTTTAGTTGTTGACCATACAAATGTGTTGTCCCACATGACCATGCTAGTACCTACTTTCTTGCAGATCCCTCTAGACCAAAAAATTACTACAGGATGCCGGATCTGGCGTAAGCAATAAGATCTATGGTCACATCTAAAGTCCGTGTCTCACGGTCCAACAATTTGATCGAACTACAGATCTGTGATGTAGGCACGGTAGATATAGGATGGTGAAACAGCTTCCTATTAACAAGCACTAGAATAAACTGTAGACCTTTGCCTACTTGATTTCATACCGTAGTAATATTTCCTGAAGTTAACAGAGATGGCGACATACCTTGTGTCGATAAAACAGAAACTGTGCATATGTCATCTTTTTATCAGTTTCATCTATTCTAGATGAAAAATGACTGAAAAGAGTGAAAATATCGATAATTATTTCAGATTCACTGAAAATATTGTGTTTTGATGTCGTTTCAACTCACGTCTGTCAGATGCGAACCACGGAAATACATGAGCAACAGAAATCTTCTCCGATAATCGATCTCACCGCCATCTTCATTCAAATCGTGGAAATATTACTACCTTCTCAAACGGTCTACAAGTTTTTCGCAGAAACAATTAAAGAGCTGTTTCACCATCCTATATCCACCTTGGATGTAGGTAATCAATGACGTCACGTCAAATAGCAGCTGAAATTTAGAACTTGTTCTAAATATTTGACATATATTGTATGAAACAATAAGGTTAGGTTTTTTGTTTTCGAAAGATTTTTTATTTTTCAAAAGTGGAAGAAAATTCATGGGATCGAACTTATAGGTACCCCAACGAAGACCCACCAAAATCAAGATAATCCCTTCTGATGGTATAGGTAAATTTATGTTTGGAGTTGAAAATGCACGGTCAACGAATTTTCGCCACAATAAATGAAAACAGAACAGAACTCATCTGCATTGCTGATGTGACAAAACATATCTTCAAAAATTTGTTATTAATCAACTGGGCTGGTGGTCGAGTGCGTTGAATCGCTGATGGCTTATAGTCTAGAGCAGCGGTTCCCAAAGTGTGCGCCGCGGCGCCCTGGGGCGCCGCGAGGAGCCAGAGTTTTGGGTTACTTCTGTCAACGCCGGCGACGCATCCGTTGTTAATTGAACCCGATAATCGAACTATCGATTGTTTTTAATTCGGATTAGCCTTGGCCGTAAAGGTATTTGACTGTGAAAAGAATTGTAAGCGGTTGAATTGTTGAGATAAATAGAAGAAGTAATAGAGAGTTTTAGTAGTGATACAAACAAGGTGTTGTGATTTACAAACTCAGGACAAATCGATGTTCCAATATGTAAAAAGTTAGTCACAGGATTTTTCATAAAGAAATCGATAAATCAAGCATCGACAAGTGACGAAGGAGTAAAAAGAAGAAAAAATCGCAAATACGATGATAGCTATTCAAACTTTGGTTTTACTTCAGTAGAAGCATAGATTAAATACTCCGTAGAAGTAAATCATGAAGAAAGACCGACGTGTGTGATCTGTTTGACAAATCTAGCTGTCGAAAATATGATGCCATTCATCCTGCGATGGTTGGAAAGTCACGTGAAATTTTCATAAGAAAATTGTAGATTTTCAGCTGTAGCTGTAATAAAGAGCAAATATCGTTAAAAGATCAACGTGGAGCTAGAAATAAGAGTGGCAGTGTCAAGCCTCATTCCTCGCTTTGAAAAAATTTGTGGAGATCACCAAGCTCACTCATCACAATAATTTTTTTCCCTCAATGATAATGTATTCTTGTGTGTTAGTTCAATAATGAACCTATATGAAAGTTAGATTGGGGTTGTTTTCATTTATGTGTTTTGTAACTAGTGACAATATATGTACAATCGCGTTCTATAGAAAGTTATACAGTACAACGTTTGTGCTTTGCTACTATAAGTAGTAGGCAAGTTGTAAAGCACATACATTGTGAATATGCAGCACTATCTTGGACACGACTGTGTATTATTGCGAGTGAGGGCGCCTTGACAAAGTACTAAACCTGGAAGTGCGCCGCACACTGAAAAAGTTTGGGAACCACTGGTCTAGAGGATTAAAATCCCGCGGCGGCTGTTGGAAATGTTTATTTATTTTTATAAGATCGTTTAGCGGGAGGAAGGTAGGTGACCAACCGAACATTCTTGGTATCTAGATTTCAATCCTTCGGACTCTCAACGATAACCAGCCGAGTAGTGCTTCGGATGACACTTGAAAAGCTAAGGTCCCCGTCTTCCTTACTCATACAAGTCCTAGACTTACGAGAGTGGCTTCGCAACTAAGTAGGCGGTTAAAATAAAATGCACATCAATATCAAATCGCCATACACATTCTTAAAAGACATTCGACAATAGGCTAAAATGAGAGCCTTAAACTTTGGTGTATTCAGATTTTTCATAACTCTTCTCTTTTATTTTTGGTTTTGCTAGCTCGAGTAAACTTGATTGATTTCTACTAAATTTAAATTAAAAAAAAAAGACCCTCGATTGAAGGAAACAACGAAGTTCATCCTATTCTCGTAGATATTTCCTTTCATAGAGCCCAGAGGTCGATTAAGAATTTGAATTTATTGCCCATATCATCATTGGGTACTCTCCCTCTATGAATAGCTCTTGAAATCGTATCAAGTTAACACATTTTCTGATTGAGTAGGAAATGAAACATTCTATAAAGAAAGAAGATCTGACGTCATGAATAAAAATATTATTATTTTCCAACAATATTTTTTTCATGTTTCATTATACAAGTATGCACAATTTTGGGGCCCCTGTGAAATCCAGGGCCCTGGGCTCCAGCTCCTATAGCCCCTTTCCTTTATCCGCTACTGTACCAAGGTATCTATGCTGTTTTGAGGGCTAGGTCCTCTTGCGCTTTGAGCTTTGGGAGAGGAATAAGTGCGGGGAATAATTTAGAAATTAGTAAGGATAAGAATTTTGAAGGCCTGGATCGGAGAGAGTTTGTTCACCAGGTGTATTTTGAGTGATTGGGTGCCGAACAACCGCATTATTATTACTCCAGTGCGAGAATTTTTGACTTCAGTACTTTGTTAGAAATAGTTAGGAGGTAATCATACTGGAAGTCCTCACCTTTGAGAGGTGAGGTAAGGGTGAGAGGGGTGTGGAGATATTACATTTTTTGTTTTTTTTTTTGTATATGAAAAACCGTGCCCTGTGGAGAAAAATGTTTCAGATAAAAATGAAAGCTGATTTCATTGAATCTTACTCCAATATATAATTTATCGAATTCCAAACGGTTTTTACGATATACGTTCGGAACAAGCACCTATGTTACACAAGACAAGGATGAAATTCTAGAAGACGACGAAGACGATGACGGCTACTCAACAATGGTACCATTACCCAGGAAAAGAAAAGCGGGCGAATCATTCTAAATAATAACAACGATGTTGATTGACAAAATATACGAATAAAACGACGATGATGATGACGAATTGAGCACGAACAAAAGGAAACCGTGAAAAGAGCCTCTCAGGGAAACACCGTAAAGAAAACGCGACTCTACATCGATGGAGGTGTGGAAAAGAGTTGAATGGAAATAAATGAAATGAAAAATTGTACCGAACATGTTTGAGTCGTTATTTTTACCTTAAAATCTACCTTCAATAGATTGTTCTGCATTTTTCGATTTCAATATAATCTTTAACAAATGAAAAAAAAAATAGAGTAACGTCACGACACGCGACCGCGTCGGAGCTTTCAGAGTATAACTAACTGGAACGCTAATATAGGAAAATATGCGGGGAACTTTTAGCCCAACTATGCGAACTGAGATTTCAGATTATGCGCCGACGCAATAAAAGTGAAGGTATGAAAATCATGTATTTGATCACTACAACTGTATGCATTTGATGACGTACGTCTGTGATAAGATGAACTAAATCAGACGCGACTTGGCACTTTTTGTTTCGTGTTAATTCTCACTGGTCAAGTGATAAATGGTCATTCGCCAAATCCAAACCAAAGAGAAGTTGTTCCATATCGTCAATTTGCCCTGTTTGATAGTTTGATAACATTTTCATAACCTAAAAAGGTTGAAGGTGCATTGCTGCAATGCAAAAACTGCAGTACTAATTCTAGTTCAACCTATTTTTGGTGAGTTGAGATTGATACTTACACTTGAGCTGTATTATTTTATCTTAAAATCATCCATTTTCAGTTTAACTAAGAATAGACATTGCTCTTGAATGTAAGCTAGATATTGGTAGATATACAAATATCGAGACTTTGAGCCATGGAAAAGTGATTTGTGAAGAACATTTCATCATTGATGACATCATATAACTTCTGGTGATAAAAAACGACAGGCTTAATCTAGGTCCTCAAAAGCATCTGTCAACTATCCAGCGAACAGTGTAAACATAATTCAAATTGTTCAAAGCAGAGAAAAGTTATTCAGATTTCCACAGGGGCAAAATTTCGGGGTGCGACGTGATTAGTGCTGTGTAGTTTGGAATAAATACATATATTATAATATTTCAAGGACAAAATAAGTAAAAATTCCAAATCACCGAAACAATTATGGGAAACTCTCAAGACTATACATAAATCCAACGCAAATACGGATATCAAAGAGATTCAGAATGAGTCTGGGATGATAATAAGTGATGACACTCAAATGGCTAATATTTTTAATGAACATTACGCCAAAGTCGGTAAAACTCTAGCAGAGAAAATAATCAAACCAAAAACAACCCCACCTGAGAACACGAGGAACCAATCTTCACTATTTTTTTACCCTGTGTCAAATAAAGAAATTGTTGATATAATAAATCAACTCAAGAATTATAAGTCACCAGGAATTGATTCAATAAAGTCAGAAACTTTGAAAAATATAGTACAAGAAATTAAAATTCCTCTGACGTATCTACTGAATGAGATATTGAAGGTTGGTATCTGCCCATCTGAATTCAAGATTGCAGTTATCAAACCTATTTACAAAAAAGGTAATAAACAAGATGTTCAAAGCTACAGACCTATATCGTTGATATCCGTATTTGCTAAAATATTTGAGAAAGTAGTGAAATCCCGACTAGAAAAATTCCTAGATAAACACCACTTACTTTCCGAGCGCCAATTCGGCTTCAGAAAGGGAAAATCGACTCAAGATGCTATATCACGTCTAACTTTGAAAATCTACGAAGCGATGGAAAAATGCAAGCCTTCTTTATGTGTATTTCTTGACTTATCGAAGGCTTTTGATACAGTCAGCCATCCTCAGTTATTGGAAACACTCGAATATATGGGAGTTCGGGGAATCCCATATAAACTCATGGAAAGTTACCTGCAAGAAAGGAAACAATTAGTGAAAATCAAAACATCATTGAGCAGAGCAAAGGAAGTTGAGTTTGGTGTCCCACAAGGAACAGTTTTAGGACCTATACTTTTTACGGCATACATCAACAACTTACTAACCATGAAAAGCTCGGGGGATATAATCAGCTATGCAGATGATACTGCAATTTTGTATGAAGATGATAACTGGGACGAGCTGAAAGCTAAAGCAGAGAGTGACTTATCTCAAATATTGTCATGGCTCAATCACAAGTTATTGACGATCAATATTGACAAAACCAACTTTGTTTCTTTCTCCTCCTATAAGAATAATCTACCACCCTACTCGTCATTGAATATAAATGATAGTGATATTTCTATCAAATCAACCGATGAGATCAAATACTTAGGTGTTACTATAGATAATCATCTTAGATGGGACAAACATATCAATAGTGTCACAAAAACTCTACGTAGTCTATTGTATAAGTTCAGATATCTTACTAAAATATTGGATACTCACCACAACAAAATAATTTATTATGCCTTAATCGAGTCTAGACTCCAGTATGGAATCTTAGCATGGGGAGGAGCAGCGACGGCTCACATGAAAAAACTAGAAAATCTACAAAAACGCTTTCTGAAAATTATTTTATCTGAGAATCCTACTTACCCCACTGAGACTCTCTATACTAAGTCTGGAATGTTAAGTATAAGACAAATATTATTTTTGAATCTTATTATGCATCTTCACTCTCATAAAAATCTTTTGGACAACATCGACCATAAATATCCCACAAGGCACAAAATTGGCAACTTCGTCAAAATACCTTTTCGAACAAAAAAAATTGGACAAAGATGTTATGCGTTTCTCACCTTAAAAGCATTAAATTTTCTTCCTGAAGATATTAAACGAGCAGTTTATGTCATTAATTCGAAAAATTTACTGAAGAAAAAAATTAAGCGATTGATACTTGAAACAAATTACAGAATCATCTCTGAGTTACTTAGTTGAAAGATGTTACTTCTCAGTAAAAATAACAATAATAAGAAATTAATCTCATTTTTGTTTTTCATTTCTCTTTATCATGATAATGTTGTGTTTTTATTTTCTCCTTTATCACCAATCTAGAATAATTATATTGTATTGAAATTCAATTTGATTTGTAAGTTAATATTAATGAGATAACTTGGGGTCATTTATTGTTAAAAACAAACTGTTACCTACCATTTCACCTTTTGCAGCACTTTTGATATGAAGAAAACACCACGCGCGGCTTCGGCTTTTGTGGTTTTCCCTTCGTTTATTTGTGTTCAGTATTGGTACTAATATCAACATAAGTGTAATTTTTTTTTTCTCATGACATGAATAAACATTATTATTATTATTATTATTATTATTATTATTATAATGTGCTTTATTCTATGTGGAAATTGTTTTTTTTGCCTGTTTACTTACCATATTGTGTCACAGGAACTAAAATCATTATTACAAAGATTGGTTGATCACAAACTTATTTAATGTAGAACAAGGATTATAGAATAGGATTTATTCGTCGCTGAAGAAGTTTACATACACATAAAACGATACATACATGTAGAAACTTGGAATAGTTGAAGAACGTTTAGAAAAATACAATCAAGACAATAAATCCAAAAAAATACAAACATTTGATTGATTAAAAATATGATTTTATTCGGTTGTATGATGATTTCCGTAATTCGCCCCAAAAATTTTGGTTTCACCCTGGAACTGCTAATTCATATAATCCTTTATGCAATGTTTCTTCAGAGATGTTAATGTTGATAATTGGTCCCAAAGCACAGTCCAGGTGGTCTGTGTAGCAAAGGCTAGACCGGACCTGGTTACAGTAATAGTGCGCATGCTCCCGGCCCGATTTATTTTCAGTCTGCGCGAGATTCAAGAGGGTCTATGCTTGAGGAGTTCCTTTGGCATTCCAGTTATTGGTTATATTTCAGTGGCCGGAAGAGACAAGACACAGCATGGATTTTCAAGCGAAAAAAATTTGACAAAAATGTTATGCATATCTTGCTTTGAAAGCATTTAATTTTCTTCCTGAAGATTTTGAACGAGCAGTTTATGTCATGAATTCGAAACATTTACTGAAGAAAAAAATTAATAGCTACTGTTACTTGATGCAAATCACAGTATCATCTCTGAGTTACTTGGTTGATAGAAGTTATTTATGATCTAATGATAATAAGAAAATAATCTTAATTTTTCTCATCTTTCTTTATCATATATACAGGGTTATTCAAATTCGACGCTCATCATTTGGATCCCGAGAACCGTAGGAGATACGAAGAACTTTAAATTGAGGAAAAGTTGCGGAACTTGATGACCATTATTTTGGTAAAAAAAAATTGCAATAGCTCTTTTAGTTTTCAAAAAATTCGAAAAAAAACTGGATTTTCAATTATCTTTTTTATTTTATTCTTGCTTCATTACTGGATATACAAAGAACTGAAAGCACTTTTTCATTGCCACATTCTGCGATCTCCAAAATAGCATTCATAGATTCCGAGTTCGACGTTTTGTCTTCTTGCGGCCATCATTAACTTTTATTTTTTAAATACGAAGATTCATATTTTTTTACCATGCACTGACTTCTGAAATACATTGACAATCAAAGAATTGATTCAATTTATTTATTTATTATTGACGAGTTTCAATCTCGAAAGAGTTGTTAATCAAGTAACTATTAGTAATGTTGTATTTCAGGTTTCAGTTCATGGTGAAAAATATGGAAAAAGATGCATCTTCGTATTAAAAAAAATTGATGATGGCCGCGAGAAGACGAAACGTCGAACACACAATCTAATAATGCCATTCTGAAGATCGCAATATGTGGCAATGAAGAAGTTCTTCCAGTTTTTATTGTATCTCCAGTAATAAAGCAAGAATGGAATGGATTAAAAAATCAAAAAATCCAGTTTTTTTCAGAATATTTCGAAAACCTATAGAGCTATCACCATAATAATGACCATAAAATTCCGCAAATGTGCCCCAATTTAAAGTTCTTTGTATCTGTTACGGTTCTCGAATTTGAATAACCCTGTATATAGTTTTTTTTATTTATAATCATATTGTAATTTTATTTATAAGCTAATGTTAATGAGATAACTTGGGGTCATTAATTGTAAATAACAAACTGTTACCTACGTTTTCACCATTTGCAGCAGAATTGAGATAAAGAAAACACCACGCGCGCACGCTAAGAAATATCCATCTGATAAATCACTTTTCCGGCTAGTGAAAATTTCCTGATACTTCTTAACAGCAATCCAAGTAATCCCAACTGCGAAAAAAGTTTCCTTCAATATACCATTAGGAATATATACCAGTCTGAAAATGACATTTCAGTTAAAGTAGATAGTAATTTACTAACAAGAAATCGCAGGTGATGTATTCACTATTCCTTATAGTAATTTCAACCTGGGAACTCTGGTACAATCTGTCCGAGAGAATATTGAAAATTAATGTCAGCAGTTCTTAACAATGTATCCAGAAATATTTACTATCTTCTTAGTAAAATTAATCTCAGAAAGTTAACTAATCCAAATGAAAATAAGCACTTACTCTTCCGAAGCAATTTTATTAACTATTCAGCGAGTAATAATTGTCATAATGCTGTTCATTGATGAATACTAATTTGAACAATAAACATTCAAATAGTCGTTTATCCCCCAGGGTATGAATGTGTTGAAGACAAAATGGTTTCTGGAGGGATTCTTTATGATTATTATTGCAATAAAAGGAGAAGATTTATTAAACTAGGACTAGCCAAGAAGAAAAATGAGGAAAGTGAAAAGAGGGGTAATTACAGCAATTTTAGAGTAAATTGTGATTGTTATGTAGGTTGATTTATTTTTTATATAATCACAAATACTTCTGTCTAGAAAATGGTTAAAAAATTCTCTGGATTCATGGATATAATGGTGACATAGACATTGAATACCTGATACATTTCAAGGAAGGGTTATGGTTACGAAAGATAGGATAGGATACTGAAGACATTTTCTGCTCGCATAAACATAACCTGGGATACACTTTGGTATGAAAAATGACTTTTTCATTCTATATTAATACCTACTAACTGAATAATTGTTTATTCCAGATTCAGTACGATTTCGAAGAGTACCAATAGAGACATCAAAACTTTCCTATAAAAATCTACTCCGGATCAACTGGATAACGTCAGTTAAGCGGCGCTATGGCTGTTACCACTATATTTTTCATTGAAAATAATCGAAAACTCAATATGGAGGCCTTCAAAATTGGAATCTCAAGAAGAATGTTTGCCTCTTGTTTGCCATCAATGAGTGTAGATGAAGGGATTACAATAAATCGGTTGAGAGTATTTCACTTCCGGTAATGAATATAATAATACGAATTGTCACTTTTTGTCATGTAGTAGGTACATTACAATCTATTATATAAAGTTTATTTCACTGAATAAAAAACAAAAACTACCAGGGCTCATTGATTAATTACAATATTTGATACAAGGAAACGGTACTCTTCCAGTATTGTCTAATTTACTATTCCTCAAAGTACACACCAATGATGTACGAATGGTAACAATTCAACCGTGTTCCTAGTAGAGCTGACTATTATATTATGTGATCAGCAAGTTGACTCAATTTACTTGGACTCAATAGTAGTGTTCACTGGATAGAATTTCTGTCCATATATCAACTATATAAACCAGTGAAAATCACTTCGATTCTAGTAATGTCTACCGTTTTTTTCTTTGCGTGCAGCTTCGGCTTTTGTGGTTCTCCCTTGTTCTATATTGGTACTAACATCAACATTAGTGTAATATTTTTCATGAGATTGGCATGAATAAACATTATTATTATTCATCAGCCAGGAATCGTCGTATCATGTTTTTTATTTCTATATTATCAAAATGCTGTAAAAATATAGCAGGTTCTATATACGAAATATTGCTTTTTGATGAATACAATTAAAAATTCTTGCTATAATAAATATTTATTGCCATAGGTAAGTATAAGATGAATAAAAAAATACATTCATTGTTATTATTTCACGGGATAATTGCTGTTTTCTTAGTATATCAGTTAAATAAACTACTCAATTCCCGACTCCTCAACAACAGCCAACAATTTCTTGACTGCACACTGTGTACCTTCATAGTAGAATTCATATTTCCTTTCGTTAGAAAGTCTTTTGAGTTTTCTGAAGACAAGATTCTTCTTTAAAACTCCCATCAGGTACCGTTGCAATTCACCAGCGAAAGCTTCATCTCTATTTGTTTCCTTTTTCTCTATTTTCAACATATAACTCAACATTTGATTGACTGTTTTGCAAATTTCTAAGTATTCCACCTTAGCTGCCCGTGAGCTTGTTCTTTGGAGTTGCTTCTTCGATGTCTTCTTAACGGCCATTAGGCGGTCCAAGTACTTCGACAACGCTCCTTTATTCGAACTGCTCGATGACATTTTCACTGATACTTGAATACCAAATCGAGAACAACAATTTGATTTACAGAGAGTTGGAATGCCTTTATATGCATTTAGCAGCCTTCAATTATTATGGGTATTACCTGTACTAATCCTATCGATTTTTAATGATAGTTCTTGGTAATACTAATCTAAGGTAATACGGTATATCTTCTGGGAATTATCATTTTATGGAAGGGATTATTCTAGGAAAATATAGATTTTTAAGATTAAGTTTCTTGCATTGTTGTTTGCAATATCGCCATATTGAGAATTAGGGACTAGGTGTGGAATAGGAAGACAAGAACTAATGAAATTATTAATATAAAATCTTGATTTTGATGAGCATATTCCACGAAAAAATATTCATAAATCTCAGAACTGACCCAATCTAGCTCATCACTACTTCAAACCTTTTTTTTTTGTACGTACTACTTTTTTTATTCTGACATCCCTTGGAAATGGCTTTTGTCTTTAGTGCCGTCCGTCCATTTCTCTTCTCGAGTCCCTTTCACTACTGTCACAAAACAAACATCATAGTTCATGTAGAGATGGATACAGACTGGTTAATTCACTTCCTATCCTGTGAATGGTTCCAAATCTCTTGATTTCGCCTACTTTGATAAAACGTGACATTGCGTGGGTGAATTTCGCTAAGTGAAGCCGCGATTTCAACCAAATTTACAGGTTACTGCAGGTGTCAATACAAAAGTATGAATATTCGATTCTAAATGACGTCTAATCGTTTCTAAAAGTTTCATGTAGATATTTTTCAATTAGTTTGATGAGAATATGTATCAAACATGACTGAAAGAAAATTCTTCAAATATATTTCGACAGTAGTGCCCTCTATTGTTGCACATGAGAACCCCACGTATAATGAGCTGAAATTCAATTGTTTCAAATCAAAGATTTTTCTGCTGAAACAGTTGAAGAGTAGTGCAACCAGGTTGTTTATGTTATTAATGACATTTGGAAAATAATATTTATAAGAACAATTGATATTGAGGTAAATTATAGTGTCAAGTTGTTATTAAAAGCATATATTACGCACGAATGGAAAGATTACATGAGTAGGTAAAGGTTATTGAATCATTAAGTACCAAAAGATCATCAGGTATGTTAAACGATAGTAAAAGTCTTTCATAAATCTTACTTCTGAAAATCTAAATGACCATGTAAATTATTTTATATTATATTCTTATATCAGGTTAATTCTAGCAACGATTTTGAATAGTTTGCAATCATCCGGAGCATGAGCATACTGATTTATGCGTCTATTAAATCAGTATGCGCATGCTCCGGACGATTGCAAACTATCGCTGCTAGAACAAACCTATTATATACTAAGTTGCAATGGACAGAACATATAAATTTAGTATGTGGGAAACTCTCATACACAGTGTTAGCTGTCAGGTAAATTAGTTACCTAAATTACTTGGAAAGTCAGCTGCATTCACAACCTATATATTTCGCACTTTTTCACTCTGTTCTAACATAAGGAGCCCAAATATAGGAAAATGCATCAAACTTTCATCTACAAAAAAATTAAATCTTTCAAAAAAGTTGCCTCATACGCAAGTCAATTGGAATGTCAGCTTCAGACCAATATTTGAACAACTGAAAATTATGTCCATACTCTCGGCAGATATAAGTTGCCCACCTCTCGGCTATTCTGTACCAAAACCTACTGTTTATGAAAAAAACATAAATTATTATCAAGCACAATCTGATCATCACACACACGAAACAAGGATATTGAATAGTTCAATTCATTACCAGACAATGTTAGTGATCTGTTATTTTCCGAATCTTCAATTAAATTGAAAGAAATCTTGGCTGAAAACTGTATATACTCATTTGATGAATATCTCAAGCTAACCAAAGATAGAGACATCTTCACAACAACCTATAAAGAAAATTTTCAACATGTGTATATAATATTTTATAAATTGATCTACAAATATGTTTATTCTTATTTGTCCCAATTGTAGTATGACGTGTTTCAACATATTGTAAATATTTCTGAACTTAATGAACTATATATACTATACACACTAACTATGAATCCGATTTGATTGACATATAAATGTTTTCCAACATAACAGCAAACATTCAGAAAATGAAATTTGGTATCCGTTGTTATTTTATAAGTATTGTTTCCTCTAGATATAATTAGAGATCGCCAAGTTCTTGAAAATGTTAAGATCTTGTCTTGATCTTGTCTCAATTTCAAGACTTGAAAAGAGAAATGGCTGGACGGCCCTATTGACAAAATCCATTTCGAAGGAATGCCAGAATAAAAATATAGGTGATAAGCGATACGCTATACCTAGCGGTGACTCGTGAACCACTCGAAGTAGGATAACCACTGAACTCTCTAGGGGATAACCCACAGACAAACTGAAAAGTGTAAAGAAAAGTTTCGGACTTCCATTGTCTAAAGGTATGAAGATTTGAATCCTGAGAAAAGAAAAGATGAGTTATGCTGAAAAAACGAAATAAGTGATGAATAAAAATTAACTATTTTATCGAATCAAGAAGATTCGAGTATCAATAAATCAGGTTAGTATTAGTGTTAGTATATATGAAGTCGAAAATTGTAGATTTAAATGGGAGTTTAACTAGTCGATGAGCCTGAAAATAAGAAAAAATTGAATTAGAAATCAATAGCCTGAAAATAAGAAAAAATTGAATTAGAAATCAATAGCCTGAAAAAAAAAGGTTGAATTAGAAATTAATAGCCTGAAAAAAGAAAAGTTGAATAGCCTGAAAAAAGAAAAGTTGAATTAAAAATTAAAATAAAATGAATGAATAAAGAATTAAAATTATGAGAAAGATTCAAATCGAGTTTGTCACGACGTTTCGATTGTGTGTATCTACAATCGTCTTGTGTGTATCTACAATCGTCTTCACCTGAAGACGATTGTAGATACACACAATCGAAACGTCGTGACAAACTCGATTTGAATCTTTCTCATAATTTTAATTCTTTATTCATTCATTTTATTTTAATTTTTAATTCAACTTTTCTTTTTTCAGGCTATTCAACTTTTCTTTTTTCAGGCTATTAATTTCTAATTCAACCTTTTTTTTCAGGCTATTGATTTCTAATTCAATTTTTTCTTATTTTCAGGCTCATCGACTAGTTAAACTCCCATTTAAATCTACATTTTTCGACTTCATATATACTAACACTAATACTAACCTGATTTATTGATACTCGAATCTTCTTGATTCGATAAAATAGTTAATTTTTATTCATCACTTATTTCGTTTTTTCAGCATAACTCATCTTTTCTTTTCTCAGGATTCAAATCTTCATACCTTTAGACAATGGAAGTCCGAAACTTTTCTTCACAACTCGAGACATTGTCAGCCACCTTCAAACAAAAACTGAAAAGTGTACTTCCAGAAGTTTTTCGAGAGATGTTCTGGTGAAATACATGTGAAATCTTAGCGTTTTTCTCGTTTCAGTTATTGTTTGCTGGCAATTACACAAATATGTCACAGTCTGTCACAGAATGTCACAATTACACACATGTCAAAAATATGAAACAAAACAAAAACGATACCACTTCGAGAAATTCGAGTTGTTACCATGAGATAGTGCTACGTGCTATCGCGAATTGTCGCTTTTCAGTTTGAAATTATTAATCGCGTGTGGTTGGTCGTCACAGGTTAGTACGTACAAAAAAAGGTTTGAAGTGGTAATCTGGATTGGAGTATGCCCATTAGAATCATGATTTGGTATCAATATTTCCATTAGTTCTTGTTTTCCCATTCCACACCTATTCCCTAATTTTCAATATGTCGATAATGCAAACAACAATGCTTAAAACTTGATCTTGTAATTCTATATTTTTCTGAAATAATCCCTTTCATAAAATGATAATTCCAAGAAGATTAACCGTATTTTAGAACCAAGAACCATCATTAAATATCGATAAGCTTAGTACAGGTAATGCCCGTAATGATTTAAGGCTGCTATTTGCATATATAAAGGCATCCCAACTCTCCGTACATCAAATTGTTGTTCAGTATCAGTTGAAAATGTCATCGAGCAGTTTGAATAACATAATGTTGTGGAAGTACTTGGACTGCCTAATGGCCACTAAGAAGAAGTCAGTGGAGCAATTCCAAAGAACCAGATCGTGGGCAGCTATGGTGGAGTACTTAGAAATCTGGAAAACAGTCAATCAAATGTTGATTTATCTGTTGAAAATGGAGAAGAAGAAAAATGATAGTCATGAAGCTTTCGCTGATGAATTGCAAAGGTGCCTGATGGAAGTATTAAAGAAGAATCTTGTCTTCAGAAAACTCAGAAGACTTTCTAACGATGGAAAATATGAATTCTACTATGAAGGTACACAATCTGCAGTCAAGAAATTGTTGGCTGTTATTGAAATGAAGTCGAGAATTGAGTAGCTCATTTTACTGATATACTAACGGTCGTATTCGCCGTATACTTTTAGGCTAAGCTTAACTTAAACTCGATTTGAAAGCATACAATTTCCGTATTGTTAAGGGATCCCAAATCCTAAGCTAAGCTCAAAAGTATACGGCGAATACGGCCGTAAGACAATAGCAATTTTTATGTGTAATATAATACCAATAAATACTTATCATAGAATGAATTTTTGATTGTATTCATCAAAAAGTAAGATTCAGTTGAAATAACGTGCTATATTTTTAAAGCAATTTAATAATATCGAAACAAACAAACATCATGATACGATAAATCCTGGCAGATCGAGGATTCTTGAAATATTTTGAAACGTATTCATTTGTCAAAAATATAACATATTTCAACATAACAAAACATATTTTTTCTATTTTGGTTGTATAATGAAGTCATTGTGCAACGCAAATGCTTGTAGAAATAGCCTCTATTTCGATACGCATTTTTTATTAGTCGCAAGTTGGTACAATCGAACTGTCAATTGAAAGTCAGAAGAGTTAGGCCCAGTTTTCTTCTGAGCGATTTGGATTTGGTGATATTACCAGTGAAAAACTCAATGTTTTAATTGGTAAATTTCAATTCAGAGTGTAATTTGATTCAAATTGACCAATGAAACCAATAACAACATTGAATTTTTCACCGCAATAATCAAAATCGCTCAACTGTAAACTGGGCTTTACGCTTGTGCGTCAGATTTTAATTATTTCAATGTCATCATTGTTACCAATCTAAGATGTTTCTGTTATTAATCGATATTAAATCCATTTTTTTCTTCAAATTAATTCAAAATAGAAAAAATTGCATATGACACACGTTTTATAAGACACGTTGTCGCACTTGTTCACTTGGAGTACGACGAGCGAAGCGAGCGACAAAATAGCGTCTCATAAAACTTAGATCATAATATACTATATTGAATATATTGAATATATTCGCAAAATTCATTTTAAAAATAATAATCCTGATAACTGAAATTGCAAACTAGGTTTTCAAATCGGAATTCATAAGCCATGAACAAAGGAACATAAGGAGTCAACGTCTAGCCGATTTATCACTCAAAAATACAAAATGAATTGTATCTATGCATGAGTAGCAATTTTTCTAAGCTTATTTCATCTATTATGTAATACATAATATTATATATCATATTATCCCTGCTCAACCTTCAACAAACTTCGCATTTGAACGTAAATAAGTAAATAAAGACTAAATAAGTACATATAAAAATACAATATGATGATACAGTTACAAATACAGGGTGTCCCCTCTCAATTGGAAAAAACTTCTGGGGCATATTGAGGAACCATAGACAAGCAGTTTGAGATGAGAGACTGATGTCCGGAAGTGCATGGTTTTCAAAATACAGGGTGTCAAAGTTTTTTTCAAAAAACATTTTTTTATTAATATTTCAAAGACACGTTAACCGATTTTCTTGAAATTTGCTAGTGATGTAAGCTTTAATAAGACGCTCAGTTAGCACTAATTAAATGTTAATTATGACTTCCAGTGGCGCCCCGGGGGACAGTGTCACGAATAAAAATGACAAAAAATGTACGCTGCTGACTTTTTTTAAAAATTTTATATATTTTTTAGAAAGCTCAGTTAAAAATACAACTTTTTTGTCACCTGATATTTTTTCGTATCTCTCTCCGTTTTCGAGAAAAATTTTTTATTAAAAACTTTATTGAAAGGTTCATTATCTGAAAATCTAAAACAAAACAATGTTGTCATGGTAACACATAAACATGTCAAACTTTAGTAAAAGTGTCAGTTTCTAAGTACTTAATTATCTTCAAACGTTACACTAATTGCAAAAATGAATCGGTTTGAATTAGCCGAGCTTGCAGATATGCATCTCTTATATGGGGAAGCGCGGGGTAATTCTTTGTTAGCACAACGGTTGTACGGGCAGCGGTTCCCAAATCGTGAATTGCCAAACCATAAGATTTTTATCAAAATTCATCAAAATCTACGGGAAACCGGCTCATTCGTGGTAAGTATTGCAGAAATGGCAACTTTCTGTGTTTTTTTTCTTGCGCGTTTCTGTTTTACAGCCAATCTAAGAGGCTTTGTTATCTTTGCAGCCTATTCGAGAATTTGCAAGGCAGTTTCCGATCAGAGATGCCGTTGAGGATGAAGTCATGGCACGCATTCAGAATGAGCCCAACACTAGCACTCGTCTGATTGCGTCGCAACTTGATTGCTGCAAAAATACTGTCCATCGAGTATTGAAAATCCACAATCTCTATCCATTTAAACTGCAAAAGGTGCAGCATCTACTGCCTGACGACGCTCCTCGGCGGCTCGAGTTCTGCGAGTGGTTGCTCCGTCAAGCGAATGAAAACGCTGATTTTTTAAGTATAATCTTCACGAGCGATGAAAAAGGATTTTCGCGAGAGGGGACATTCAATCCTCGTAATAACCACGAGTGGAGCGAACAAAATCCCCATGCTACGCACATCAGAGGATATCAGCAGAAATTTGGTGTTAATGTTTGGGCAGGTATTCTTGGCGACCATTTGATTGGGACGTACGTTCTACCTGATCACCTCAACGGGAATAACTATCTAGTTCTTGTGCGAGATATTCTGCCCGAGCTGCTGGAAGATGTACCCCTCCAGTTGCGTAGAGAGGCCTGGTTCCAACACGATGGTTGTCCAGCGCATTTTGCGCGCACCGTGAGAGGTTACCTCGACCAAACCTACAACAACAGGTGGATTGGTAGAGGTGGTCCCGTCCCTTGGCCAGCAAGGTCACCGGACTTGGCCCCCCGGACTTTTTTCTTTGGGGCGAAATGGAACGGTTGATCTATGCAACTCCTGTGCCGACCATGGAGGACCTAGTTGCTAGAGTTGTGGTGGCAGCGGAATTTATCGCGAACAATCCAGGCGTGTTTGCTCGGGTGCGCGAAACCTGGCTCGACAGGTGCAGAAAATGCATCGAAATGCATGGTGGACACTTTGAGCATTTGCTCCACTAATTAATAATAAATTATTTGTAAAAAAGCCTCCTTGTTTTTCTTTCTAATAATAATGAACCTTTCAATAAAGTTTTTAATAAAAAAAAATTCTCGAAAACGGAGAGAGATACGAAAAAATATCAGGTGACAAAAAAGTTGTATTTTTAACTGAGCTTTCTAAAAAATATATAAAATGTTTAAAAAAAGTCAGCAGCGTACATTTTTTGTCATTTTTATTCGTGACACTGTCCCCCGGGGCGCCACTGGAAGTCATAATTAACATTTAATTAGTGCTAACTGAGCGTCTTATTGAAGCTTACTTCACTAGCAAATTTCAAGAAAATCGGTTAACGTGTCTTTGAAATATTAATAAAAAAAAGTTTTTTGAAAAAAACTTTGACACCCTGTATTTTGAAAACCATGCACTTCCGGACATCAGTCTCTCATTTCAAACTGCTTGTCTATGGTTCCTCAATATGCCCCAGAAGTTTTTTCCAATTGAGAGGGGACACCCTGTATATATATCCATTAGGCAATTTTGACGTAATTATAGCATATTAATAATTATTTTTTGAACCTGATAAAGTTCAGGTGTACGAGTATTGTACGAGTCCATACTCCTTATAAGTGATGGATTATGATGATTTATTGAGAAGTAGGGCAGATAGACAGTTCGAGGATTACAATTTAGATTCAAGAGTGCAGTACATAATTCAGGATTTATATTATTGTTCAGAATTTTGTAAATAAAAACTATATCTATGAAGTCCCCTCTGATGAATAAATATTCTAACCCATGAAAATTCAGGTTAGTATCAAAACTAAGGTAGTGACGGAATTGAAAAAATCTATAATAGAGGTGAGATGCTTACAATACCTGGTGTGTGCATTCTTCAATTGTTTTTCGTCAAAATCACTGGATGAGTTTTTTGATGGCCACACTACCAAATTTCACATGTAGATGGCGATCAAATCGGTTCTTTCACAAATTTTTCGCTTGTGCAGTTTTGTCAAGATTAAATTATTTGAAAATTCGTTTTTCGATTCGAAATTAGTATTTTTAGTTGGACCAGCAGTGTTATAAGTGTTTAATTCACAATCATTTCATTCAATTTGACTTTGGTTGTTTCTGGTTTTTGAGATTTTACGATTGTGTTTTCTAGTTGTTTCAGTTTATTCTGAATAGTGAACATTGTGATTTTGTGGACAATCTGATGCTTCTTTCGTTTATTTATACAAGTTCTAGTCAAAATATAATATATTCACATGCATTTCATCAAATAGATTACTATATTATTCAATTGATCTTTGTGTAGGGCAGACATTTTTGAATGACTTTGGTGTAGGACAATGTACTATATATTCAATGGAAACTATATCCTGATGAGATCCTTAGTGGGCACAGGTTGCAGAAATTTTCCTCTAGTCCAGCGAGGATCAAAGCGCATACTATGGAAATTCCATTATGTGAATAAATTTTTCAAAATTATAAATTGGTGTGTTATGTTGACAATCTTTTTCCCTTTCCATTATTTGACACCAAATATCAAAATTAAAACCAAACCATGTACAAGATTTGATATTCTTCCATGGGAGCCTCGATGGGAGCCTATTGAGCCTAATATAAGAAAGAAAGCTTGTTACAGACACACTTATTCAGAGTATTAATGTAGACTAATGCAAATTGAATAAAACTTCTGACTTATGAGAGAATATAATATCACTCCCATCATATCTGATGCACTATACAAGGTAAGTTTCACCTTATTGCAAGCTATTCATGAAACATTATTCTTTTATATTCAATTTATGGCAAATGAATCTATTATTTCATTTGATAATGTTTATAAAGAATTAACTGAAATGATTAAAAACTTTCCAAGGCTTTTTATTGATTCATCAATTGTTAAAATTTTTGAAAACCTTGACTTTGCAATTTGTATACATTCTGAGGTTGATACTGATATCCTCCAGCATACTTCTTATTGATTAACTCTGCTAGTTCTGTTTATTATATATTTTATTGGAATACTGAACAAAATCTCCATCTACTGATTGTTTCATGGATTCTTCATCTACATTTACAAAAAGTCAGCACAGATTATATTCAATAACTCATTTGATGAACAATATTATATACTACACAAGAAAACTAGTTAGTTCCCTAATAATATCATGTGTATGTGAATAAAAAAGAAAATACATTCAAGTACATAAAAGCATAAATGGAACTTTTTGAACACAAACATTTTATAAAAATGGTAAAGACATAGTTATCTACCAATGAATGCAAAATAACTGACAAAAATGAATAAAAAGAAGGTCAAAATTATTCTGGATTGCATTAATTGAAACTCTCAATTAAAAAATTGATTTCACTAGTGATTGGGCAATATATGGAATCCAATGTGGAGATATCCTGTAGTAGAGTTGGAAGAATGGTGATGTGCATCCAGTTGATTGAAGTTGTGAATTGAGAATGTTCTCAGACTTTCCTCACATTATCAAATGTCTATGCAGTAACCTGAAAAGCAAAAAGTGTTATCTTAGTATCACTTATTTTATGATAGTATCTAGGACATTATATCACTAATCTAGGATTCACAGAATTGAATATGAAACTTTTCATAATTCACACATTAATCAGTAAAACATATTTTTGAATAACATCTCAAATTAAAATAAAGCCAAATATTGTTGCTGTAAATAGATAATATTCTGCATGAAATTTGCTAGATAAATATAGATTGATCACTGGAAAAGGTATATCAATATAATACGAGAGATGAAAATCATTTAGGATATAGAAACTTTTACTTTTTCATTGAATCTCATCTCATGAATTTTTGGTGTCAAAAAAGCAAATTGCCTACAAAATAACTTATAATAAAATAGCCACATTCATCCAAAATATGTTACAAAAATGTGCACTTGACTAGGAATCTAGGTAGGTACCTATTGTATGTGTTTTTAAAATATAGTAAATATACTCACATGATGAATTGAATGATAATGAGATAGATAGTGTTCTCAATGCCTGTCCAATAAGTTTTTCAATCCCATTGTGTAGCTTGCTGCAATGCTGTGCTTGGGTAGGTACTCATAGCAGAACCACAAAGTATAGGTTATACTTTGGCAGAACCTAGTCATGAATTCAACAAAATATCGGAGTGTCTTCAATCGATTATTTCTTCCATTCAATAGTGATATGTACTTCTGTTATATGGCTACAAAGTCATGTTTCTTAGGTCCAGATTATATATATTTCATGAATTGAGGTACTCACCATTCGTTTATACAATTGGGAACTGAAATATACCTGGATGATAACTTGTTTGTGGACCACAATCATCATAGATTCTAATTTATTTCTGATGTCTTGGCTGAATACAGCCCCCGTATGGAATTAATACATCGTATTTCTTCGATATAGTTATTTGACCTATTGTATAACTGGTAAATTACTGTTATGAATATCATCAGAGCAACAAACACCTCAAAACTTCGCTCACAATTCACATTTATTTGAATTTGTAAACAATAATTTCTCGCGAGACGCCATTTTATCAACACTTCGCAACCTGGCGGATCTTTTGAAAAGGATGGCCATCGAATTAAAAATGATGGATATCAAGTTGGCGTTGAGCCAAATCCATCCACAACTTTTGACGAAGCTTTTTCTATTGACTAGTTACACCAGGTATTGTAAGCATCTCAAATAGAGGTTATTAGTAATTTTGTTTTGGACATGTTCAATTCTGTCGACATATTTGTCATATACCTACTGGGTTCCAGACTCAGTATTCCAGGCCTTACCAATCATTTTAAGAGTGCTATTACGAGTGTTTACGAATTCTTTAGTGTTCCTCAGAATGAATCCCAGAATACACAGTGGAGTGCTTTCCTAAGAATTTCTTGAAAATGTGTTTCATATGTTAGTTTTCTATGTAACATCCCAAGTAGCACAAACATATTTAAAAAATATTGTGTGTACATATTGGCCCAACAAAGAAAAGGCGAGATTTGTTTATAAAAGTGCAATATATCAGTAACATATTTAACCTTCATTCATATATATTATACGAATATGTTGTGGATATATTGGACCTAAAATAATAAACATATTGATCCAATATAACTTTTCACAATGAAGGTACGATATGTCTTAAAGCTATTGTTCCATTATACCTGTTATATATCGGTCCGATCTCTTTTTTCAGTGTAGGTAAGATATATCTCAAATATATCAACGCAATATTCCTGGTAACATTGGTTCAATATAATTTATCGGACCAGTATGTAAAATTATATTCAGCTAACATTGGTGTATATCTACTGGCTGTCGCACGAAAGACGATTCATTGGATTTATATCACAAAGTAAAAAGTACCAACAACCTGAAACAAAAATCTTAAATTTGAAACTATGTATAACTGAAAAATACTCAATAAGCTGTTTTGTGACTGGATGTAATCAAAGGTATATCGTCAAAGGTATGACTATCGATAATTTTTCACCTCTAACCAAAGTTTACGTATAGTCTTTGCCTCTCGCGTTGCCAGATTGTGGTATATGATTCGGTGTTGCCGCTTCAAACTTTGCCGTTACTGCGTGAACTTCAAGAATTCTTAACACCCAACAGTGCCAGTGATACGACGCCATGGTCACATATGTTCTTGATTGTTTGCTTCCAGAGAACCTTTACGTCCATGTTGAGTACTCGAGTTATAAAGAATTCGCGAGCCTGCAATCTGCACTAAGTATAGGAACACAAGTACCATCAAAGAAAACTTCACAATAACTTGTCACAATGTATCTCTTGATAGTCTTAATGGCGGCCAACGGCTTTATTTGTTGGCGTTGTCTAGCTGGTTCTGCAGACAGTGCTAATTCTCAATTAAGCTTATTTGTCGAGCTGGTCACGTTTTACATGCTTTCATCATCAAAACACATTTTTATAAGAAACGATATTCTTGAGTGGAGAGAAATAATATTGACTGACATTACTCACAATGTTTTAAGGGGAAGAGTGCGGATGATTCAGTTCAACCAAATTCATTTCAAGAAAATACATGTAAACAGGCAAACAACGTGATTAGTTGTAAAAAGAATTTTTTCGTGCAATCGCACGCGAAGTCACTATTTCGCGTTCTCAGCACAGTCATTTCGCGGCCGTTACCCATAGCAACGGCCGCGAAACTAAACTTCACTTCCAAATTTGAATATCACTTACAAATTTGACATTTCTAAAATACTACAAAGACAAAGATTATTTTTTATTGAATACCAACAAATGATTAAGTACTTGTTTGTATTATTACTTATATTCACTCCAGAAGTTGAAGCAACTACATCTATTGTTTCTGAATAATGGTTATTGCCTACATTCAAACCAGATATTATATCGCCAGAAATTGAGTTGGAAATTTGCTTCTTATTTTCGATAGAGTCTTCTACATATCCTTCCGCTACTGTCGTGGACTTCCATCCACCGTGACGTTTAAGAATTGACATATCAGCCCCAGTATTGGCAAGCAGCGTGGCAGAACTTCTTCGAAAACAGTGACCCGTATATGTTTCAGGATTTGGTAATCTGAGATACTTAGCAATCATACTAGGCATTTTCCCAATGGTATGCACTCCAACAACTTGTGCGGTGCACTTTCCGTTTACGTATCTCAAGAATATACGACGATTATTAACAATATGTTTTGGTCGAAGAGCTGCATATTTACGATAAATTTTTATGAAATCAATATTAGTAACAGTGAAAACACGCTTCTTATCCGTCTTGGTATCGGGAACGGTTACTGTCAATACAACATTCTCTTCCTGAATATCTTCAATGGCCATTTTTACTAACTCATCTCGTCGCAAGGCACCAGATATTCCCATTATCAAAACTACCTACAAAAATCAGTACAATAAATGAGAAAATTGTAAATGATATCTCTCAACACTTACCTTCAACAATAAGTATTTTTCATCATTAGCTTCTTTCAGGAACGTATCAATTTGCTCACGCGTAAGAACTTTAGACTTTTTTGCTCGATAACCTACTGCTTTTCTTTTCAGAAATGGTACTAATTTTGAAAACTGCTTGATGTCGATATTGTCTCGTATGTTCAGCATACACTTCAGCATGGAATAAATGCTCCATAAAGTTGAACTTTCTACAACATTTGATTTCTGCATCAAATAAGCCAATAAAATGTTTTCGGACATCGTCTTAACATTCTGTTTGTCACGCCAACTCGCCGTAACATTTCTCGTACTGCCGTTTAGATTTTTCAGGTATTAAAACGGAAAGCGCCGAATTTACGACGCTTTTGAGTTCAGGAGGAGTGGAAGGTACTGAAATATCGCTATCAGTATCAGACATTTTGCGATTTGTCAAGAACTGTCAAAATATTTTGTATATATTGAAACATATCATTTCCAGAGCACACAGTGATATTGTTAAATAAATTGAACTATTGATTTTAGAGCAATTATATATTTATTTACAATCATTTAGTCTAATAATATGCACGAAAAATAGTGTGTATGCCATGGCCGCGAAACTTTTTAACGACCTCAATATTATCTTGCCTCGGCCGCAAGCGGCCTCGGCGATAACTGTTCATTCGGTACGTTAAAAAGGTATTTCGCGGCCTAAAAATACAAATAACTATTTTGGTCAATCTGAGATTATTATTCTTATCGGAAGATTATAAAATTCAAGAATATATATATATATTTGATTCGAGAGGTCCTTTTTTTCTGTGTGCAGAACATTTACTTTGCGAATGTTTAGCGCTCTCCTGCAAAAGGCTCAAGTTCCTGGAAGGGGCATTCTTAGAGCCCTCCGATGTCAGGAACCTATCTCCCAGGAAAATGATAAACTTTTTACGAAAAGTCTCGGAAACCCGGGCCTCGGATAGATTAAGGGTTATGCACAAAATATCTTATAGGTCGAGGTGCTTGACCCAAGCAGCAATTTAACGTTGCGGTGACGTATTTGAAAAAGTTGCGCAACCAAACATGAGTTGTATAGTCGACCTTAATACTACGTTGTCACGACCCTGTTTTACACCGCTTTGGTCAATCATTTTTGGGTTTTTAAAACGTTTCAATTTCAACTGAAGGTAGCAGTTGGCCGTTTCCTAAACGTTGCTAAATTTACCAAAAAACAACTACACACTTGCGCCCTCTTGCGCAGCGATGACAGTTCACTTTTCACGGTGTTCACGAATTAGTAAATATTCCAACCAAATCATTACAGATGACCAAAATGGACACTTGGTTAAAACTTTCTGACAACTACTAATGTTTTACTCGTGTGCTCATGACAGGTACCTACTCTATTTATATAATATACCGGGCTATTCAAATTCGTTTCTGTATATGAGGATCTCGTTAACGATAAGAGATAGAGTGTCGGTTGAATTGTGGCAAAGTTGCGTATTTTAGAGACCTATTCAATGAAAATCGAATTTAGCTCTTTTGGTTCTGGAGATATACAGGAAAAACAAAATGTGGTAGACTTGAGATTGAGAATTTTGAATTCTTTCGCAACAATGCATCAAAGAAGTGTATTAAAGGGGCAAGAAATAATATGAAAAAACGAGTTCAAAAATGTCTCGAAATGGAAGGACTCCAATTCGAACATTTATTGTGCCATTAATTTTGCTATTCGAAGTTCATTGTAGAAAACGTTCAAAGAGCATTGAAAATGTGAATATGAATTGGTACCTGAAAATGAAAAAAATACTCTCGAAAAACACACACATGGTACATGAGGAGACGTGAAAGTTGCTATTGTGTTTTTATTTAACTCAGTCAACCAATTTCCAGGGCCGTAATTTAAAAGGGAATAATTCACCCAATTATAATAAAATATTACCAAAACATCCCTAAATATAATATTGAATTCAATTTCTTAGTATGAAGTGAACGTCGACGATCCAAAAACTACAAAAAAAAAATACAGGTCCGTATTTAAAAATTCAAAGATGGGGGTGGCCCAAGTCAGATGACACCCTGTATTGAAGATTCATGAACATATTCTGATAGCCCATATCAAGTGCCAATAGCAAAATGTGGATAGATTTTCAATATGTCTGCGAATAAAGAAGATACAGGCAAATAAATAATTTGAGATTTTCTGGTTTTACCTGTATATCTCTAGAACCAAAAGAGCTAAATTCGATTTTTTTAACATCATTGAATAGGTCTCTAAAATACGCAACTTTCCACAATTTAACGGACACTCTATCTCTTATCGTTTAAGAGATCCCCATGTACAGAAACTAATTTGAATAGCCCTGTATATCTAGCTAGAAAATAACGATTTCCAAACAGAAATTATCAACGCATTTCAGTTTACTGTCAAATATACTATTGTTTTACACAAAAAACACGCGCTCCCTCAATCCGTTGCGAATTTATCAAAACTCGAAGATAAAAAACCAAAAAAAAATAATTCGGATATACAATATTCAAAAGTAATATACATCCAAACGCGAACTATAGAGGATACAATAATATATAAATCGTTTCTAGCGTACTGTTAACCTTTGTTTATGTTTGTTTATGTACCAAACTTCAATGGCCGACAATGTTTCCGAATATAATTACGCATCAAACATGGCGTAGTATTATAATAGGCGTCAACGCGACTTAGAATATCAGATAACTGAAAAATATACTGCTTCCAACCTTAGTCATCTAGACAACTGAATATAACCAAAGCGCGACTGAAGTTGGTTATCCGACCAAAAACTGAACGAAGTCCAACTAACGAACACACCTCGCGCTCCACATTTTAAAACGGGCTTCTCTGTGTCATACAATTTTCAGTAGTTTTCTTCGAAAAATTAGTTGCTTTCCTCAATCTCTGCATCCAGGTAAGCATTTGTTCCAATAGAACTGAAGTTCTCCAAACTGCCAGTCTGGCATAATTTCATTAATAAAATTTTGGGGTTAGATTGGATCAAGTTTTTCTTTTCCTACTAGATATTTATTCTTCATTCGAAGCAATTTAGCCAATAGTATGTTATTGTTGTCATGGGGCATGTCATCTACAGTGAATATTTGGAAAAGTTAACTGCAAAGATATGACTCCACGAAAACGTTTAAAATTTTTTTTTAAATTGCCAAGTTAAATCTCACAAAGTCGGCTCAACGTCGGGAAAACGTTGAACATAACTAGAGTTATCACTCAAATGTTTTTAGAACGTTACTCCCATTCCCAAAATTTTAACTACATGAAGTTAGGTTATGTTTAACCTTTTAGCAACATCGTAGGTTAACTAAAGTCATTCCCAACAGTGATACAACGTTGCCCGGTGCTTTAGAGAGCGTCGTTTCATAAATGACTGATTTCCACACCAAGTATAACGTTAATTTCGGTGTATTATGTATCGTCACCAAAATGCTACTTGGGGAGAGGCTGCACAGCCTTAACGACCCCCCCTCTACAATCTATAAAATCTCAATACCTATCTCCGGCGGTTTTCGAGATATTAATCGATTTTTATATTTTTTGTGCAGAACATAACTTCAATCTTCAATCAAACGTTGTATTTCGATTCTCAGGAAACTGAAAATTGTTAGGTAGATAACTGGCAGCGGACTCACACATGCATTATGGCAGTTGATGAAGTAAAATTCGAGAGAGCTCAAGTGTTAAAGTTTTTTTGACCTCCAACTTAGTTGCAAAGCAACCCCTCGAAGTCTCATTGAGACTTGTATGAGTAAGGAAGACGGGGACCTTAACTTTTTAAGTGTCATTCGAAGCACTACTCGGCTGGTTACCGTGGAGAGTCCAAAGGATTGATATCCTAGGTACCAAGAATGTTCGGTTGGTCACCTATCTCCTCCCGCTGAACGATGCTACAGAAATAAATAAAATTTCCAATAACCGCCCAAAGGCCAGCGCCTCAACGTACTCGATCACCAACCCAGTTAAGGAGTGAACTTGTGGCCTACTTTATTATATTCAAAAATGATATTAAAAAAATAGAACACAAAGTGCTGACGGCAGCTGTTCGCCGGAGAACAGATAAAGTGGATCCGGGGCCTGAAATAGTGTATAAAATTCTAGTACCTAGGGCGCCACCGAGGGCGCCACTCAATTTATTATAGAAGAGATTTAACTAGGATAATTGAGAAAACCAAGTAGTTAAGAGTATCAAGTTGATATTGATCTGAAAATAAAAAAATACCAAATACTCATTTCACTAGATTGTCATAGTATACAGATAAATGAATAAAAATACCAAATAGTTTAAAAGACCTATTTAATATGCCGAACAATAGACAGGGTGATTGTGTAGATTGATGCAGAGGACAGGATTATATATGAGGTGTATTAAGATATACCTACTTAATCAGAAATATGTAAAAATGATGGGAAGTGATTATCATTAAAGGTGAAACTGAAACTATTACCGCATAGTACTATGGGGAAAAGTGTACAGGGTGTCTCACTGTGATATAAAATTATTTCTGAAAAGTGAAAAATACATCCTAACAAAAACCTGTCCTGATATCGAAGTCCTCTTCATAAGTCCTATTTCCCCTATCCAAGGTCTATTGTTGGCCTGATGAGAAGATGGGCAGCATAGGTCCTCGCCGACGAATCCACCCTGAAGATGGGCTGTTGGTAAGCCCGCTACCAGTCCCAGATGAGCTCCCTGCTGAGCTGCTCAACCACCAAGGTGTCCTAGGGTTGTCTGCTCCAGCCAGGATCCGGTTGTACAAAATGGGGCCATGCTGCAGGGCTTCTCAGGAAATTTGGCAGTCTCTAGGTGGCAGAACAAAACGACCAAAAGGTCCAGCAACGTAGGCACGGTCGACGAAGTGAATTTTAATCTCACAGATCCCCCATCAGGGTGCTGACATCAAGTCAAAGAAAAATTACTTGCCGACACATGTGAACTCCATCATGGCCACCAGGAAAAAGCCTCGAGCAAGATGCCGGAAAATACGTAGTTACATTTCAGCACAAGCCTGAGGTTAAAATCATAATATCCCACAGGTGTACTGATTATCAGAAGATACTATAGTTTAGAAAATCGTGATGGTATTTATGAATCAAAAAGCTTTATGGTCATTAAACATTTCAGTGAGGATCGTTCTATTATTAATTGATCAGATGTCTTGTAAGTATGTTCCCTATCTTGAGTTTATTCATAAACAAAAAAAAAAAAATTCATTGTAGCAATTTTAAATGCTACAAACTACTGGAATTCGATGTGGAAGTGGGCTGACTACACTACTCGAAAGCATTCCTGATGCAGTACCTTAAAGTACCTACGTACAGGTCAAATCAGTGATTTCTGGGATAATAATGCAGATATGTACGATTATATGAAGAATACATAAGTATACCTACCTTTAGCATGGATTTATGGACGATGCAAACCTCAAAGCGTGAAGTGATTCTTTATATTCCACGAAGAATACATGTCATGATGACGTTCGAAGAAAAACCATCGATTTCCACTGAACTAATGGGACGAAATAAAATAACCAAATACGCCCCTGTGTGTGGCTGAAATTCCGTTGTGATAGCGCGGAATCGTTCGTAAATGAAATGCCATTTCGGATATCGACCTCTATCGCGAATCACCGCGTTTGTGGAAAGCCATTTCCATCCAGAACTGAGTATGTGGCCGCTATGTCGATTTGGGATGATAACGGTAATTGTTTGTCAACACCAGAACCGAAGATCCGGCACCACGACTGTTGCTAATTCCGGTTTCTCCTTTCCTGTGAAATTGAATTAACCAGTGTCGACATTCTGCTCCATCGACCTATAATAAGTTTAGGGAACCTAAAGCGAAGATCAAGTGGAGTGTGAAGTCAAAAGCACGTACGAGACGATATCTTTAACTTCAGCATTGTTTTAATGAGTAATGTTCAATAAACCTATTGAAGTATGTTACTTTTTCGCAAGCGGGAGATTTTGAATAACACTGATTATGAATTCTTCAAGAAATTCACATTTATTCGTGTTTCCGGTGGTTTTTAGATTATACTTTATTCCAAATCGTCTACCACGACCCATCCCTGGAAAAAAGTTTGGAAATAAAAGCCTCCTGAATAATGGTATTCATTTATCCGATTTCCTTCATTGAAGGTTATTGCTCGATTATGGAATGCTTGGACTGAAATACCGCTCCATTGCTGTTGATCTCAAAACAAAAAGACCGCAGGTCTGGATAATCAAATCCAGACATGCAAATGCAGGCATTAAGGTTAACTGTTTTTGTGACTGATGCTCATAGAGGGCGTTAGTGCTGGTACCCTGTCACTTCAGGAAATCAGATTATATATCTTTTTCGTCCATTGAATAGGTGGCTGCTCAAATGTTTGTTTACACATAGACAAGGTTATCTTGTTCAAATTATTCCACTTCATAGGTTGTTGGGTTATTTGCTTCTTTGTTTCAATAGAAATTTTCAATCGATAAAATATGCGAAGTTGCCAGAACTTGAACTACCGAATTGTTCCTGCTGTTGAAACATAGGTAACAAGTTATCGAGAAGCTTCAAAATGAGATTTATGTGATTTCAATCAACCGTTCATTTCATTATTTCTCAATTCATAAAACAGTATATATCTATCTTAGCTCAAGGGCCTCTATTACTCGAAACCAAATAGCCAGGGCCGTAGCCAGAGTGGATGTTTAGGGTAGGCCAAACATTATTCTGGGGAGGCTAAAATTTTTCTCAATTCAAAAATTAATGTTTGGTGAACAAATATCACAAATAAATTCTGATTAAATGATTTAACAAGAAGCAAATTCTGGATGAAATAAAAACAACAAACCCTACAATAAAAGCAAACTTTACAATCTAGAAAAAGTCAAAATAGTTGCAGTCGTCGATTGTTTCTTTCACTGAATTTTCGTAGAAAAATATTTCTGTCTAGTGCTTTGGTGCGACGTCTGTCACACGCAAGAAGAATTAAATTGGCCATTCTTTGTTGGCACATAGATAGGCGTTGTCAAAACAGAAAAACTCGATTCACACATCACTGTAATGCATCCAAAGGTCTTGTGATGCAAGTAGGTATTCTAGAATGCTTCTCTATGTTTAAAAACTTCATCAAAAATGCAATTTCCAAGATTTCCTCCCATCTGGTTCTGAATAAATTTATTAACCACAATTACTACCTCCGATGATGGAATTTTTATACCCAAAGTTTTGAAAAACTGAATTTTAGACAAATCTAATCATCCTTCATCATCTGCACAGGAAACTTCAATCAGTAGTTCTTCATTATTTTTGATCTTCGATTTATTTCATTGAGAATTATATCTATAGAGTTTCAAGAAAATATTCGTTTGAAATATTGATCATTTTATTCCACTTCTTCTGATATCTCCCCAATTTTATATAAGATCAGGAAGTGTGTGAGCTTTGTATTCCTCTTCTTTTTTCTATCTACCGATTATTCTAGGGCAGGCAAAAAATTTTCCAGGGCAGGCTGCGCCTGAAATGTAGTGGAAAATTATTATATTTTTATAGTTTTTCTCAGAAGATATCATGTAATATTCGGATGAACACCGCTCTCAGACTCTCTTTCTATTTATTTCTGATTAATTTCACAATGAATAATTTGAATGTACAAGAGAAATAAATAATTATATTTAGTATTATTATATATCTCATAGTTCTGGAGGAGATTTTTTCATAAATGTCTTCCATTTCATGAGTACATCAAGCATCTTCAGAAATCCAAGAGTTGTGTCTTTTCGAAATGTAAGAAGTTAAACAGCACTTTTCAATTGCAGATTGAGATCCCAGTAGAATTACTATTATGGTCAAGGTCAGGTACTACAGAACAAAAGTACCTTTCCTGCCTATACAGGGTCCCTCCGATTTCATAGGGACAGTATTGCTATTTCCTAAACGGTAAGACATAGGAAGTTGATCAAATTAGACAAAAGATGCGTTCAAAATACCGGTTTAAAACTGAAAAAGTTTTAGCCGTTCCTGAAATATTTTGGAAAAAAGTGAAAATCACCTATTTTATTTATTTTCTGAGTTAATATCCGAGAAAGAAATTTGAAATTTTGCAAGAACAGGTGATTTATCAAGGCAAAGAACTTGGAGTTATCAGAAATATTCTATCTCCAAAATTTCACAGATGTACTATGCAACTTTTGTTTTTCTTATATGCGGCATATTTGTTTTCTATACCATTGAGTATTACTGAAAATTTCCTTCACAGCCATGTATAATATATCGACAATATCTTATGAAAAAGTGTCAAATAACAATAAAAACCATTTTTTGCAGGTTATCATTGCTTAAAATTCAACTGCCCTATACGGTAGGCCATGATGAATAGTTGAAGTTCAAGGTTATTCGAGTTACAAATGTCAAAAAAGTATGATTACTGATTGAAATATTTTGTTTTCTATTTATCATGGCCTACCGTATATCGTTATGACTACAGTTTGACATTTGTAACTCAAATAACCTTGAACTTGAATTCCTAAAGTTGAAAAATCTCGATTTTTCACACCCTATATCTCTGTAATATTTCGTGCTATACCCCAAGTATGATAGATCGACGAAATCAGCTCTTCAGGAAGAATCTAAAAATGAAATGAAATACAGGGTGTTCCTTTTGAAATAACAAAGTTGTTGCTATTTTTTGATAGAAGCGGCAACGCCGCAACGCTAAAAGTATTTTAGATCGATAGAACAGAACTGATTATTCGATAAACCAAATTTTCAGAATAATCCTATGTCCCGTTCTCCGTAAACGTCTAAGGTACCATCGACCGTGAGTGACCCTGTATAGCACTAAAAAGTAACATTGAGTAACATATAGTTCGAATGGAATATCGAAACTGTTTTCGATGAATAATGTAATGTTAGAATATGTTCAATATATTGTAAAATAAATGAAAGTACAAAAAAAGCAGATACAATCTGAAACTTGGTGGTTACGATGGTATTAGGGAGAATTTCATAAAGGCAAAATTATTGCTCAGAAAGTCTACCCGGCAGGCGGCTGTTCTTGCTGAGGAATTTTCACCTAATATAACTCCAGAAGTTATAGTGAATCTCATTCACCCCGAAACTCAGGAGTAATTATCCATGAAATTTACTGTGACGGAGAAAATAAACGTCGTACTTCCTCTATTATGGTCCCCAGAATCATCTTAGATGCTCCTTCTGAATTTTATTAAAATTCATCCGTCAACTTGGGTGGACAAATTAAATGAGCTCGAAATTAAATAGACTTGAAGATAACTGTCAGCAGGATGACGAATACAAGAGGGTGTATATATGCTCTTGAATGTGGCACCCATCAAGTTAATTAAAAGTCGAATTTCCTATATGGAAAATTATTGTTTTTCACGGAAAATTTTCACTAGTAATAACCCAAGGACATTGATAATTGTTCGAAAGCTTGTTGCTTGGAGGTCTGTTGTCTATAAGCAACAAGCTTGAGGAATTTTTGAGCATTTATCAATGTTCGAGGGTTATTCGGATAGATAGTTTTTTGCTGAACCATACTTTTTAACATTGCAATAGTCCATAAGGGCTTTCCATGAAAATGTTTTACTGTAAAAAGTATTCTTTAGTATGTTTGATTCTTGACAAATCGTGACATTTCGAAATATTGAATTTAGAAATCGAATTGTGGGAATCCATAGCAATATTATTGAGTGAAAACACCCCAAGGGCTGTTTTCAGTAGTAATATAATCCTGGGTATTGACAAAGAAACAAAAAAGCAAAATCCAAGCCACAGAAATGAAATACTTCAGAAGGGTGGAAGGAGTAACAAGAAGAGACAAAATTAGAAATATAAAAATAAGGGAAGAACTTGAGGTGCAGTCAACACTGAACTTGATAGAAAAACGGCAACTGAGTTGGTGGGGCCACTTACAAAGAATGAGCAATTTAAGACCGGTCAAACAAGTATGGAAACAGACATGGGACGGAGCTATAGGAGAAATATTGAAGAAGAAAGAAAAAACATGGGAAGAAGCGAAACATCTGGCAATAATTAAAAAAGAATGGATGAATTTTGTACATGAAATAGAGAATATTTGAAAATTTAATTGTACACCATTATATGGTAATTGGTTTTGATAATATATATATATATATATAATATAACAAGAGAGTGAGAATAAATTGAAAATAATTCGACATATTTTGGAAAACTTGTTGCCAATCTGATTTATCGAACTCCCGTGTGGTATTCGATAGATTATTTTTTGACGTTACAATCAAAATCATTTTCAAGATTTTATATTTTTATTTCAACAATTTTATATCACTCGACTCAATATAAACAGAATGAGCTATTCAAATTAGGATGCATTGAAGTTTTGAACATGAAAAATACAATTATTATAAATGTTGTGTCCTTGTGTGGAGGATTTTTAAACATTGTTTTGTTCTGATGTGTTGAAAATTAATGATCCTTCCCCACTCTCTCTCAGGTTATCAATTAAATTTGAATGATGTTCATTATCTATAATTTTAGGTAAGGTTTCAATGAATTGGATGAGCTGTGTTCTGTGATTTTTATAATTTCCTGCTCATTGATACCTGCTTTGGCAAGGGAGACACTGCAGTCGATCGTGCGGAATGGTTGGTGATTTTAATTTTTTTAATATCGAGTCCAATCATCTCTGCAGATTCTTTCATCCACTTAGACATCATGTTCACCCCAATCGGCATATTTTTGTACCATCCCGAAGAATATGGTTTATCCCAAGCAATATTAACTGTTAAAAATAACCTGTCAATTTTCATATTTGCATTTCGCTTGCTTTCTTAGGACATTACAGGAAACGATATTCTCGATTTCTTTTGATATTCGAGACGGTCATAAAACTGTACAATTTTTTACCCTAGCTCATCGTTTTCCATTTCCGATTTAACAATAGTATACCATGACATTTAGAATAAAATAGAAATAGAAATTTATTTATACTGAGCAACAAACAGAATGATTTCCACTTACATGATGCACAGTTTTGTTAAAAGTTCCTTGAATACAATATTCATAAAGTACAATAATACAATAGAAATCAATATAAAATATAACAGTTAAAAACAATAAATAATAAAATGACCATAAAAGATTCAGATACATTTGAGCATTCGAAGCAGTTGTCCCTCTGTAATACTGAATATATCCAGTTCACAGTTCCTCGCCATTTTGTTAACGGTCTCGAGCATGGTCTCGAGACATTGTTCAAGAGGAGACAAATTATTCGAGAAACGAAATAGATTGTCTCTTCTTCTCAGTCTTATGTCAGGTACAGTAAAATAGATAGTTTGGATAATTTCAGGTACTTTCAATGTTCTAAGAATGTTAAAAAAAAATTACTTCCGAGGACTCACGGCGGTCTTTCAATGCTTGCATATTAAATTCTTGTAGTTGGCTGGTATACGATATAAATAAAGGCTAAACATTATATTTTCTGTAGAAGAGTGTTCTTAATAATAGTTCCTGGATTTTTTCAATTTTATCAGAATGTAAATAGGTGTTTGGATTCCAAATGACACAAACATATTCCAGCTTAGAACGCACAATGGAATTAAAAAGCAACAAACAAGTATCGTGATTGAATTCACGGCTAGATCTCAATACAAAGCTCATTTTTCTATAACATTCAGGAACTAAGTATTCAATGTGTCCAGAGAAACTGAACACACATGAGAAAATAATCCCGAGATCTTTCATCTCGTTGATTCTCTGTAAATTAGTCTGATTAAGCAAATAGTCATTGATAGTGGGTGACTTCTTTCGAGTAAAACTCATTATTTTACATTTAGCTTCGTTCAGAGAAAGGTCAGATATTGAAAAGTAAATAGAGAGATTATTGATATCATATTGAAGCATAACAGAATCTTCTTCGCTTTCGATTCTTCTAAAAAGTTTGAGATCATCGGCATATAGGAGAAATTGGGAATGTCTGATATACCGAGAAACGTCATTAACAAATAACAAATCAATCAAAATCAATCAAAATCAATCAAAATCAATCAAAATCAATCAAAAATATACTTTATTGTCAGAAGAACAAAATTCTTATTGACAAAGCTTGAAAATATATATAACTTGATAGTCATAAAATAAGTGACAAAAGTCCTGCTGTAGATATAAAAACAATAAAAGTAATTTTCCTATTACATGCACCACAATCACAATATAAAATAAATATTGAAATATATATATATATATATATATATATATATATATATATATATATATATATATATATATATATATATATATATATATATAATAGATAGCTAAAGTATATAAGACAAAGTACACTTCATGATATGGTATGGCTGAATAATATGGCATTGCCACTAGGTGTTTATCCAGGAAATATGAAAGAACTCCTGTATCTCGTAAATTGCTAATTCTAGGAGAATTTTCTTAACAGATGATCTAAACACGTAACTGCGTAACATGATTCTTCAATATTCTTTAAATCAATGGGAGATAATTGTATATTTTTGCAGCATTATAAATTAGGGACTTTTTGATCAAAGTAGTTGAAGGAGTGATTCCCTCATTGATATAATATAGTGATTTATTTTTGAAAACCAAACAGGCTGTTTCAAGAATGAACAACGATGGAAGAGTTAACAGTTTGTTCTCCTTGAACAGTGACCTACATGGTGCTCTTGGACCTACTTTACATAAGTAGCGGATGGCTCGTTTTTGTAGGATAAATATTGAATTCAAGTTTTCTTTGTTACAAGTTCCCCAGAATGCTATGCCATAACGAATATGAGATTCAATCATTGCATGGTAAACAACTTTAGCTGTCATAGTATCCAATTCCCTGGCTACTATGCGCATTGCATAACAACCGGAGGCTAGTTTTTTACCCAACTGCGTAACATGATGTTGAAAATTCAATTGTCTGTCAATTTAGACACCTATAAATTTGGTTACATCTGGATTGGTTATCAATTCATGTCCTAAAGGAATTTCAGGAATTGCACACAGATAGGACACACATTTAGTTTTATTAATATTGAATAATAGTAAATTAGCATCACACCATTTTTTAATCTCAAGTATGTCACGTGCCACACGAAAAGGAGAGGTTCCAAAATCGAGCCTTGCGGAACTCCCGAAGTAGCGGTGAATTCGAACGAAGATACGTTGTTGAACTGTACGAATTGTATTCTGTTGGATAGATAGCAGTGGAAGAATTCAAGTGTGTTGTTTGTGAAACCGAATGCTTTTAATTTCAGGATCAAAACTTCGTGGTTAACTCTGTCGAATGCTTTGGCCAAGTCAGTGTAAATAACATCTATTTGGTAGCCATTTTTTATTCCATCCGCAACAAAGTTACTAAATGCGCATAAATTGGTAATGGTAGATTTATTACGAATAAAGCCATACTGTTGGTTGATTATAACTGAGTCGACGTGATTGTATACTCGATTATATATAACTTGTTCAAATATCTTCGACAAAGCTGGTAAGACTGTTATGGGTCTGTAGTTTCTTACGTTGTTCTTATTGCCGCTTTTGTGTATGAGGGTAACTCTGCCAATTTTGAGGGAGCTTGGAAAACGATTTTTTTTCAGAGAAAGATTGAATATCAATGACAGTGGTTGCTTTTAACAATTCACAGTAAGCTTTTAAAAAGTAGGCTGGAATGCCATCGATTCCAATGGCTGCTTTGGGTTTTAGTGCCTTAATAGCAGTAGATATCCTGTACCTATTGTTTGATTTTTCAAATGGTCCACTTTTTTCTCTTAGTGCTTTGTTTTAGACTAGGAGATGATGTAATTTTTTATTTGGTAATTCAAATTTTCAATATATATACTACGGATTCACAAAGTGACCCAAAGCTTACAGTTACTGTTTCCTGTTTCGATGAATTTTTCTAGCCATGTGAACATATCACTAATCTGGACTACATTTCAGAAATAATTTCATGAACACAAGATGTCTCAAAAAAACGTGCCATATCAAATCTATGAAACACATCTTCAAACTCTACGATGAATATTATTACGAATCTTCTGAAAATTTCCTATACCAAACTTTCATAGTTTCAGAAATTTGTGGACTTCTCTGAGGATCGGAGGTAGGTTTCGATTGAAACTTGAATGGATGATTCATCTACTCCAATTTTCGAATGTGTATTCCGAATTCTTTCTATAATAACTTCGTTGATTCAGATTACTTTTATATAAGATTAAGATTGAGTTATAATTGTTCACCCATGAACAAGATTTCACCTTTTATAGGTTTTTCTATTTTTGTTTGCTGAACTTTTTAGCCATTCACTCACATATGTTTTCAATTTCTGATGTTGATATAGCAGATGAAATCATTATTATTACTCATCAATATGACATATTTTGATCATGATCACCTATGTTTTTATTCATAGAATCGCAATTATTCTTTGAGTTAGGCGTGCCTGTCCCGATGTGAATTTGTCGCGTCTTAGGAAGAAAGAAACATTTGCGATCTGCATTCACAGTGTGAATCGTTGCATGGACTACGAACAGATATGATTCAATGTTCTGCGTGGTATTTACCAGGAAAGTAGTTGTTTCCTGCTCGTAGTCTATCAGACATTCATTTCAACCTATGTTTGATATTTTTAATTGGATAGACTATTTTCTCTTTCAAAAAAGTTTTGTCCAATTTATGGCTAATCCATTTTTTCATTTTCTTTTTTTATTCCTATTCAGCAGGTTTTCAATCTCCACTCAAAATTGTTCGCTGATTTTCACCGGAAAGTGGAAAATGATATGATACCATCGTTTTGATGCCAATAGTGCGTATTCCATTGCACCAGTTTGGGTTTCTGAGAAAACTGGTGCATGGTTTTGCAGTTTCATCAATAGCATTCACTACCTTTTTGAGATTGAAGTGCCACAAAAACTATTGTAAATATTAACATGCAACTTGAAATCATCATTAGAAAGTAATCAATGCAATTTAATTCTCTCACAACCTTCAAACAAACTAAGTATATGCGTGACGATCTCCGAAAAGTATAGATTAGAATAATTTCTTATAACACTCGTTATATCATTCTCAGAGCTGGAATCAATGGACATCGTTGGTAGTATCAATATTGTATATATTTCAATCAGATCTCAAATGGAATTTTTCGCTTTTTGCAGAATATTTCTCGAAATGATAATCCTCTGGATTTGAGCCGTTCCTTCGTAGATTTGTAAAATCTTAGCGTCCCTCATTATCTTCTCCACTGGGTAGTCACTGTTGTATCCGTTTCCGCCAAAAATCTGAACCTGTGGGGTATCAGAATTAGTCATCAAATTCTTAGTGAATACATGCAGAATTTATAATGCGATTGAATGGTTAAGAGAGTATAATTCCCCAAGAAATCACACTACCAAGAAATATATATTGGAAATATACGGAAGCGTAGAAGGGCTGTTAGAGACAGTCTAAGTATTAATGACATCCTATGAATCATTTTGACTATGTTAGAAAGAAAATTATTCTGACATATATGTTGTATTTGTCAAGTTGAATAAAAGTCGAATATTGTTCTAAATTCGTACTTAATTTGATAAATAGCTCTAACAAGGGCCATGTATTATTTGTTTATTGATCAATTAAGATTCCGACTTTTATCTCGGAATTCCAAGTGAGTTGGTCAAAAAAAACCTACAGGTGGTTTTTTTGGAATAGAATTGTAGATTTTTTCTGAACAACTCACTGCTCACCACAATAGTTTCCTTTTTTCTATTTCACGTATCTATAACGATTCAGACAATGTTATCATATGAAAAGAAAAACGACCTGTATAAGTACCTATATATGACCGTTTTCGAGATATAAACTATTCTCTGACAAATATGAACTCTTCAAAACGTTGTTTATTTTGAACTAAGAGTTTCTAGGACGGTGAATTTCGTAATGGAATTAGGTGATATTATGAGTAGGGGTAGGCGATAACGATTAGGAAATATTAATTATCGATGACAAAATTGTATCGATATCATCACTATTACCGATGATTATCGATATTATCATCGATAATTTTGCCATCTAAATCATTATTGAATTGAAATGAGTGTTGAAAAATGTGAAAATATACACAGCATGTGAATATATCATCTGTAATCTGTGATATATCATGAACCACCCTGTAATTCAAATTTTGGACATGAAAAAAGATAATTATTTATATCCCGAAAATGGTCACATAATATATAAGTTGTTAAAAATATGATGAGGATCCATGAATTTATATTTTATACTGAGATTCATTTGAAGAATTAAGGCTGGGAAAGGCCAGACACTTTGTCCAAATCCGGGACAGGGGGGGTTTGGAGGAAACAGCAGTGGGCGGTTACCAAATCGTCATAAATCAACGGTTATCCTTGTTCAACGAACGATCTTCTCATCTAGTACGGGTGATATCGCGACTGACGTTTTTATTCGCATTGCTCGATAATCTAATATGCGAGTAATACTGGGATGCTGTCTCTCAGTTTTCGAGAAAACAAAACTGGCGTAGATTCAAATCAGACTTGCTGCGGATCTTCAACTTGATGATTGTGTATACCAAATCAATTTTTACGACATTTTCTCTAGGCCAAGAACTTTTTTATTCTGAAAAAACACAAAAAGTACGATTTTTCTGTAGAACACGTTTTTTATCGTTCCTACCGTTATATTTCTGGAAATAATTGAGCGATCGGACTGATTTTTTTTTCAAATTGAAGTATACATGATAGCGCTTCTTGCCATATACAATATTGGTGAAAAATTCATGTTCATCAATTTCTAGAACTGTAGCAAATTTCAACTTGTTATTTTCGGAATGACAATTTTCAGTAATCGAGAAAAAATTTATTTATGAAAATTTTTGTATACATGCTGCGAACAAAATTGAGCCAATAGATGAAATAAGTTTCCAGAATGAAAATTTTTCATGTAGCAGATATCTACATGTACTTATTTAATGAGACAATACTACATTATCGCGCGCTCGGCGCTCGGCTCTCTCCTCACACAGTCAGCCAACTGGTCTTTGTGTTCATAATGTGTAGTCGAGCTTTCATCAGTATATCAAATGAGAGGAAAATATACATTATTGGTATGAATGAAGTATCTACCTATTTAATGAGTTGGTATTAAATAACTCCATTCATTTTTTTATGTTGACAAAATAATAGTTGAACACATTGCTGCCTCATGATGGCATATTATGCCTTCTTCCAGTCCAATTCTGGCATCGTATAGGTTAGATAATTCTCCTTCGGTTAGGTATGCCATCATGTGAAATCTGTATAACTTCATAAAACATTGTGTATACTAAACGTTTGTGGTATACTTATCCGATTTATCATGAAAGTTTCATGGTATAATATAATGGAAATTGCATTGTAATTAAAAAATCAGACAAATGTTGATTGAAAAGAAAAAAACACGTAAGTTGCGATATACAATTTTAAAGAATCAAGCATTGTCTTATATCACTCACTGAATATCGAATTTTTTCGTAAAACTGACAGATGCCACTCGGTAAACATTCAGAGGACAACTATTATGCTTCCGTGGAACAAACAAATCTCTCCGAAATATTCGACGAAAGTAGAAAAATGGCGTCTATACCTATTTGGAACTATGTCTAGTTGGGCAGTATCCCCTACCATCATTTTTTCAAAAAGTTCAAAAGGAGGTACCCATTAAAAATGAACTTATGAATTTCGTGATTTTATTTTCAATTTCTGAAAATTGAGATTCTGAAAATATTTTCCTGACTTCTTTAGGTTGGATTTCAAAAATGACATTGTTTAGATTTCGGGAATTCAATAATATTCCATTTCTGGTATTACCGAAGTTTACACGAAACGGAAATTATTATGGTTGAAACGAGCAATTTGGAAAATCCATGTTAACGAGTTTTCAAAAAATACACGTTCAATGTATTACTGACACCCCTTCAATTGTTTATATTTTCAAACCATTTTCGTCATTTAAATGCTACAAAGGATATTCAACAATTTATTTTTAATAAGCATTTTGCATGTTTGAAAAAAACCTGTGACTCCACACAGTCCCAAATAATGAGTGAGAGTAGATGCGATACATTCGCCTGCATGTGTGCGGAACGAGGATCGAACACTTTATCTGATAATCGACGGTATATTCACCAGTAGGTAGGTACCTATGATGAATATTTGTATTCTATAAACATTATGAAAAACCAGGGTTGCGACGTTTTGAATCGAATAATGAAAATATAAGTAATTGATTTGTGCATTATTTCCATATTTGAAAAATTATGAAAAATCAATATGAATAGAAAAAATCAATCTTTAAATCGAAAAAATCTTATTTTGTTGATTTGAAAAAAATCATGATGCTTCGCAACTCTTACAAAATTTGGATAATTCTGTATCTATTCATATGAACAGCTTTTCAAGAGTCATATAAATTACGAGGTATAACATTAAAATAGCCATACGGAGTGATTGGGAGATTGAGAGCTACTTTCAATAACGTTGATAAGTTATATTCTCGGTTATTATCAAAGACATTCAAATACAGGTTATTATGAATATTATTTATTTACGAATAATAATGAATAATGACTATATTTTCCTAAGGCCTTCATTCTTCTACTTTTTATTTCTTTGATTTTTGAGGACTGCTTTCACTACATATTTTGTATTTTGGATATTCATCTCCCGTTGGTCCCAATATATGTACCATTTTCAAAATCATATACATTCCACATGAGAATACAATATCATTTTCTTCTACATTTGGATTTTTAGATCTCATTACACCTTTGAATTTCAAAATTTCAAGCTTTTCCTATGCAAATCCGCAAATTCATCATTAGTTGCACCAATAATTTCATAATACTTATTATGGTTCCAATCTATGATATTGTGTTGACTGACTCGTTTTTTCATCTTCATATTTTGGAGTATCACCAGAGGGCGCAAATATCATCGGACAATTCGCGCTCTGGACTTCTTGTGAAAACACCAGTCCATATTTCGATGTGATTTTTTTCTGTAGGAACATGGGGATTCAAACTAGGTCCGATACTATTTGAAAAGTGTTTTTTTTTATTATTCGCCAAATTCGATATGTTCAGGAATATTTGTATACCTTTTGTATTTCATATTTTTTAAAATAAAATAGTATTTCCATTAGCTGGATCACTTATCTACTTGATGAAGTCAATAAGTCATGAAAATATTGATTACTTTACTTTATGACAAGTCTATAGAGAAAGAGTGCTATTCGTTATTGCTCACTTCTTCAATACCCTCTACTTCAAAATTTAGACCTTTAGGATATTACATACAGTATGGTGGAAATGTATGGAATAAATTCATTATCTCTAACGTTTATGAATTTTAAGGATAATCCCGAGACAGGTCGATTTTTATTTTCAAATTGACATCTCTTGATATACATACGGAGTATGTGACGTCATCCGCGTAGTTGTGGTGACGTCATCGATTATTTTTTTAAATTAGAACATACCCCGTCCATTTTTTTTTCGGAAGGTATATTCATTATCTATCTGACGGTATACTAATATTAGGAAAATAAAGTAATACAGGGTGAGAAAAAATTATTTTATTTAATATTTACAACGGAAATCGTTACAATAAATAATCAAATTCGTGACGTTCTGCAAGAATACAATGTGATAGACAGAGAACAAATCATTCTCGAACTTCGCTATCGTTTCTGAATATATTTGTGAAATATTCACTCGTATTCGTTCTCTCAAATTATCTGATCTTTCCGGCTTCTTACATAAACTTTGCTCTTCAGATAACCTCAGAGGAAAAAATCGAGAGGAGTTGAATCAGGAGATCTAGTTGGCCATTCGATTTACCCTCTCCGACCTATTTAGGTAATTGTGCACATTGATAGCATAATGAGGTTGTAAATATAAAATAAATTTTTCCCACCCTGTTTTACTTTATTTTCCTAATATTAGTATATGGTCAGATAGAAAATGGATATACCTTCCAGAAAAAAAATTGAACAGGGTGTCTTTCTATTTAAAAAATAATCGATGACGTCACCACAACTACGCGGATGACGTCACAAACTCCGTATGTATATCAAGAGATGTCAATTTGAAAATGAAAATCGACCTGTCTCAGGATTTCCCTTAAAATTCATATGCGTTAGAGATAATGAATTTATTCCATACATTTCCACCATACTGTATATATTTTTTTGAATAGATTTAAGAATTCCTATATTAAAATGCCATTAGGTAGCATCCTGTATATATAGTGTCAATACCCGATTGCAAATTATCATTCAGTTATACAATGTTAAATACAACACGGTTTCATATTTATACTGTTCCCTCTTTACTTTTACGTATTGAGATCTGTTCAACATTCAAATCATCGCAATGATAAATCCTAAATCGATCCCCGGTAAATAGAAGCGACCTTTGTCGATAGGTTTCTATTCATTCATATTGTATAACTTCTGGGTGTATATATAAATATTCTTATTTGAATATCATACATACCTATTCCTCATTATGTATGAGAATTTTTTCATTGTGAACAATTCAGAATATTTTTATTTTCCACGCAATGTATAATTATTTTATACATATAATATACCATATTTACTAGCAAACCTAGCAAACTGATTCATATAAATTTCTATTTCCTATTCTAATTTCATAATATCACCCGTACTATCGATTGTATCGTGTTTATAATCTACTTCGTTGAGTTTCACCAGGGGGCGCAAATATCATCGGATAAATCGTGCGTATTTCTGACGTTGTAGAGCCTCGGCTCTTGACTTCCTGTGACGATACTAATCCATATTTTGATCTGATTTTTTTTGTGTAGAAAGATGAAGGTTCGACCGAGGGAGGATGCTATCTCAAAATTGATTATTTGATGTAGAAATATTTTTTTTTGATTCGCCAAATTGGCTAAAAATTTGCTATGTTCAGATATATTTTTATATCTTTTCTTTTCGAAATTTCGAAAAAAGAGATAGTATCCTCCCTAGCTTGATCCTTTATCTACATGATGGGATCAAAAAATCATGAAAATATTGATTGGTTTTCAAATGAGAAGTCAAGAGCGGGAGTGCTGCATTCGGTATTCTGCGCGTCCCATTGCCCACTCTTAAAGTTTCTGTTATAAGCGGCAAAGTTCACTACGGAAAAAGTGGTTATTAAATTATCCTGTTATGACTGTGTTGATTACTGTCATTCGATTTTTAATAATATTCACACATGCTACGCATAACAAAAGCACCAACGACGAGTTGTCGCAATTAAAGACGTTTTATTGAAAGCATACCAATAACCACCATCAGTCCTCCTGTATTGGTTATAGCATGACAACCTACGGTAATGAGAGCTTAGTCCATCAAATTACGATAATATGTCACCTTATTACCATTAATAGTGAAACGAATATTCAAATACGACAGGGTTGCCAGTTCGTAATAGATTTCATCAAACGTGGGAATTTCGCGGGATTCCTATCGCTACTGTTAAATTTGTCTGATACCCAGTTTTATCTCATTTTGCATGAATCCAGATCAGTTGAATTATTGAAAAATCATCTATTTCGTGTTTCTTGTGGTTTTGATCCGCGTTCTTGGGCTCACCTATATATTTCAAAGGCTTGTATATTTGTATTTATGTAGACTGAAGAATTCGGATATGTACAAATGGTAGTTCGACATCTGGGTATAGAAAAAAAATCAACAATCATATGATGAGTATGCATGCAGATAAAACAAAATTAACAAACTGTGGATACATTTTAAAATACTGAAAATATTTGTATAGCCATTGGCAACGCTGCGCACGAAGGGCTTTCGACGACTTTGCAGTTCGGAAATCGCGTCATTAAGACTTAATCAGCCATTAGCGATGGATCGATGTGTTCGTCTGTTCTCGTTTTGTTTGATTTCTTGGTTTTGATTAGTGTCCTAAGATATCCACCGTCGAATATGTTCATGTTTATTTTGTGATATCCAGGATATAAACAAAACAAGGCTATGGTTAGTACACCAAATTCATTGCGAGCAAGTTCTCGAACGTTTTCGGTATCAAGTCATAAGGAAAAATTTCTGGAAGTGAAGAAATTAGGTTTGTTGAATTTGTTTTAAAAAATTTATCAATCACAGACGCTTAACAATTTTTCATAAACAATTGTTCGGCGTCTGGTGATTTCCTTTTTATGTCTTACCTTTTTTATAAGTTTTTTACATTTGAGTATATACCTGCTTAAAAAAATTCTTAATTCATTAATAATATATTCTTCAAAATTTCAACAAATATAATTTTTTGAAAGAGAAAAATTGTCTATCCAATTAATAATTCAGAAAATATTGAGGTTTCGAGTGGCGCATGTTGTTTTTCGAGGTTTTATATGAACTTTTACATAAAAAATTACCATGCCAATAAGCTCACTAATGGGTAGGTACGTGTGCAAATCACAATAAATATTCTCGCACACCGAATATTTGTAGAACGCTTTTACTTGCATTCATTTTCTATAACACTTCGAAAGCTCAAATATTACTATAAAATTGCCAACATGCAACCACTGCCGTCTTCTTTCGCGTTTGATCGAAATCTTTGGTCATGTGAGTGAGCCACAGAATGGTAGTGAAATGGCATTCATTTAGCTATGAAATGGCCACAGAATAGCCCAAAAATTGGTCAAGAAATGGTCGTAGTTTAGCTTTTATTTCGGTTGTGGATGAGCTCCTGGAGTAGCATGGCATTGGCCAGAAAGAAGCCACGAAACAGCTTTCATCTTGGTTTCGGATTGGCCACGGAATGGTCAGGATTCATACCCTATTTTAGCCACCATGACGTAATAGTGACGGTATGGTGACGTAATGGTGACTATCTTTTATGGCTAAATGGCTATATTATATATGACTATTCGCGCTACTTGGGTGAGTAACTCACCAGTGGAATGATGTGTTCTGGTCACCACTTTCAAATCGTCTCTTAGACATTTCACTGCGTTTCACCATCCTTTGAATTCGATTTTAACAGAATAAGCAAGGTTTTTGAGTAAAATCCTATTCAAATTTTCACACATAACTGGAAATATGCCGTTTGATGAACCATCATACAAAATTTGATTTGAAAACAAGACGTTTCGCGCTGTCACTGTCAGCGTTCGGTCGATTATCGGGTTGAACAAAAATGCCACAATCTCCAGAAATACGTGCTATCTATAAAGCACCTAAATATAAATGAGGCATTGTATTATATGACGAACAAAGCTCTTGATGCACTCATATGACTCACTAACGGAAGAGAAAATGTGGTCTTGGGATGATTATCTTTTTCAAACGTTACGATTCGGCATCCTCTGTATGGGTAAAAACATATGACTATGAATTTCATGTTGGCTTCAGGCAATTTGGGTTGTTACTACTCTCTATTCCCAGGAATGAACTACACAAGATCTTTGATACCCAATCAATATAAATCGTTTTGAATAAAAATCTATAAATAAAAAGTTTAAAAAAAACCTATACACATCAATTTATGAAGTATTCCTAATTTCCTCTTTCTGTCAATTCTTCAAAGTTTTAAAAGAGCTTATAAAATGATGGTACTTACTTACCTGATGGATGTCACTCAAACCTAGTAAAGTATGTAATGTGTGTAAAGTATGGAATCATATATCTTAACATCACTGTTATGCCTTTTACCTACTCCTATTTTGTTGTTAATAATTATAAGTTTGCTATAGTTAATAGTCTATAGCCACGCACAGGCTTGTCCTTCTGTGGTTTTTTTCTATATTAATTTACTGCCTTTTGTAATGGATGTGTGAATAAATATTATTATTATTATTATTATTATTCTAGTGGGTTTGTTGTTCGGAGGTTCCTGCTATTGTCAGTATTTGAAGCCGATTCAATAAAAAGATAAATAATCGTTTGGTTGAAATGGAGCCATTTGCTTTGGGTTGGGAGAATCAGAAAGTTTTGGAAATGCATAATGAAGATTGCACAATTGATGACCAGTTAGTTTCACATAGGAACATGTTTCTCTATGAAACAGTTGAAATGAAATGTCTCTGGAATAAAAAACCAGGACAAGGACAAGCGGATGCATAGCCTTAACTCTACAATCTGATCTAATCACTATAAAATCAACCAACCAACATCGATGCGAACAGGTTATGATCAATAAAATAGTATCACGATTATTTCACAATTTTCATCAATGATAAACAAATTGATGCTGGAAAACATATAATCCAATGATAAATATAACGAAATTCTTGGTTATCATTACTATTGCCATTTGATATGTATTCTTATGAAGTCTGAAACATATATGTGTGATGAAGGATTTAAAATTATTATTCGAGCATAAACTTACCCATCTCAAACTGTCCATCATGTTAAAGATACGATCAACATGTAGTAGGAAAAGAATTACTGTATTGAGATTTGAGAATCACTGATGAAATGTTACAGTCAAGATCAGAACATGGTATCGAAATAATTTGTATCAGACAGTGGTGAAGAATTAAATATTTGTCTTTGCACTGAGTTCTATCATTTCTACCAATAATTATCCTTTTATGGCAGGTCATTCCAAATTATGCATATTAATTCGTGGTTTGAAGTTCATCGGGCAACATAAAATTTTCGAATGTGCTAACAATTAAATTTATTGAGATTTGATAAACAGAAAAACAGCTGAAGGAACTTCTTTTTTTCAGCAGTATATATTTCCTGTACCCGGAGGAAGAATGTAAATTAATAGAATAGATAATATTTACCAAATTTAAACAATTATGTTTCAAATATGGTGACATGTTACATATTATTAGTTGATAGTATTCCAATGTATTTAGTTGACTTCGATTGTAACAAATACATATAAAAAACCTACTGAGTGAGCATGTACTAGAGTGCCAAACATTTATATACATATTATGTAAGTATGATGAGTGCATAAAATACATTGCAGAATAAAAGATTAAATTATTATTTCATTTTAATGAACAATAACTTACACGAAACTGAGCTATTGGAACCATAATAAATATTCATCAGCCACACATACGAGTACTCAATTAACCACTCATTTAACTATTTATTCCAATGTTTGGCCAGCTGATATCAACCCTCCAAACAAGTATTTGAAAGTGTTTCTTAACCGCCAACTTAGTTGCAAAGCAACACTTGATGTCTCATTGAGACTTGAATGAGTAAGGAAGACCTTAGCTTTTTGAGTGTCATCCTAAACACTACTCGGCTGGTTATCGTCGAGAGTCCGAAGGATTGAGAAATCTAGGTACCAAGAATGTTCAATGTTCGGTTGGTCACCTATCTCCTCCCGCTAAACGATGAACCCCGACCCTAGGGGCACCTAGGGGCCTAAAGCGTTACCGACGTTATGCCCGAGATCACCTTTCGCCAACGTACTATCAGAAAAATTTTGTTTGGTCTCTATACCAACAAAGCCTGTGGATCTGACGGAATCCCACCGATTGTTCTCAATAAATGTGCCCCCGAACTAGCACCTGTTCTTTGCAAGTTGTTCTACCGCTCTAACAATTTGGGGGTATTTCCGTCCTACTGGAAAATTGCAAGAGTACAACCAGTCCCCGAAAACGGCAAAAATACCTTACCTAGCAACTACAGACCTATCGCACTGCTATCAATTATTTCAAAGGTTATAGAAAAAGCCATCAACATCGAGCTCATGAAATATCTGGAACACTTAGGAATTGTCAACGATAGGCAATATGGCATCCGTCATCAGAGATCAACTGGTGACCTGCTCGCTTACGTCTCACATTTATGGCAGCTGTCTATTGAAAAATATGGAGAAACTTTAGCCGTGGCATTAGATAATTCCAAGGCATTTGATCGAGTTTGGCACCAGGGACTCCTCGCCAAGCTTCCATCTTATGGTTTGCCCCTCAGCTGTGTTATCTGCTTGCTATTTCTCTCTCAAATAAGGTCTCTCCATGTAGTGGTCGATGGAGTTTCATCTGATACTTTACTCATAAATGCTGGTGTTCTGCAGGGATCAATTTTAGCACCAACACTTTTCTACTTCACATCAACGATTTGTTGGAAGCAACTTCATACACAGCTTCGCGGATGATAGTACCCTCCATACCGCTTTCTCTTCCAGGGCTCCCATATCGGCCCTTCAAACCAGAAATGAACGAGGAAGAAATGTGATCAATAATCAGAGATAAGGGAGACTAAATATTTGGCAAAAGAAATTATTGAAAGTAAATCTGAATTCGAAAATAAACAAAAATAATTTTGCTACATAGATTTTCAAGCATTTCTCGATGCAATTCTAGATTCTAGACTCTAAACAGTCTTTTCAGTTGCCCGAAAAGTGGTTCGAAGTTATAGATTTGCAAGAAATCACATTATTCAAATTGTCTAATTATCCTTAATTACATATTGTGTTGTGACTTTTTTTGTTTTTGTTTTATTCTTTTTTGAATGATACAAACAGATACAAACATATCTAAAAGTCAAATCAAGGAAAGAGTGTTTTGAGCCACATTTCAATTCAATTGGAACCTTTGGTTTCTGAATCTGTTTCTGATTTTATGAGTATTCCAAGAACAATTCAGCTTTGTTGTTCATCTCTGAGCAAGTTAAGTTAGATGTTCTAAGAAAGATATCGTAAATCAAATATTAATTAATACCATAATTGCAGCCTCCATAATTTACTTAATAAGTCCACAAGTTTACAAATTTTGGTATACTAATATTACCCCATTCAGGTATAGTCAAATCAATCTGTAGTTAACAGATTCTACATTTTAGAAAGGACAAATGTCTTTAACTCATTGCGGTCCCTGTACGGTTAGGTGTGAAGATTAGGTACCTCTAACGAATTTAAATAGCTAAAAATTTTGTCAATATATTTAATTCGAATGGGTTGCTATTCTGGTTTATGCTTTGAAACGTCGTTTTTACATAAAACAATTGACTCAGTTTGGGTTGGTGGCCCTGTTATAGTACCGCCGCTGTATATTGTAACCACCTTGATTATGTTGAATTCACTTTCGTATAGATAAAATAATGTAACAACAAATGATGAAACTTTAGTTATCAGCCATTATTTGGGAATACATTGAAATGTGCGATTTGAACTCATTATCTGAAGCTTTGTTGATATTTCTGAATCAAATACACAGAGTGAGTGTGAAATTATTCATGAGTTGGAGTACTCGTTCATCCATAGCATTCTCGAAATCAATTGAGACTGCTGGACGTTTGTATCGTCAACAGATAATTTGGATAAAAAAAATGGATTAGCCATAAATTGGACAAAAATTTTGAGAGAGAAAATAGTCTATCCAATTAAAAATATCAAACATAGTTTGAAATTAATGTCTGGTAGACTACGAGCAGAAAACAACTACTCTCCTGGCAAATACCACGCAGAACATTGAATTATATCTGCTCGTAGTCCATGCAACGATTCACACTGTGAATGCAGATCGCAAATGTTTCTCTCTTTCTAGACGTGACAAATACACATCGCGACAGGCACGCTTATAACAACCTACAGACCGGTTTCGGGCTTATTGGCCCTCATCAGTGTAGGGTAGTTATCCGAGTAGAGACCGTGAGATCTCCACTCGAAGCGTTGCCGATCCTAATGCATTTTCAAACTATGCATGAAATTTTATTTGTATAGACTATTTTCTCTTTTGAAATTTTTGTACAATTCATGGCTTCTCAATTTTTTTTTCAACTTTCAATTGTTCATCAAAATAGGCAACTTTTGTCTGATTCAACTGTCAACTTCATATCATTTACCGTTGCCAATAGTGGTACGACATACAAAAAATGGTCTGTATGGTATATTATATCATAATTATTATGAGTATTGAAAATACTCCACTGTTTTATAAACAAAAATCAAAAAACATAAATATTCTCTTTATTTTATGTAAAACTGAATATCTGGATAACCACTAGGATAAGATAATAACCTAAATGAAATGGATACCGAAATTCCTATATAGCCAGCCCTACACTATTTAGCTCGCTTTTATCAGTCCCTCCTATCAGAATATCAAATTGATTTAGAGTTTGAAATGGCCAGCCATACCCAATTTTCATTTTATGGACTCGTTACTCCGGCAATTGAAAGCAACCAAGAGAATTCGATGTACAGTCTTCATGAATAATGGATCAGACGCATTTTCAGCGAACTGGATAAAACAAACTTTGTTCGTGGAATAGCATTTGTAACTGGCCTAATTGATGGGTCTCCTGCTATTCGACATAATCGAGTCCCTGATGCAATCGAACATGGCTGCTGCAAATGCAAAAAGGCTGGAAGGGAGCAGGAATTGACCACCTCATGAAAATTATTTTTGGCATTGAATATAAGTTTTTGAAACACATAATATTCTGAACCTTTAGATTTTTGGAGTGTTCTCGGCGAATTCAACTTTTCGGACAAATATAATATCTTGTGTGTGTGAACTATACACAGGGTGTAACTTGGTAACTTGATCTATACTCAGTAAAAAAAAGTTGGGTGTAATTTCAATCAATTGGATTTCAGAGCAAACTCCGACGAATACAACACCTGAATATCAAAGTTGTGCCTTTTTTGTTAGACATTTCACGATTGAGTGTTGAGTGGTGTTAGTTTCGGTCTTAGTAGTGAAAAATGACACGAATGTGGTGAAGTTGAACGATTCTGAGACATAAAATCATAAGAAACACCAAATAGTTCGAATTTAATATTCTCAATGATGCTGTTATTGACGTTTACACATAAAAAACACATATTATATAAAATTAACACCAAGTAACACCGTGTCATATCACGATGAAATCGGGGCGGTCCATGAATCATCTAATTTGGTGGCAATAATCATTCGTTAAGTATTGCATCCTGAAAACACCAGAGTTGATATAAATTAATAAAAATATTGTATGTAGGTAACTGAATGGTGTGAATTTCATGCGCTCATTTGTTCGATCTTAGAACCTTAGATCTTTTGCCAATAGGTGGCACTGACGTCCTTCCTACCGTACCTGATTTCAATATTGGGCTAGATATATTAGATGATTTTGGAATACAGTATCAATTGGCTTAGTCCCTAGTAATACTGATCAAGATAAATAATCCAAAACAGTTCGTTATCATTCGAATTGTCCCTAGATTCTTCTGAGTCTCGTTTATCATCATATGAATTATATTTCAAAAGGTGATTCAACTTAGTAAAAAACACCGGATGTGGAATAGAAAAGCACTGATTCGCATGAACACACGTATGATATGGTGTTCCTTCACACCAGAAAAGTATTCGCATGTATCTGCTCAGTGTTCAAACGCATCGAAGAGAATTTCGTGAAGGTAGGATTCAGCATCACGAAATTCACAGAATATGCATCACAAAACTGCGGTGTCAAATCGCATTTTCGGAAATGCATGAAGAACACCACCAAAGTATTCATTCTGATATATTCAGCACTAACACTAGTGTTTACTGACAACTGGGTTTGATTATTAAAAACACCTATGAGAATGGTCACATAACACCTACCCTACAGTGGTGAATAATATGCCGGTGTTTACTGACAATAAAACAATCAGGACCTCAGGGGACACCAGTGTATTAACTTTCTTACAAAAAATGTCCTACTCATAATTTTATTTATTCCAATGTATTCCAAGCAATAACTAATAAGTGTTAAAGAGTGATAACATTAGATTACTCCAAAAATATACTATACCTTTGTTACTTTTGCAACAATCGAACATTATTTGTGTAAGATTATGGATAAAATGCAATAATAAACAATTGCCGAAAGCTTTGCGAGATATCAAGTCATTTCGAAAAGTAGTGACTTTTGTTCATGGTTAAATTATCAAATTTGATTTTCTGAGATCATGAAAAACAAATTTTTTGTCAAATTACCTATCGCATGACAAGTGCATGATTGATATTCAAAACTTGCCGACTTCGCAGCCTCTAGGAGTGAATCTGGTAGCTATATCATTTCTGAAGTTGCTCACTTTTAAAAAACGTTCAAAACTTTTCATGATGTGATGAAGAGAATGATGTCGGTCTCTTTGTCAGAGAAAAAATCTGACATTTGTCAGTCGACAGGTGCCCTTTTCAGTGCTTGACAAAATGATGGAAATAAGACCTGGTGGCGCTACTCTTCAATTGTTTCAGCAGAAATATCCTTGATTTGGAACAATTGAATTTCAGCTCATTACGTGGGGTTCTCATGTACAATAATAGACACTGTAGAAAGATATTTGAGGAAATTTTCTTTCAATCATGTTCGATACATATTCGCATCAAACTCATTGGAAAATGTCTCCATGAAATTGTTAGAAACGATTAGAAGTCATTCAGAATCAAATATTCATATTTTCGTATTGACACCTGCAGTAACCTGTAAATTTGGTTGAAATCGCGGCTTCACTTAGCGAGATTCACCCACGCTATATGTCTCGTTTTACACGTTTTATCGAAGTAGGCGAAATCAAGAGATTTGGGACCAGTCACAGGATAAGAAGTGATTTCACCAGTCTATCCAAGGTGGATATAGGATGGTGAAACAGCTTCCTATTAACAAGCACTAGAATAAACTGTAGACCTTTGCCTACTTGATTTCATATCGTAGTAATATTTCCTGAAGTTATCAGAGATGGCGACATACCTTGTGTCGGTAAAACAGAAACTGTGCTTCTGTCATACTTTTATCAGTTTCATCTGTTATAGATGAAAAAGTATTGAGAAGAGTCAAAATATCAATATTAATTCAAGATTTATCGAAAATTTATTGTTTTAATGTCGTTTCAAGTCACGTCTGTCAGATGTGAACCACAGAAATACGTAAGCAACAGGAATCTTCTTCGATAATCGATCTTACCGCCATCTTCTTTCAAGTCGTGGAAATATTAGTACCTTCTCAAACGGTCTACAAGTTTTTCGCAAAAACAATTGAAGAGCTGTTTCACCATCCTATATACACCTTGAGTCTATCTATCCACCTTTCTTGACAATATCATCATGATACTTGTCAGTTATATTTTTGTTTCAAACACTCGGTGCAGAGAAACTCTTTGTATAAGTTTATAAGTAGATATATATTATATAGCTAGTCATAATTTCTCCTGAGTTCACATCCAAAATCACACTATAATTCGCGCATTCTCCTCATTTGACTGCAATATTCTCAGTTCAAGATTTATTGCATTAATATTCGTGACACATAATTTCACCCAGTTAAGAGCATTTGAATGAAAATCTAGCGCTAATAAATGCATGAATATAGGATGTTTTGGTAAGCTGTTCAGACCAGATATGTTGTGATCAATGATTTCCATGAAGTAACAAAAAAATAACCGGAAGCAAGTTATGCAAAAATATTATTTTTCTTCAGTTTAGCAGCATCGCTTGACTACAACAAGATTTATAGATTTAAAGTTCGCTATGTCGGTCTTCCCATACCTGGGCAATTATTCGAAACTATCTTTGTTACTGAGTTTTGTGTGTTACGAAGTACCCCTGTCAATATTCCTTTCAATTGTTGCTCCAGAGCACCTCTCAATTTCCTATAGTATTTCGCACTAATAGACTTCAATAATTACTTGACCCTATCGATACAAATCCCTTCTTACAGAAAAGCGTTTGGCATTCGCAAAGCAGCTGTTTTGCAATTTCAGGGAAGTCCTTGCAGTAGTGGCAACTATCAGAACTATCACTCTCCGATTTGCCCATCTTTTTGAGTGCAGTGTCCAGTGAATAGTTCCGTCACTATTTTCAAATCTTCCTTTTCTAACTCGAGAAGTTGGTCAACTTTGTTTGGCAAAAGGCTCACTAACATATTCTTTTCTCTTTTTTTATGGAAACCATAAACCTTAGGGCTTCGAGAAAAAAAATGGAGGACCAAATCGGCCAAGAGAAATTGATGAAAAATACATTCTGTTCAACTTGTCGATAGAGATGTGTTTCCGTAATGACATTGCTGAATAGAAATGGCTTCAGAATGTAGTGAGTATTTGATTTTTTTTTTGTTATTATTAAAAGTCATTTTCCTTTATCGCAGTTTAGTTCTTGACTAGTAGGGTCTACATTTTTATTTTCAGTAAGTAAGCTTTTGCATCAATTGTTATTTTAAAGTGTGAAAATCATCCATTCTCAAAGTGGTCAATGGGATTTTAAGAAAGGGAAAAACTTAAATTAAACTCTAAGTCGGTCGACCACACATATAATAATAAAACCAAAGAAATTAGTAACCGGTTTTGGCTAACATAGCCATCGTCAGACTATAAAAAATCCATTATTGATAAAATTATAAATGAATAAATTTTTTGAACAACATGTTGAGTTGAGTGAAACAACTCAGACATTTTGATTCACTCAATTCAACAAAATTTTCCAACTTATTGGATTTAATTAATGTGATTCCTGAGAATGAGACCAAGTTTGAAAGGGGTATTGTCCCTTATAAACTTCCTTTACATGGTTTAATTTGAATATTAATCATGTTCATTCTTCATTTATAATTTTATCAATAATGGATTTTTTATAGTCTGATGATGGCTATGATAGCCGAAACCGGTTACTAATTTCTTTGGTTTTATTATTATTCGGGATATGAATGAAAGTAGAGAACCAACTGACGCAAATTTTGCTGAACTCTCCATTTCCGTCATCGAAACAGTACCTTGAATGGTGATTTTCCGACAAAAATCAATTTCTCTTGGCCGATGTAGTCCTAAATTTTTTTTTCTTGGAGCCCTAAGATTTTCGGTTTCCATAATATCGTACCTCGCCGACCTTAGTGGGACGCCCTGTATATACTCCATAACTCTCCCACTAGTTATTGCTCGATGTTCTCGTCCAAAAATCTCTCCCAGTCATCCCCTTTATGTTTGATCTCCGAAGGATTCACGTATGAGCGGAATTCCAACTTTCTGCCTCGCTATTCCGCCTAGCGAATACGGTCTTGCTTGTCGGAAGTCGATCCCTTGGGGACGATTTTGGCCTAGCATCACGTTGGGATTTTGAGCAGGTGGATGCAATATCTCATTGAACGCGAATTAAATGCGACGTTATTGACGGCATATCTACTCGAGACGACCCGTCGATTTGTTCACGTTGAACGAGATTCACATGCCAGGCATCGCAGGAGGGAAAATTTGGAACAAAATAATCTCACAAAAAAAAATGACCAGTTCAGGTGGAAAGGCCACATTCAATATAAGTATTATAAGTACAGGGTGGCTGGAATTCGAGCCTCATCATTGGGAGTGAGCACCAAATGTAACAGATGAATTGAGTTTTTACATACAAGAAGAACAGAAACAAGAAGGGTCAACATAACCGCCCGCTCTTCTCCTCCCTCTTCGATACCAAGAGAGATAGTTAGATCTTGCTTTCAAACAATATATTGCATTAGAGATAAGAAGGGCCAGAAACCACCCAAGACAGGAGAATGTGCCATTAATTAACAAAAAACCAAAGGCCGCAAAAAACAATGATCAGGCTGGCTCATCGAAACTTAATGATAATATTAACAGTGTTGCCATTCTGTCTGCTACAACAGATAGTTTAGGTACTTCAAACCATCGAACATCCCATGCAACGAACAATAAGGTTGATGTACCAGAACATTCCCAAATCGTCAAAAAAGGCGATCTCGCTTCGGGAATAATGCAGGAGGAAACTAGGATGAAGCTGAGCGAAATTATAAACCTCGATAAGGAAATACCTAACAACGACTTGGAGTTTAAAAACAATGGAGACACAGTTTTGAAATCAGCAGTAGAAACCCATCAGTGGAAGGTGATCGATCGAAAAAGAAATAAAAAACGCAATTTAGTTTATGGAAATAATACTGAAAGTGGCCATGTGAAAGGTGTACCGAAGTATGTAACATTACATGTCAGCAGGATAGATATTGATACAACAGATGACTCCTTAAGGTATTTATTGAAAGACCACTTTCCGGAAGTATCCTGTGAGAAGATTAATTCTAAATTCCCAGGCATATATTCTTCATTCAAAGTGAGAATTATGGAAGACAACTTTAAGAAGGCCATGAATCCAAATATATGGCCCTACGGATCCTGCATCAGCCGTTTTTTAGAGAAGAGGACCACAATAAGAACAGGGAATTGATGTTCAACCCTCAATTTCTTGTGTTGAACGTACAATGTCCAAATCAAGATCTATCTATTTTTAATGTGAGTGTACTGTGTTTGACTGAAACCTGGTGTAAAAAGGAGTCAGTGCATTCTTTTCATTACAATAATTTTCTTCTTCAAAGCTATTTTTGCCGAGAGAAATTCAAAGGGGGAGGTGTAGCGATATTGACAAAAAGTGATTGTGAAGTGAAATGCATAAATCTAAATGAATTTTGTATGGAAAAAGATTTCGAAATCTGTGGAATTTTCTGTAAGTCAGATTTAGGTCAAACAATAATATTCTGCTGTTATAGAGCACCTACGGGTAACTTTGCTCTGTTTTTAGATAATCTATATAATGTTCTTAATCTCAACTACAAACCAAATTATAATATGATCGTTTGTGGGGATTTTAATATTGACTGTTACAAAAATGCAAATAGCAATTTTCAAAGACTGTGTGATGTTTTCAACTGCTTTAATATGTCACCAAAATTAGGGTGGCCAACTAGGGTAACAAATGATACAATGTCAACAATTGATCAAATATTTTCAAACTCTGCTGAGAACTACACATGTTGTGTAATTGACAACAATATTTCGGATCACAAATCAATATTATTCGAATGTGAAAAGAAAATATCGATACCAACAATGTCTTGGACATTAAAACGATCTTTCAATGACACAGCAATCGCTTCCATTATTGATGATTTACAAGCTGAGGATTGGACGGATTTATTGAACATCTCGGATATGAACTCAGCCTTTGATTCCTTTTGGATGACTTTTTATTTTTATTTCGATAAGAATTTTCCAAAACGCAAGAGAAATTTGAAGTATAAGAATGATGACAAATGGGCAGATGTTACAATAAAAACGTCCAGTCAGAACCTGAAAAACCTTCACGCTCTAAAAAATATCTACCCTGACCTGGAGGCATGCTACAGAGTAGAAAAGCAAAAACATTTCAAATTAATGAGATCTACCAAAAAAGAATACTATCAAAATAAAATTCGAAGTTCAGATAATCTTAGTAGGACAGCCTGGGGTATCGTGTCTGAATTAACGAATAAACCTAAAAAAATACAAAAAAATTACAATACAGAGAAATGATTCAGTGGTTGAATCTCCAATTGAAGTCACAAATTTGTTCAATGAACACTTCAGAGATACTCCAAAAGAGACAGTAAGTCAGATAAATAATAAAAAGTCGGATTATCAATGTTTTTTGAACAATATCAAATCACAGTCGGATTCATTATTTCTTAATCCTTATACAGAGGTAGAACTGTATAATCTTCTTCAAAGAAGGCTGAAAAATAAAACCTCCTCAGGATTTGATGAACTTCCTATGTTTGTTCTGAAAAAATGTCTGTGGGTTATATAATTAAACCTCTGCGCCACCTAGTAAATTTGTCTTTCTCCACAGGTACATTTCCGAATGTGTTGAAAACAGGAAAAATAATACCAATTTACAAGAAAAATAGTCCCCATTCACTAGAAAACTAGTGGCCAGTGACAATTCCATCTTCTTTTTCAAAAGTATTTGAATATGCATTTTTATATAGAGTTCTTCCATTTTGTGAAGCTCGTAATATTATTACCACAAATCAACATGGATTCCTAAACAGAAAATCAACTTCCACAGCTATTCACTCCTATTATAGTTAAATAATTAGATGTATTGAGGTAGGAGAGAGTGCCCTGTTGGGATATTCTGTGATCTCAGCAGGGCATTCGATTGCGTTAATCATGACAATTTTTTAGAAAAACTGTGTAGATATGGTATACGTGGCATTCCACTGGCCTGGATATCAGACTATCTACATTTCAGAAAGCAATACGTGGAAGTTAACAATATTACATCCGACCTTATCTCAACGGATTTAGGGGTTCCACAAGGGTCCATTTTAGGACCCATATTATTCCTTTTTTATGTTAACGATCTGGACAAATCGATTCCAACATCTATAACCCTATATGCAGATGATACCTCAATTATTGTTTCCCACAGAAATGATTCATCCCTGCAGGATGAATGCAATAAAGTATTTCATGAATTGAATAGGTGGTTTTCATCAAACAATCTTTATTTGAATGTGAGCAAAACGGTTTCAATTCGGTTTCACAATCATCAGAGAAGTTGTGACACCATTAGTTTTCGCGCAAATGAGAACTCTGATCCCGTCATCGCAGATAATGAAGGCACTAAATTCTTAGGACTCTCCATTGATAAATGTTTGGGGTGGCAGAATCATTGTGAACTCTTGATAAAAAAGCTGAACACAATATCTTATCAAATTAGAAATTTGAAACAAGTTTTGGACTTGGATCAACTGCTGACATTGTATCATGCCCAGGTTGACTCCAGACTTAGGTACGGTCTGTGTTTCTGGGGCTTATCTTCACATTGGAAAAATGTCTTTGTAGCTCAAAAAAGATCATTACGAGCAATGCTAGGTATTCCAATGAGGGAATCTTGCAGAAATCTATTTTCCAAATATAATATTCTGACATTGCCTTGTCTTTTTATATTTGAATGTTGTTTGTATGTTTATAAAAATGATGACAAACATTTTGTTCCCATAAAGTCGAAACATAATGTGAATACCAGACATAAAAATGATGTATATGTTCCATTTAGTAAGTCTAAACTGGCATATAATTCTCCTAACCGTATGGCTCCCAGAATTTTCAACATATTGCCAATCAGTATAAAAAAATGTAAACCATTGTCTCTATTCAAGAAAAAATTAAAGGAATTCCTCATATATAACAGTTTTTACAGTCTGGAGGAATATATGTCTATTTAGTTCGTAGTCTCGTTTGTAGTTTACTATTGTGACGATTCCTATACAATCTAACTATAATTGTCAAAAGGAAAATAAAATTTATTTATCTATTTATTTATTTTACATCAGGAGATGTGTTTAGATAATTGGCTGTCACTATTATTTTCCATCATGCATAATAATAATAATAATAATAATAATAATAATTCCTTCGGGGGTTGATTATTTCTTCATCATCATCACATTGACTGATGACACACTTATAAGAAGTCCTATATACTTCGTATACTCATCCAATTATATAGATGTTAGTCACTCCCAGCTTGGGCAGATCCAGCACCAGCAATAATTGCAAAAAGCTGCATGATGGAGTCGGTGATTTGAAGTTCAAAGCGACAGGAATATCGAGAAATATATCACTGGATAACGATGTTATTTTGTAACTAGGAAAACTTTCAACATAATCATTATGAAGATCAATCATTGACAAGTAGTGTCGTGAAAATAGTAAATAAAAATAATAATTTCAATAAACAGAGACTATTTTTATACGCATTTATGTTACATGATGACTACATTATAGAAACGAAATAGAAAAAAAAATCTTCAAATTTACCAGTTTTTATTCATGCAAAAACGATTCATATCATTCAGTTACTTCGGTGTTTCACTAATTTCTCCAGGTTTTAAACAAACCAGAAAAATAATGTTCGCATACTTTGACTTCACGAAAAAAAAAACATCGACAAAGTGTTTAATTAATTATTAATTAATTATTATATTTCTATATATTTTTCAATATTCTAAACATAATTGCTTTGCGCTTTCCAAAAATATATTACACTCATGTGATATTTTCAGTACTAGCCCTTGATTTAGAAAATTTATTGGTTTTATTGCTAGTCGAGATATATAGATCTTTTGGCGCAATATTCGAATACCACCATTTTTTATATGGGGTAGAACCTCGGGTAGAACAGAAAGTATTCATTCAAAATTATTATTACTATGAAACAAAATCTCTATTTATTATTCTTCTGTTGAAAAAGTTTTATATAATATTGTTCAAATCTCAGACGAATAAAAAACATAGACTGGTATTTTCCATCCTTTTCATGGTGCCAACACGACTCTCAAACCTTCTTGTTTCCACGACAAACTCGCCGTTTTCGTGTTTCGAACGAGTTTCTCCGATTGTTTACGATTCATGACGTGGTCATTCGTGTTGTCGTATTATCGTTCTCAAAGCGTTGATTTGTGCATTTTTGTTATCAGTGCAATTCCGAATACTTTCGGAGACATCCGATAAAAATCGAATTTTCATAAAACTGTTTTTATTTTTTTCTGGCGTATTCTGGAGAAATCTGACGTTTCGTTTTCCAGAAACCATCATCAACTTTTTTTTTTAAATACGGACCTGTATTTGTCATTTTTTTTTACCTTCTGGATAGCCCAAAAACCATGAGCTATCACAAATTCTGATTTTCAAATGTTTCGATGACCAGAATTGACAGTTTCTCTTTTCTTCAAATATTAAGGGTCCGTAAGCTAACCAGGTTAACCATCACTCAACCACTCCGGTTAGTAATCGGTTGCCTGAAAACTGGTTTCATTATGGACCACACGGACAACAGAGACAACACGGATTGACACAAGGACTCCCAGATTTGCCCGCCAGTTTCTTTGAATATTCAAAAAAATTACGTTTTTACACTTTTCATCATTGTATAAGTATAATGGAAAAAAATTATTGTGTTGAATGAGATTCTCCTTATTAGCAGTAGTAGTGAAAGTGAAGATGAAAATATCAGAGGACCTTTGAGCTTTTTGGGTGAGGAACAAATTCAAATTTCTGAGGAACGAATCAAAATTAATTTTATTTTCCATAGTTCACAGACCAAGAATAAGGACTTTTGTAGTGGATGTGATAGACGAGTATTCGGATAAGGATTTTCAAGAACATCATATCGGATGTTTTGAGGTGGTGTATCAGCTGTTGGGACATCATTCTGATCCGACTGTTTGAATATTCCTTTTGAGATATTACTCGCACAATCGAAAGTGATTTCATCAAATTTATGGAAGCATGCATTCATGATCGATGCCTCATTAATATATGCTTCTAATATTGTTTTCAAGGGTGTTCAAGTCGAGGTACCTATTTCCAGGCGACAATGGAAACAGGTACATAATGCAATCAAATTGATATCCTATGAAATGAAAAATATATATATACAATAAACTGATGAAATTATTTTTCTATCTAGATTACCTCCATTACAACTCATTACTGAAAAGTGCTTAACGAACTTTTTTCGAATATTATGCGCCAGGTGTACTGTCAGTTGTATAATAACTTGACAATATAATAACCGGAATAACCGACCTCCCAAGAACGGTTTCTCGGGTTGTATATTCTGACCACTTTTTTCAGGAACCGTGTCCCGTAAGTCACGGTAAGTTCAACCCTTCGGTTTTTTCAGAGTTTACGGACCGGTTAACCATAACAGAGAGTTGAAGTGGTACCATCAACGTTAACGTTAACCTACGAATTGACATCTACGCATGCGCATTTCTCGAGTATTAACGTTAACGTCGAATATGGGATAACGGGCGTAGGTAAATTTACGCTGTTTAACGGGCACGTGAGAAAGCAATGTACGTAACCGGAATATCCCGAGAGAAAGACGATGAATCACGAATGGCTCGAATGGCTGCCAAAAGGTCTAGGATTTTCTCTATCTTGATGGATGATCTCATCATGATTCACAAATGAGACAAATACAGCATGAATATTGTGTCAAAGTATTGGATAATCGAAATTATCAAATTGGAGTGGACATGTAAAGGTTGACATACGTGATTATTACATGATGGACGACTTCAACTCAATTTTACAACACAACGTTGACGTTATATTTTTTACGTTAACGTATACGTAGAGGCTTACCTACTGTGATCACTTCAACTATCTAACATTGGTTACGTTCGGTAAGCTCACGGACCATTCGCGATAGAAAATAACACGTACGTAGCACTATCTCATGGTAACAACTCAAACTTCTCGAAGTGGTGTCGTTTTTGTTTTGTTTTCATATTTTTGATGTTTGTGTCATTGTGACATAGGTGTCTTGTCACCAAACAATAACTGAAACGAGAAAAACGATTTCACATGTATTTCACCAGAACATCTCTCGAAAAACTGCTGGAAGTACACCTTTCACATCAGAAGCAAACATAAACAGAACAGAGGTTAAGTTTTTCTGTGGGTTATCCTCCAGAGAGTTCTGTGGTTATACCACTTCGAGTGGTTCACGAGTCACCGCTAGGTAGCGTATCACTTAGCACCTATCGCGAATACCCTAATGCAATTACCGAAAATGGAAAAGGCAGCCTTGATTTTAGATATGAAAAGTCACTCGTCAATGTTTTGAATAATTTGCGGGATCAAAAATGGTGTTTTCCAATTCAGAAAAACGTGATATGGTCCGAATTTATTATTGTGATAGAGAAACTCGCTAGATTATTTTTCATGGAAACACTTGGAAAAAATATTTTAAGGAAGCCCACGTAACATGAATATTAAACGCCAAAATTTAATGTTTGAAATGACAACCCAACGAGCTAGAGGTAGAATGATCCAGCTCGCTCTTACTGGCAACCTGCGAAGACGCAAACGAAAATGCCTTAAGAATTTCATCTTGTTCCTTTTACAATTTAGTCGAAGTTTTCATCAATATAGGTAAGTATTATAGATATTATTTTGCCAGAAGTTCAGTTTAGTAGGTAATAATTAGGCAGTGGAGGGGTTTTATCTCGGGATTTATGGAAATATTGCTACTGTTTAGGAACTGATTAGCGTTTTTTTTGTTATATCACTGATAATAATTATGTTTCGAAAATTGTTTCGGATTAAATATTCAAAGAAAAGATAAACTGTCAATTTTTGTCATCGAAACATTTGAAAATCAGAATTTGTGATATCTTATAGTTTTTAGGCTATCCAAGGGTAACAAAAAATTGAATAAAAAATACAGGTCCGTATTTGAGAAAATTAAGCTGATGATGGTTTCCCGAAAACGAACCGTCGGATTTCAAATTTGAGAACGTCATCTTGTGGGGAAGAAAAAGTGACCATAATAAAGTGTCATCCATGTCGATTTATTTTTTCAAATAATGACAGAAAAAATTAGAAACGATTTCATGAAAATTCGATTTTTTTGGGATATCACCGAAAGTATTCGGAATTTTCCAAATTTTCGAACGGCATTTTGTTAAGCATAAAATTTCGCAACTTTGCCATAATTCAACCGATCCTGTGGGTGGCCTTATAAAAACTTTTAACATTTAAGATTTATCACCTAACGTTTAAGACTTAAGAGCTGATAAGTTGATTCTGTTATAAAAAAACTTAGGATTTAGGAATATTTGACATGGAACAAATAATTTTGACACTGGCAAGTCCTAACCTATATCTATTATTATTGTTTTTGTTCGAATTTTCTTTAATTTCATTTCAATATTATTTGTGTCATAGACGATGCTCTATTAATTCAACAAGTTGAAGAATTCAGACATATTTATGATAAACAAAAAGTAGTTATTCTAAAATAAACTCGTCAGGAAAACTGCCTGGAAAACAATTGGCCAAATATATCTTAGAAAACTGAAGGTAGAAATGGAAAATTGAATTACGGAATACATCTCCATCATGATTTAATCCTGGACAGCCTACATCAATGAAGATGAATTTATGAGATGCATCACAGATAGCCATCAATACTATGCTTGAAAGTCTTCTTGTAGGAGAAGTATCCTGTTCCAGCATGTTTTGTATTTTGTATCTGAATATGCTTTCCATCAAGGGCACCAATACAGTTTGGCATATTCCATTTTTCATAAAATTCCATTGAGATTCCATGCCATCAATTGATTTTTTCATTAAATTTTCCACAGTACATCGCTGATGGTTCCCTCTATGATGACATGTGTACGTATTAGTCAGTCCAACATAAGTAATTTGCTGCATAGAGCATCCCTCTGATCTGATAATTAGCTATAATTTGGATTTATTATTGTTGACATCGATTTCAAAATAAAAAACTGTTCCTTTTCCTATGTATGGGTTTAACTTTGTATTTTCAATCCCGACCTTTCTTTCTCAAGCATCTCAAGTAAACACCAAGCCCAAAAATCATGAGCAAACTACATGAAGTAAATGATGCCCATGGTCTTATCACTATTATAAAAAAATTGATAAATGCAACCAAATAATTACAGACTATCCACACCAATAAATGATATTCGAAAATATAACCCAAAATTCAAATATCGCGGGAAACAGGATGTCACTTTTCGTTGCTTGAACATGCGCATTTCCTATTTTCATTTATGATCATTTATCATCCATTTCTTAAGTTGGAAGTTGGCAAGGATGGTAAAACTAGAGAAGGATGGTTCATTGCCATAAGACGCAATGTTGGCACATCGAACAAGCGTTCGTGACGTCACTGACGGCCCTCAATCTTTGTTTACGTTTATGCAGTGGGTAACTTATCTTTGGTTTATGTTTCGATATTCATATTTGTGGTTGTACGAATTGTTTTTTTTTTTAAATAGAGTTCTTCAATAATTGTAGGTATAGACAAATTGCTCAGTAAGAAGATTTAGTAGTTCGATAAATATCAATAAATTATTACATCACCTCCATTGAAAAGTGTGTAGTGTTTATGAAATCATTTCCATCTAATAACCAGTATGTCAGGTAGCAGATTTGCTATTTTTGGACAAAAACCAAGAGGATTCCAGTATTATTTAACACACATTTCCAAAAGGCACTGATTTTGTTTGGGATACTTTTTTGAAAAGGTGGATGAGTTTTGAACATGCAGATGTTGTGAATCATGATACAAGTCATACATCAGAACTGTGATTTGTAGAGATCTACAAAATGGGTAGATGAAAATGTATTATGAAAAAGGAGTACCTATATTCTCATTATTTTATGATGTTCCATGTAATCAGATTCAGGAATTTTGTATACTTCGAGCATGATGAGGATATAAAAACCTGGGAATAAAAGAAACAACCTGGATTGCATCTATAGTAGAAGCCAATGTATAAATGAAGAAAATAATCAGCTAATGAGATAATCGAAATTGATGTCAATATATTTATATATACCTATTATGTATAATGTAGGTACCCATAAATTAAATTAAAGAATGTATTTTATTTTCACCATTCACTGATAATTGTTAAACTTGATAAAATAGGTAGGTATATCAATTTCAATTCATAATTTGAACTTTCAATAACCTATGCATTGAATAATATATGTGCACACATACATTATACATGCATCATTCATCAGTACCTATGAATTCTTCATTGAAATTTCCCTATTTTTAATATGAAATTGTTTTCAAGGTAGGTATTAGGTACTACTATTTATGAAATAGGTATATTCCCTGTTTTGTAAACGTTAAATTATCTCATGTATTATTTTCTGGGTGGACATTCAGGAATTTTTGTGAATCAATGAGTTTTTGTTCACAAAAATAATAATATTTGAAGTCATATGATACCAATACCCATCAATAATCAATATGTATCGATTATAAAAAGGTACATCACAGTAAAATTACTTTTAATGCACATTTAGTGATATTCAGCATTAATAATTTTTGAATTCAGGGCCGTTGACTACGTCATCGCGCGCCTTCGGAAGCCACGCCTTTTGGCCGAAAAAATCGCTTGAATGAACCATCCTTCTCTAGTTAACCATCCTTGGGAAGTTGGTCATCTTCTCAAGTCTTAGGTTTAAAATCATAAGTCCTAAATGGTTTTATAACACAATCAATGATGTTTCCATGATTCATCTGTTATAAGTGATAAGTATTAAATGTTAGGTGATCTTAAGCTTCGAAGTTTTTTATAAAGTGGCCCTGTATCTCTTACGGTTTACGAGATCCCAATGATAAGGCTCGAATTCCAGCCACCCTGTACTCTTCAGTCCTCGTATAACAAAGCAGCTGGAAGTTCAATCACATTGTCGATAATATTACGAATCTGTCGCATTTCGCATCTGTGACAACTACCAACACGCCGCATCTCACAATCATGTTCTATAGTTTCGCCTTCCCTTTGAAATTGAGTGGTCTTCCCTTCGCCCTTCGGTAAAACGATATAGTGTTATGTGAAATGCCATCGGCGATTCCACGCAGCACAAGAAAGGGAATGTTGATGAGTAAACGTACTTGGGGCAAACTTCGTACACTGTCATCTAGTGATGTAAATGAAAAAAACAACCATGTTTGTTTTCTAAAATTTGTTTTTTTTAAGTACAAAGTACCCTCCTTTTTTTTCAGAAAGTTTTTTTTTCACAATGAAATACACAAAAATTATCTCGGTTGTACAATCCCTAAAGGGGATGATTTAAAAAACAGTGGTTGGCAAGTGGACTGTATTTGCCGATAGGGCGGCAGATAGGAGAAAACAAAAGAGAGAATATCGAGATGTGGCGACAGATGCGAGCAGAAACAGAAACTTACCCCGGATCACCCTGGTCTGGAAACGATGTCTTCTCAAGCTAGCTCTGGTTGGGACGTTTGGACCTCTTGTAGTAACTGTTCTTTCACCATGCAACGTACCCACATGCAGGGCCACCAATCTCAATCCATAACACAAATTATGTAACGTAATGCGATAATCCACTCCAAGGGAGTTGGATTATGGATAGAAAGCGTTTGAAGGGTATCTTCAAAAAAGTAATTAGATATAACAAAAAGCAAAACGAAGACCGAACTTTTCTGGTTCGAAGCCACAAAGCGTCTCTGCGACGGGCAAGGTCATTCTCGAAAATCTCTGTTATCTGCGGAATACCGAAAAAAGCCACTTCGCGTGATTCTATTCACAACATTGCGAGTACAGGGTGTTGGCCGAGAATGAACATCGGTAATTGTGCACTTATCATGCGATGAATATTTTGATGATAATTTTTGTTGGTATTTACTTATTATGACCGGAAAAACACGAGTTTCATAATATTATCGAGAACATATCTCTAGTTTTCGAGATAATCTATGCCAAAGTTTGAAATTTCACCTTCTTTATATGGCAAGTTTTGGGCAAGTATTGTATCTTCCTAAATCCCAGGAAATATTAAATGCATTAACCGTGGTAAATTATTACTTTCGTCTAAGAAAAAAAAACATTAATATGTAATTTTTCTGTATTTTTCGTATTATTTCACAACCTCTGTGCGAATCTTGAGCGAATAAAGGTGGATTCATAGTTGCCTTATGGCAGTGATATGTTTTTTCTCCCTTCAATACATGTTAAAAAAAAGATAGATATCAGTACAAGAGGGTGGAATTTCGAACTTTGACATCGATTATCTCGAAAACTAGATATAGGTATGTTCACGATGATATTATGAAATTCGTGTTTTTCAGGTCAAAATACGCAAGTACCAATGAAAATTTTCATCAAAATATTCATCGCATGATAAGTGCACAATTACCATTATCTCAATTAAAAAAATATATTTACGCGAAAAAAATACATATAGGTACATAACAAAAAACTAATAAACTCTTGTGTAAGATGAATAATAGAGAGCAGCTTTCAGTTAGATTGTTCTTATTCTGATTTCTGAACAATCGGATGTGTCGGTCATGGCCCGAAAAGCTCTACGGCCATGTGAAAATAAAACGTGTTTTGTTTTTTTTTTTGAATATAAAAAACGGTTTTTCAACTTGTTTTTTTTTTCACCTTTAAAAAAAAAGTGTTTTCACATGACTACTGTCATCACAGAAACTTGTTTACCACCATACACAGGGCCTTTCAGGAGGGGCTGAATTGATATGTAGATGGAGAACTACAAAATTCGAAAACAATTTTTTCAATTGACTTGGCCGTTACTTCATGAAAATCCATAGTTATTGTAAACAATAGATATATTTATATTTTTTTTCACAACATGTTTCGCTAACACTGTAGCTTCATCAGGTATAAGTACACTGCACTAACTACTACGATAGAAGAAAATTTTAATAAAGAACTGAACATCATAAAACAAATTGCAGTTAATAATGGATTTGAAGTCAACATCATAGAAAATATTCTCAAAAAGAAACTCCATTCAAGAGCTATCAATCAAGTTCTTCTTTTTGACAAAAACACCGATCGAAATTACAAAACATTGACCTATTTTGGACAAGCAACCGAAAAAGTAGCTTCATTTTTGCATAAACAAGACACTAAGATTGCTTATAGAACAAATAATACTTTGGGAAAGTTTATCAAAAATAATAAAGACATAGTTCCTAAATATGAAAAATCAGGAGTATACAGGGTGTCCTATTGAGAAACGGAAATACTTCAACAGTGGATAGAGGTCACCGAGGCGATACCGAATATACCATATTTGTTGGGTCTTACGAGTTTCATAATCGAGATATAGAGTGTTTTATCAATATTGCTCATTTCTTTGTGGGGCCATAACTAACGAACCACTTGGTATATTTTTTTTGATATTCAGTACCTACGTTTTCCTACTTCTACCCAAGCGACTTGCCCATCGGTCATATGGAAAATCCAGGTCCGTAATAACAAAAATTCAACATTATTTGGGGTATCTCAAAAAACACCCTGTGATTTTGAATTTACAAAATCCGTTTACATATTTGAAAAGGGCACAAAAAACTGAATCGAACTGTGTACTTTTCATTTTCCCGCAGATCGTTTGACAACTTGATTTCTGAATTTGAATTCGAAGTTTTATGCAATTGGATAGTGGAAATTGGAATATTTAGAATTTTCCCAATCAAGCTGTACAAGTTTCGCATTGTTCTTCATCATCCTATTGAACATTCGTTATTTATACATTCCTGAACCTGAAAAATACGCCAGTGTTTTTTCACTATTGCGTGACTGATATTATTATAACATAAGTTGACTTGAAAATATCAATCGATATAATAATGAATTTATTTTCCCAAATAAACAAAAAATTAACCAACTCAACTCAGAACATAAAGATTATAACAATTGCTCGAAGTGGCCTCTATTATGATCGATACATTTTCTTGCTCTTTTCAAAATATTTTTAACCGATTTACGAATCACACCCTGATTGTTTTTCATTCCTCTGCATGCTTCTCCGATTCTCTGAAGTAGCTCTTCCCTGGTATGAATTTCGGTAGAATACACTTTCGATTTGAGATAACCCCAAAGGTGATATTCTACAGGATTCAAATCTGGTGATCTTGAGGGCCAGTTATTCGGCCAGCCACGTCCAATCCATGTATTGGGAAAATTCTCATATAAAAAGTGTCGGACAATATAATGCGGCGGAGCACCGTCGTGCTGAAAGTACATTCCTGCAACATCGATATCCTCGTCATCCAGTAAAACTAGCAAAATATTTTCCAAAAAGTCCAAGTATACTTCTCCAGTAAGGCGTGAAGGTAAAATGTAAGGCCCAATTAATTTATCATCAAACATTCCCCACCAGACATTGACTGAAAACTTGTGCTGTGAATGAGACTGAATTGTGGAACTTGCCCGAAGGTATACTTTGGTCAGACTGGGAGAACTTTCAAAAATCGCATTCATGAACACCACATGAGTTATGTAAATAGGAAAACAAATTCAAAATATTATTCTAACCACCTTTTAGAAGAAAATCACGATTTGGATGAATGTTGAAAATGTTGAAAACAAAGGAGTGAAACTTTTAACTATTTAGAAACACTCGAAATCAATAGACTTAAGAATTCAAATCTGTTGCTTGATGACCAATTAAATTTAAATAATTTTCCTTTGTTGAATTTGTTTTCCTAAAAATAGCTTAATTTTTTTATTTACCGCAATAAAGAGGATAAACATTCTTTAATCCCTACAGGTACAAATATTGTTATAACTGTGTAATTAGGTATAAATATGGTTGTTATCGTAGTAGTTAGTTCAGTGTACTTATACCTGATGCAGCTACAGTGTTAGCGAAACATGTTGTGAAAAAATATATAATATAAATATATTTATCGTTTGTTTACAATCGAAAACAATTTTTTCTATTTCGAATGAATCAACAGATGTGTCGCTAACATTCAATCAATTCAAACCTAACAATTTCGACCAAATGGGAACCTATATTTTGTATCGTTACCACAGCAAATAAAAATTCACGGAAATTTGTCTCCCCTCCATAAAATTACACTGGAAAAGTTCACGGAAATTTGTCTCCCCCCTAAACTTAAACTGGAAAAATGTTCACATTTATACACATGCATCTTCAGATACTGAGTACCACTCCGAATTACTCGTAAGAAAATATACTTCTTTATTCATGACCGGGCGTAAAATGACACTTCATCGCCCGGTTTTGCGAGTGTAAAATAGCACTTTACCGCCCTGGGACTACTTTAGCGCCCGCCGGACAATAAATTATTAATTATTCGCATCCTCAGCTGCTTTACTGATTTCTTGTGGAGTACAATTCAAACTTCCTTCGTCACTGTAATGCATTTCGTAATGACTGTATTGTCTGTATTGACAGCAAATATTTTTTTCTATTTTCTATTTTTCTAACCACTATCCTAGTTGCCTTAGCAACCCTCAGAAGTTTACCGAGTAAACTTGTACGAGTTAGGATAGCGGGGACCTTACCTTTTCTAGTGGGATCCGATACCACTTCTGGGGCCATTGAAAAAATTCCGCCGTCGATGAGGATTGAACCCACGACGGGCAGCCGGCTGATTAAGAGATAGACACCTTAACCGCGCGGCTACCTGGCCTGGCTACTAGCCTATATTTATTCACCCACCAGTCTGGAACATTAGCAAATTGTAAACCCTTAATAACTCCCTCATTATAAGAGAAAAAGTAAAAACACTCTCACCTAATGCTTTTTCGAGAGGAACATCATGAGCGTAGCAAAAACTATTTTAAAGGGGTTTAAAAGGTATTCAAGAATCGTTTCATTCCTATCAAGCTTGAGAGGTAAAATATACTGGTCATGCATAAAATGTTGTGTCTATTATGTATTTCGGGAGTAACTTGCTTTTATGGACCTTAGCTCGCTATCGCTCAGGCTATTATCTACTTACAAGCTGCGGTCCATAAAAGCCTATTTCACGCCCTTGATACATAAATAACTATAACGACTGCAGTGGTGAAAATGTAGTCAAGAAAAATGGTTTGAACTACCACCAGCTACCTCACGTGTTACTAAAGTCAGTATTTTGCATTTTATATAGCGTTATCCCAACAGATAAGAAGATAGAAGACACATTCTGTTGGTGAATTTTCTTAGCGAATATTACTTCATCTTCAATTAATAGCAGTAGATTTTTTGCCGATCACGAATGTTTTTTAGAAAATTTGTGTACAAAAAAAATCTAGTAATATTTGAAGCTCTATAGTGGTATTATAAGTGATAATACATTTTATTCGTTTTTTTAGGATCTCTTCAGACTAATTTTAAGGCATTGACAATGATATGTTGGAAGGGCGAAGTTCAGCTGTGCAGACCAGGGTTTACACGTTGTTCTAATAATAATAATAATAATAATAATAGTTATATATATGTAGAAACCTATGTTTCTCTTTTTTTTATATTTACCTCATGTCAGTTTATGTTATTGCTTTTTGTTAGTTGTATCTCGAAACAAATGTTACACACTTATCGAGTATTCATTTATTCACTTTTTATCTCATTTAAGATTTTACTTTTTACATGTATTTATATATAAGTGGTGAATAAAACTTATTATTATTAATAATAATAATAATGAAATAAGAGAAAGAACTATAACATTAATGATACCTGTGAAATTTTTATTCAGAACTGATACCAGATATTCCATCTGTAACCCATGCACTATTAGGGCGTAACATTATATCAGTGACTTTATTTCAAGGTATACGTCCTATATTCTTCCTCGAATGTATCATTTTCATTCCTCCGCTTCGATATCATCAGATGATTCACTTTGCAATATCGTTAAACCCTCTTTAATATCCAACAAGAAATCCAGAAAAAAAATGACTGCCAATACGATGACTAATACACCGAGTGCTAATTCTACTGCGTCACAGCCTCCACCAAGATAAGGTATGGTGTAGAACCAGTTGATGAATTTGTGCCTCTGAATATAGCGAATCAACGTGAAAATACCCCCGATCATGTTGATGATACAACCAGCAGCCGCGAACAGCAGTTCCATGAATAGGCTGAGATAATCCAGAGTAATGGCTAGCAGCATCCCAATGGAGATCATCAGAAATCCGCCTAAGCCTATGAGTAGAGTTTCGAAGGTCCATTTGTCGAAGAATCTGTTGGTGTGCTCCATAAGGATTAGGCCGACCAGACATAGTATCTGAAACAACCCAAGGAACATTTTGAGTTTTATCATAAGCTATAAAACGTCGTCACAGCCTGAATTGAAATGCTCTTTCAAAACCATCAAACTTTAATAACATTATTAAAACAATAAAGTAACCTTCTTGAAACCAAAGGTGCCCACACTTATGAAAGTTGTTACAGCTTTCCATAAAGCTAGTTATAAATATACAAAGCATCCATTGAGTAAACCTTAAAACTATTATAAAACATATTATAAAATCCTTTCTTAAAACCTTCAAGCTTTGAGGTGACATTTCTTATATTATATCTCAGGATATATTTCAGTCGGTTAAGTGTTATATGGAAATCCTACATCAAGTGTTTATTACGAACATGTGGAGAAGAATAATACTGCTGAAACCAAACGAGTGGACGTTATGGCGGTATGATTGATCATTCATAATAAATTTATTTTTTTGTGAGTACCAAGGCTGTGAAATGAAAACGAAGGCCACTTTCTCGACAAAATATACGAAATGGACCTCGAAAAAAATTAGCGTTCTAAAAATATCGTGTTCATCTAGAAAAAAAAATCAAAGTGAATTCAAACAACTTCCGAAAAAAGTTGGTGAAACTTGAAGAATGTTTGTCTGATGAGGGTAATCATTCGAAAGAAAGTGAAGATGAATACTTTTTGGGAACAGTGTTGAAGAATTAAGTCCGTGTCTCACGGTCAAACTATTTGATCAAACTATGAAAGTGTGATGTCATCAATGACGTCACATCAAACAGCAGCTGAAATTAGAACATGTTCTAAATATTTTACCTGTTTGATGAAAAACTAAGGTTAAAGTTTTTTGTTGACACCGAGAATCGAAACGTCAGAATACTAATAGACTTGAGTTTTGGACTGTTGGAAATGTCTGCTGCTTGAAATTGGACCGAGGAGCAAGTAACGTTCCTAATAGATCTCCATAGAAGCAATAAATAACTTTTTTCGGCAACCGTCCGGAAAGTACGTACTTTCCAGACGATTTTTTTTGAGAAAGTGGCATTTTCCGGCCTAGTTCGGGAAGTACGTACTTCCCGGACTAGGCCGGGAAGAATCACATCGTTGTTGTCATTGTAAATATGAAAATCTTGGTAGTATGGTTTTGATAAATGCAGTTGATCATTACCATAGCAGCAAAATAACGACTGACAGCTATCTGACATAAAATTAGCTAACATTCAAAAATTATCAGATGAAAACAATCAATGTGAAACGGAAACTTTACCTTCTTGTTCTGACTTCAACAAAAGGCACTTAAATATACCAAGCATTTCAAACAAATTGAATCCATTCAATATTAACAATTGTTCTAATTTTAATATAAATATTAATATAAATAAGAATTGAAATGTTCGAAATTTTGTTTTAATAAAGAAATGTGTTTCTTTGATTTGTTATTCTACACGGTTGCCGAAAAAATTGTGTACGCAACACGCCCGAAAACAGTTTTTTTGGACTCGCAGACTTCCAGGACTCGCTACGCTCGTCCTAAAATTTTGTCCACTCATCCAAAAAAACAGTATTTTCCGGACTTGTTACGTAAATTACTATTACAATGCTGGTTGTCATGCTTTTGAATGATATTGCTAGGCATTCTCACGGCCAAATAACTGGTAGGTGTTCTGAGTCATCCTTTCAATTGATAATAAGTACTAATATATTCCATAGAATCAGGAGTTGAGGCATTGTTCAATGTTTGGCAAACACAGTTCAATAGGGAACTGAGGTAGTTTCGTTTCTACTTCACTAAATCTGAAGGGACGCGCAATAACTTACCATGAAATAAATGTTTAGAGATTTTTGTGTATTATTCATATTCATATATATTGTTGAAAAAGCGAGATTCCACCTTGAATGTAGAAATATCTTCCGTTATGATCAATCAATTTTTGAACTGTTTGAACAAACTTCTTCAAATCGTGTGAACAGGATTTCTGCACATTTCAAATATTTGTATCAAATAGACAGAAATGCCGTCACGTCAAACAGATTTGATCAAATAGTTTGACCGTGAGACACTGACTTTAGTGTGATTTTTCGCTTCAAATTTTTTCTCTCCATAATGATCAACAATTCTACGTACATAAATATGGCGTAAATCACATTTGAAACTAATTTACCTCTCCTACTACTGCATTAAAACCATTAGGTCATAAAACATTTACATTTCCAGTATCTTCCTCAAGACTATTTGCCCTTGTGTTTGGCCAATAAGCTTCAAATTCAATAATATGGATATAAGATATACCCTAATGAATCCACAGAGCTTTAAAGGTATTCTGGTTAAATGCCAATTGGTTTGTGTGATATAAGAACAATAAGAATAATGAGTAGGTACACATAACCCTTCTTATTAGTTTGCCTCTATCACTCGCTCTATCATCAAATTGATAAAGAAATAATTATCCTGGTAAGGTGGGTATAAATAGTTACATTTTACATGTTGCTTCTGTAATGACCAATCATTTTGTAGAAATTGTATATTACTGTTGCAAGGGAAATGGTATTTTTATTCATTTTGTAGTTGCCAGCAGTTAATTTTCATTAATCGAATCATTTTTTCCATTTCTCATTCAATAATGCCTATAGGTTTCATAACTGATTGATAACCTTAAGGTTGTAACAATTGTCCCAGCTAGAACTCATCGGCCCAGCAAAAAGTAGGTATTATAGAAGTTTTATGAGTTATCTTTCTATAACTTCCTCAAAACCTCTGAGTAAAATTCAAGACACTGATAAAACTTGAGTATTTTAAGAGTGTTGTTAGGAGTAAACAGCTTTATTGAAAAAATAAATTACTCTCATGAAGCTTTCATAAAACTAAGGTAACGTGAATGCCAAAAAGTCATATGCAGTGGTTTCATAAGAGTATCATAAAACCTTGTGATAAAATCATTTGGATTTGGAGAGTAACTAGCTCTGTTCAGGATTTTCATGAAACGTTTGACCTATCATATGCTCTGATATATCCTCCTTAAAGTCTCATTTAAAATATTTCTTGGAAAAAGTTTTAGATATTTTGAGTGAAAGATTGTATCAATCCAAGATCTGATTTGCCATGCATGAAGCCTCATTTTGAGGCGTGTTCTGTCCTTATAGAATAGGATTTAAACCCGAACTCTCTGATTTGAAAATAATTTGAAACTGTGGAAACTAGTATTTGATGAAATTCTTCGAATTTTCAATACAGATGAGGAATTATTCTCAATGGTAGATCCTGTATAGTAAGTGCTCATTATCTTTGTTGCATCAGATCTCACTTATCTTGATTTCATTCACTATAGTTATTTATCAGACGCAAATTACCGAAGATAAGAATGATCGATCTATTTTTTTATGGAAAGATCTAATTTCAGATGCCTTCATCTCATATTACCTATCTTGTGAATCAATCACGATACTATTAGTTCAACGGAATGGTGAGATTTCGCATTGACGATTTGATGCTGATGCTGTTAATCATTAGAAAGTTAATCTGATGTTTTTAAAAATAAAGACTCACAGTTTCAATAATTTTGAGGTAAAACCTCCTATCTCTGATGACTTTTTGTAAATCCATATAGATTATGCTTCCAGTTTTCGGTTTTCATTGAGACTACCCCATTATCATTCAATAAAATATGAGATCTCATCATGTGCCAGAATGACTGCTTCTATTTGAAATGTCTACTTGACAATTGATATCTTGAAGACGTGGATATTTATAAGTATGTTGTTTAAATCATTCCAACGGTTTCTTTATGATGAGTTCAAGATATTCTTGACAATCATACAACGATGCCAAGAAGTAACAAACAATCCTGATAAGACAAAATATTAATGTTTTAGACAGTTATAAGTGTATTAATCCTTGGCTTGATATGGAAATATATTCGTTCAGATTTCGAAGTGAACGATAACGCACTGAAAATACCATATAATATATCTAAATATTTATAATGTTTGGAATTTCATAATAACACAAATTATTTCATGAACATAACAACTGCGCAAAATCTTGGTATTATGTTTTGTGATAGTCGTGTATAAAACTTGAAAATAATAACTGAAAGCCGATTCAGGTTCACGCATTTCCATGCAGGGTTTTTGAAGCACGTGCGATTTACAGGCACATGCATTTCTGACGCTTCTGCTTGAAAAAGGCATGACATTTCACATATGTGCATTTCCATCGCTTTTCTTACCCATGCATGGTCATATTTCCTTTAGTTATTTCCCTAGTGAATTGAAAATTTCATCTCGCTTATTTTCTCCAGATCAAGATTACAACAGATACTTGGAGAAAGGCGGAAATGTTATAAATATTACAAAATGATCATCAAATTCAAAATATATCGAATGTTCAAACTCAAACCAAAGATTGTCAAATATTCATCAGAGGCTCTCAGGGCAAAAACGCATGCAATAGTATGAAAAATCGCATAGCCCATGTCAAAAAAAATCACTATGCACGGAAGTATATTTTCTAAGAATCTATACCAATCTGAAGGAATGCAAAAAAATAATCGAAGATTGAAAACAAGTTGTTCAGCCGGAAAAATGTGAGATATATTATGTATAGGTACCTATATTTGAATTACACTTACCTTACTTATGGAATCTTTGTATATAATTTTCTGGAGGAATATTCCAGTATTCAAAAATATCCTCCATTATAAATCAGTCAAACACAACCTAATATCTATACTGACCTGTACTGAACCTTTCCCGAACTAAATACGCACTGATCTGATGAAGTGATGAACGGTTTGAAGGTCGTGGCCCCTCCACATCCTGGAAATTCTTGAATCCAAGAGAACCTTACTCTTGCTGGATTAAAAAACCGTTGGACTATCTTCCACCCAAGAATAGTTACTCTTGTTCTAAGGGCATATACATTATGATACTCTTGGATGGAGATTCAATGTAATATATATACAATCAATCAATCAATCGATCCATCAATTTATTGTTTACACAAAACATACAGTTTTATAAACAAGAAATTCGGTAACGAGTGAACTAAAAGATGGGTACATAATAATTAACAAAAACCTTAACCGATAAGGATGTTTGAAAATGAGGTTGCGAGTGTGATGTAAACATACGAAAGCACTCGCAAAAACATTGAGCATGAAAGTTAGGTAAAAAGATAGTGACATAGGTGAAAATTATATAAATACTCTAAAGGAAAGAAGTGTGTAGGAACAAACAGTTTTTTTTATTCGTTTATGATGAAAGATCTTAGTTTCAGAATATTGCAGATATATTGTGTGGAGATGGCTTTTGCTGCGGAGGGTGTAATATTATTGAGCGTGCAGATCAGGTTGTTCACGTTTTCCAATAATATACTGTCCTTGACGTAAGAACACTAGACCTCAAAGCGAAAGCGATGTTTTTCAACTGAGAACATACACCGAAAGAAGAGTAATTTTCTCACGATGACACTCATATGCTTGACTCAAGATAATGATCTTGAATCAAGATAAGTTACGTTTGAATCGTGTATAGAAATAGATCTTTATTTCCAATAGCCGGACCGAGTATCGAACCCGGAGTCAGTTTTATTCTTCCACAGCTCACATATTATTTGTAGCTATCAGAAACCTATATTTTGTGTTTTAAAGATAATATTTATTTCTTTCTTCACACCCCTATTGAAAAAATACGAATGAAAATTTCAATTGAAACTCCTTCCATATAAAAAATATTTTTGATATACTAGCAAAAATTCACCATAATGTAATAATAGTGTTTTTCAAAAATTTTAGGTAGATAATATTATGCTTCATTTTGAGGAGAAACAATGAGGAATTCAATGAAATTGAATACAGGGCTGTTCTTTGAAAACCTCACTTTTGTGGTGTATCTTCAGAACCATACCAATAAATAACATTGATAACGTCACTGGATTTTGCGCAGAGTTTTCTTTCGAAACAGATATATTTTCGAAATTGCCCTGTATCATATAAACGGCAATATTGTGCAAAATCTGATCAGGCCATATTGAGTTTCACAAAAATGTAATGCAGGAACGTGAAAACTACAAGGCTATATATTTTCAATAACAACCGAGGAACCTGGAGGTACATTCCATATCGGAGATAATTCTTCTGGTGGTGTTCGACTGTAAGTAATTTCCTGAAATACGAGTCATTGACCATGTAGTGTGAAATTAGTGGGCAACTTTGTACCCGATGAATTCAACTGTGACTCAATACTTAGCAATGATTTGTTAGCAGTTAACAAGGCAATTCGAACTTTCAAATACCCCGTTCGTTATTATCAGCAACTTAACCCTCATCCGGAACTATTGGTACATACCATATAGGGTGACTCACGGTCGATGGTAGGTTAAACGTTTCTAGAGAACAGGACTTAGGATTATTATGAAAATCTGGTTTCTTGGGTAATCAGTTTTGTTCTATCAATCTAAAATACTTTCAGCGTTGCGGCGTTGCCGCTTCTATCAAAAAGTAGCAACAAATTTGTTATTTCTAATGGAACTTCCTGTATTTTATTTCATTTTTAGATTCTTCCTGAAGAGCTGATTTCGTCGATCTATCATACTTGGGCTATAGCGAGAAAGATTACAGTGATATAGGGTGTGAATAATCGAGATTTTACAACTTTACGAATTTTTCGTGTCGAAACTAATCATTTTTGCTCAAAACGGCTCACATGTCCCTATCTTAACTTTTCATTTACTATCTACTGACATTTAATTGAAACAAATACGGGTGGTTCGAAATTTTGAGTTTTGCATCACCCTCTATTTGTTTCTATTAAATGTCAGTAGATAGTAAATGAAAAGTTAGGATAGGGACATGTAAGCCGTTTTGAGCAGAAATGAATAGTTTTGACAAAAAAAATTCCTAAACTTGAAAAATCTCGATTTTTCACACCATATATATCTGTAATCTTTCTCGCTATATCCCAAGTATGGTACACCGCCGGAATCAGCTCTTCAGGAAGAATCTAAAAATGAAATAAAATACAGGGTGTTTGATTTGAAATAACAAAGCTGTTGCTACTTTTCGAAAGAAGCGGCAACACTGTATTGATAAAAATATTTTGGACGGATAGAGCAAGTTTGATTATCCACCTCCACAAATTTTCGAAATGATCTGTCTTTCTGTTCTCCAGATACTTCTAATGTTCCATCCACTGTGAAACACCCGGTATAGTCGTCCCCAAGTCCTATTTCAACGATATGACATCGATGCCGACCGAGTGCGGTGTACCAGGCAGGAGTTTAGTGTTTGGTCGTCAATTATTGGAAACTTGGAATTCAAGTCCTGCTTCACCCTTTGGCTTTGCCTTTGGTCACGACATAATTGTGTGTTATTGTGAACAGGCGCGCATACAAGGGGGGTAGAGGGGGTAATTACCCCCCCCCCAGAACACGGGATGAAGGTTAGAAAAAATGAAGTTGAAATTCTCATACTTGACGCTAGTATTGGCAATGGCAATTTGGCATTTCTGGCAACATTTTCTTTAAGACTAACAGCGGCCCTCTGAATGTGCATCATTCATTTTTGTTAAGTTACTTACCTACTTTTTCTAACATATGTGCCCTATCTGTGCCCTTACCCTCACCCACAGTAGGTAGGCGGCAAGCGGCAGAGTGGCTCTAAGGTCAACTCAAACGGTTGTCTTTACTGAGAACACGCTGTGCGCGCTGTGGTGAAAATTCTTGATTTTTTACGTTGGTATAGGTATACAAATTCATTCAGAAAGTGCTTCTATCAAAAGGTATGGTTTTTTTGTCGAGTAAATCATATTATGTGATCGTCTCATTTCATTTCACACGTTAACACAGAGACATTCAGGTAGATGATGAGGATGTTATTACCGATGTGCTAATAAAAAAATCATGCTAGATTTTATTTTGTCGTCGCTTTTTTGTTCAATGGTTTCCTTTCTCCAAAGAGTTATTTTTAAAATCACTTTGTTGTAATTTATTCTTTGTTTAAATGTTGATGACAATTTTTTTTTGTTGTCGATTTTTTTAATAGATTTTTATTTTTATTATGGCGGACACTGTATATATATATACCTGATCATTGGACATTTACCCCCCCAGAACTGAATCCTAGATGCGCTAGTGATTGTGAAATGAAATATCTGAAATTGCTTGATTTAAGGGAAATTGTTAGGATATCCAAGGATAATGATTACATTGAATATTTGGATATCTGAGAGGAAGAGAAATTACCAATTACTATGAAAAACACTTAAATGAATAACTGACCTACTATACGATGTCATACTAGATACACTAGATTTGCTGTCATTATGTCACCGTGAAACAATTCAATGTTTCGCTACGATCTATACATGTAAAAGTACGCTTAGCATTCAGTTACAAAGACAATTTAATTTATGCACTACAAATGCTATATGTGGCGGTGTTATGTCATTATGAAAGCTAAAGAAGTTTGCCCTAACTTTTCCAGCGACAAAACGGAACCTAACTTTCGAAAGCATGACAACCAGCATTGTGAACAAATTTTTCTATTTTGGTTGTATAATGAAGTCATTGTGCAACGCAAATGCGTGTCGAAATAGCCTCTATTTCGATACGCATTTTTTATTATTCCGAGATTGGTAAGTCAGAAGAGTTAGGCCCAGTTTACTTCTGAGCGATTTGGATTTGGTGATATTAGCAGTGAAAAACTTATATTTTAATTGGTAAATTTCAATTCAAAGTGAATTTAAATTGAGCAATAAAAACAATAACTATACATTTAATTTTTCACCGCTGGTATTGCAATAATCAAACCGCTCAACTGTAAACTGGGCTTTACGCTTGTGCGTATCAGATTTTAATTATTTCAATGTCATCATTGTTACCAATCGAAGATGTGTCTGTTATTTATCGATAATAAATCCATTTTGTTTCTTCAAATCACACACGTTTTATAAGACACGTTGTCGCACTTGTTCACTTGGAGCACTCCTCGCTTCGCTCGTTCGTACTCCAAACAACGCGTGCAACAAAATAGCGTCTTATACAACTTGTATTATAATATACTTTTTTTACAAACTGACGTACTTGTTTATTTTAGTATAAAGTCAGACAAAAAATGATGGGTGTTATGGGTGAGTGGGATGACAAAAACGGCGTATGATAAGTAAAGGTGGAAGAGATGGTTACATTCCGTAGATCATAATAGAAGTATAATAGTATATTAGGATACGAGTTTTATAAGACGCTATTTTGTCGCACGAATTATCTCACCACCTAGCCGTGTATTCTGCTGACTCCGTAAGAACTCAACACCCCTGATTTCCGAGATGTCGAGCAAGCACCGAGGTTTCTTAATTCCAGTTCCCACAGAAAGCGTCAGTCAGACTTTAGATTTATTCAAGTAAACATCCATTGTTCATGTTAGTTTTCAAGTTTGTAATAAAAATTATTTTTTAAAAAAGCAAGTCCGTCGTTGCCGAACTTATTTGGCGCAGTCGGTAGGATTGCCGAAATCACCGCGAATCGATCGAAGTGATTTTCGTTTCTACGATTAATCGGTAATCGAACTTAACATCGGAAAAATCAGTGCTGGAAGAAGTAATAAGCAGAGCGGCTCCTCGAACTTCAGGACACCCAGTCAATCGTTGACCTGCCGAAGACCAATTCAGCCCTATTTTTCGAGAAGAGGAACCACATCGTTCTCTTCTGCAGGAAAGAAGTAGTTGGAGAAGACAAACATAGCTTTTCTGATACAGACTTCCTATAGTGGTAAAGGCGATGACCAAAGGCTTGCTTTTTCTGTAAGTGCATTTCCATTTTTTTATGTCGCTAGAGAATATTTTTGAAAGGTTAAACCAACTGTCTTTAACTGACTCAGACGATATTAATTCAATTCCAGAACCAATTGTTAACACAAATAATTTAGATTTGATTATTTCATACAATTTACCTAATACAAGTTCAAATATGGTTCCACCACCTCAACCGGGTATGGCACCCCAATTCAAACCAGAATATCTCAGTTGTGTGCCTAACTTTGATGGCAACCCAAACGAATTAAATAGATTTTTAAGTACATGTGAATCCCTCATCAAAGCATTCTATGATGCAAGCAGACCAGATGATTTCCAAAATACATTTCTATTAAATTCATTAATTGGAAAGCTCAGTGGCAATGCTAAGCTAGTCACAAATATACAAAGCGTTTCAACGTGGATTGAATTGAAAGAAACTCTATATAGAAATTTTGCAGACCAACGAGACGAGGCTTGTCTCAATAGAGATCTCGTCATGCTTAGACAATTCCCGAATGAAAAACCACAACAATTCTTCGATAGGTGTCTGCAAATTCTTAATTTACTTTGTTCATATATAGATGCGCATGACCCTACAATCGAAGCGCGCACCCTCAAAAGGGATTTATACAACAAATTAACCCTCAAAACATTTTTATCTGGTTTACGAGAACCATTAGGAACAACCATCAGAAGTATGCGTCCTGATAATTTGCATCAGGCACTCCAATTCATAATACAAGAAGAAAATGTATATTATTACCAAAATCAAACGAATAGAATCACTAATAGACAAAATCCGGTTTATTCACGTAGTATGCAAAGTCCACAACAAAGAAATCCAGATACAATTCAGAGAACGCCTAATTTCAGTAGTTTCAATAATACTACACGATCTAATCAATTTCAACCACCACAAACATCTCAAAATAGATTCCCATCACAGCCAATTAATATCCAACCTAGAATGAATGGCCCACCACAAACATTTTTCCGTAATTCCCAAGTATTTAGACAACCAAATTCGAATCCTCGTCCAAATCAAAACGTTTTTAAACCAAATCCCAACAGAAACATCACAAATCCAACTCCTATGAGTATTTCCACTAGAAATACGGTTTCTCGTCCCCAACAACAAAATTATTTCCAAAACCAAGGTGGTCCAAGAAATTTCATATCTGAAGAACTCTATAATGTTCAATCAGAGGAGACTGATCAATCGATACCAATTACTTCAAATGAGCAAGAAATTGAACCCGAACCGTACTATGAAAATAATTGCGATTTTTATGAAGGAGAGGAAAATTTTCAGGAAGATCCTCAGAATTCCGAACAAACATAACACCCGAAATTATATCAATTAATAATGTAAGTTCAAGTGAACTACCATATATCATTTGGCCAGAACATAACCTTAAATTTCTGATAGACTCAGGTTCAACCAAATCATTTATTGATCCAAATTTAGCATTCAAAATATATCCAAATACCATTAAAAATGACCCATTTATAGTTTCGACAGTATTCCAAAAATCTGCTCATAAGTTCAGTGCGTTAATCCCAATTTCGAACATATTTAGAATATCTGGAAATTTAAAATTTTATTTGTTCAAGTTCCACAATATCTTTGATGGACTAATTGGTCTTGATAATCTCAAATTGTTACAAGCCGGTTTAGATTTTGATAAAGCTATGTTGATAACACCACATGCAAGGATTAAATTACAGTATCATAATACTCATAACCAACTTAATCTAATATCTGTTTCACCGCGTTCAGAACAAGTGATAAAAATCAGAACGAACATTCATGACGGCGAAATTATCATTCCTCATCAAAAAATACATAACTGCGAGATTCCCGAAAGCCTCAGCGTCGCGAGAAACGGAGAAGCGCTAACAACAATATTAAATAACACGACACGTTGTATTACATTGGACTTCTCAGAACCTATTGTTGTCGAGACATTTGATAGAGTTGGAATAAAAGAGTTCAGTTTGAATAACTTTGATGACACGGAAAAACCGAGACTCGACTTATCTAAGATAAGAACCGGGCATTTGAATATTGAGGAAAAATGCATGATCGAGAATCTATGTAAGGAATATTCGGACATTTTTTATCAAGAAAATACACCGTTAACTTTCACTAATAAAATAAAACATCATATAAAAACGACAGACGAGACCCCAGTTTACACCAAGACATACAGGTATCCATTCATTCACAAGCAGGAGGTCGAAAAACAAATAAATAGTATGCTTGACCAAAAAATAATTCGACCCAGTTGTTCTCCATGGTCGTCCCCCATTTGGGTAGTACCCAAAAAGGCGGATGCTTCAGGTCAGCAAAAATGGCGTGTTGTAGTGGATTATCGGAAATTGAATGAGAAGACAATTGACGATAAATATCCATTGCCCAATATTACCGACCTGCTTGACAAACTGGGAAGATGCCAATATTTTTCGACCCTAGATCTTGCTAGTGGCTTCCATCAGGTCGAAATGAATGACGAAGATATTCAGAAGACTGCTTTCAATACTGAAAATGGACATTATGAATATCTAAGGATGCCATTCGGCTTGAAGAACGCGCCAGCTACGTTCCAGAGGATAATCGATAATATCCTTCGTGGTATACAGAACGAAAAGTGCCTTGTATACCTAGATGATATAATCATATTTTCCACTTCCCTTCAGGAACATATAGAACGACTAAGAGCTGTATTTCAACGTCTAAGAGAGTCAAATTTTAAAATTCAAATGGACAAGTCCGAGTTCCTGCGTAAAGAAGTGGCCTATCTTGGTCATATAGTCACTCCCGATGGTGTAAAACCTAACCCAGACAAAATTCGAGCAATCAAAAATTTTCCAATTCCTACTACGACCAAACAAATAAAAGGATTCTTAGGGCTATTAGGTTATTACAGGAGATTTATCAATAACTTCGCCAAGATCACCAAACCCTTAACAAAGTGTTTGAAGAAAGGTGCAAAAATCATTCATGATGAAGAGTTCAAATCTTGTTTCGAAAATTGTAAAAATCTGTTAATCAATGAACCCATTCTCCAATATCCAGACTTTTCAAAACCATTCAATCTCACTACTGATGCGAGCAATGTCGCTATTGGTGCTATATTGAGTCAAGGACCCATTGGAAAAGATCTCCCAGTGGCGTACGCGTCTCGTACCCTCAATGACTCCGAAATACACTACAGCACTATTGAGAAGGAACTTTTGGCGGTGGTTTGGGCTACTAAATATTTTAGGCCCTACCTGTTTGGTAGAAAGTTCAACATTTTGACAGACCACAAACCCCTTCAATGGGTATTCTCTTTAAAAGATCCAAGTTCCAAATTAATGCGCTGGAGAATGAAACTTGAGGAATATGAATTCAATAATTATTCAATAACATACAAAAAAGGTAAATCAAACACCAATGCTGATTGTTTATCACGCATAGAACTTCATGTTAAAGAAACTGATAACATTTTCGATTATATACAAAAATTCAATCAAAATCTTTCGAATTCACAAAAGGACGACAACATTTCTACTCAAGTACAACCAGACGATGACTTGAACACAAATGAGAATAACATCGAAGATAATGAACCTCATAATGAAAATGACGATGTTACCGTTCACACGAACGCTGAAGAAAATCCTATTGTAGAAATTCCTATTTCAGACCAACCTGTAAACTATGGTCAAAATCAAATAATCATTAATTCTGTCTTACATTCACCTGCGAGACCAAAAATCACCATACTGTTCGAAAAGAAACAAAGAATTTCTGCTCAGATTTCTAAAAATAACTTCGACCAAGACATTATTAACGTTATAAAAGAATATATAGCTCCAAACGTACAGTACCATTTGTACTTTGAACATCCTGAAATATATGAACCGTTCTGTGAAGTAGTCAGAAAAAATTTCAAATGGCCTTCACTAAAATTTAAAAGATGTAAGATGAAGTTAATCGACGTTACGAATAAAAATGATATTCCCGAAATAATTCAAGCCTATCACGAGGGGAAAACAAACCATCGTGGAATAGAGGAAACAGAACATCGTATTAAACAAAGATATTACTGGCCTAATCTGAAAAACTCTGTACAGACTTTCATAAATGATTGTGAAATATGCCAACAGAGTAAATATGAAAGACATCCGATCAAAACCCAAATGAATATAACTCCGACAGCAACGAAACCTTTCGAAATTATACATATGGACACTTTTACATTAGAACAAAATAAATTCTTGACACTAATTGATAGTTTTTCAAAGTACGCACAAGCGTATTCCCTAACATCCTTAGATTCAACACAAATAGTAAATCACCTAATATCATTTTTCTCTCATCATGGAGTTCCCAATCAAATCATCGTAGATAATGGAACCGAATTTAAAAATACCGTAATTACTGAATTATTAGCACTTCACAAAATAAAAGTACATTTTTGTTCGCCAAATCACCCCCAGTCCAATGGCCAAATCGAAAGATTTCATTCCACTTTAACGGAACACATCAGACTTTTGAATACCCGCGGATTTTTAAGAACACCGATAAAAATCAAAATTACATACGCTATATTGGCATACAATCACTCAATCCATTCCGTCACAAAATTAAAACCGATCGATATTATAACTGGTCATCTAAAAACCGATAATCCATTCGATATCAATATCGAAAGAATTTTGGTCAATGATTACGTTAACGAACACAAGGAAAAAACGAAACTTCTCTACGCAAACCTCAATGAGGAACTCGTAGAGAATAAAGAAAAGCTTATTTCCAAATTAAATATAGATCGCGATAACCCAGAACAATTTCAAAGCGGTTCAAAAGTTTATGTAAAGAAAAACATAAGACAGAAACATTCAAATAAATTCCATAATCCAACAACGATAACCGACGTGAATATCGCTGGAAAGACCGTTTCTACGCCTCTGCAAGAAAAGGTTCATATGGATAATTTGAAAAGACCACTAAAGAAAACTTATGATTTCAAAAACTAAGCAGATTTATTTTATTTCAGAATACCTGTCGTCTTCGGACTTCAAGAAATAATAAAATTGCAAAACTTAGAAAAGAATCCAGGAATAGTACCTCTCAAATTAGGCACAGCCAAAATTCAAGAGTTTAGCCACACACTGATTCACTATTACGACTTGAATCCAATCATCTCAGAGATTGATAAATTGCACGTTCAGGCTTCAAATCTAATCAAATCATTAGAAACGAGTAAGGATTACTCTTTCGACACCTCAAATTATGGTAAAATCCTTCAACTAATAAAAGAAAAATCTGAAATGAAACTTAGAGACATTATCCCGCATCCTCAGAGGATGAAACGAGGGTTTTTCAACGGAATCGGATCAATTTTCAAATCAATAACTGGGAATTTAGACGCTAATGATGGCGAGCGATATGAAAAAATGATAAACGAACTTCAAAATAATCAAATAAAATTGGCCTCAAATGTTGGAAAGCAAAATTCTATATCGATTGATATGATTAATAAATTTAATAAAACCATCGAACAAATTTCACATAATGAGAAGTTACTACAACAAAAAATTCTACAGGTTGCTTCAATTGTTCAAACAGCACCATACAGAGAAAATTCTAATGTGATCAAAGATATTTTCACTCAGCTTATAAATATGTATGAAATAATCACATCTATCCTACAAGATATCGAAAATTCACTGACATTCTGTAGATTAAATATTATGCATCCAAGCATTATCAAAACTTCTGAATTGTTCCTTGAATTAACGAAACTGAAAACTCTCTACAATTCCAACCAATTACCATTCAAAATAACATTAGAAAATACTCTCAACTTTGAAAAAATAATCGATATCGAATGTTTCATCTTGAATAACAAGATAATCTATCTCCTCCGCTTTCCTATTACATATCCATTCATTTTTGAATATTTCCATCTCTATTCTATCCCGGTATACAGTCGAGGTCAGTTCAAGACAGTGATTTCTAAATCTAAATATTTGTTGAAAAATGGCACGCATTTTGCATCTCAAAGCGACACTTGTGCCAAAGCCACACCACGATTCTATGTCTGTAAGAGGGCTTTTATCCAAGAAGTCTCCAAAAGCAGTCCTTGCGAAGTACAGCTGATGGATTTGACAACCGCATCCACATGTCAATCGATCAACGTTCAAATCACCAAGCCGAAAATCAACCAACTAGAGGATTCTACCCAATGGATTGGAATATTTCCAAATAAAACTGCAATCAATCTTAAGTGCCAAGACCAAGAAAGCATCTCCAAAATTATTGGAACCTATTTGATCGAAATTCCGAGCGGATGTCACATTGCCACTCGCCAGTTCGAAGTTTATAGTCAACAACATGTGACCAATGCAAATCAGCCCATAGTTTTCCCAGAGCTAGACGAAGGTTCAGTTTCTACATCCCAACTGAATGTGGACTTCCAAATAGACGATTTAAATCTTGATGACCTACATGATCTGAAGACACAACTTATACAGAACAATCCTGAAATCTCCTTCACCGCAAGCAGTATATTCCAAACACCCAGTATATGGAGTATAGCTATATGGGTACTGATCATCGCAGCTACAGTATACTGCATCTTCAAGAACTATCCAACCTCCAGATGTCATAAAGCGAAGCCAGCTCAACCAGAAGAAATAATCCTTGGAGACGTTCAACTACCCCGCTGCACTCCGTAGTTGAATTTTTGAGGGGAGGAATTATCTCACCACCTAGCCGTGTATTCTGCTGACTCCGTAAGAACTCAACACCCCTGATTTCCGAGATGTCGAGCAAGCACCGAGGTTTCTTAATTCCAGTTCCCACAGAAAGCGTCAGTCAGACTTTAGATTTATTCAAGTAAACATCCATTGTTCATGTTAGTTTTCAAGTTTGTAATAAAAATTATTTTTTAAAAAAGCAAGTCCGTCGTTGCCGAACTTATTTCACGCGTTGTTTGGAGTACGACGAGCGAAGCGAGGAGTGCTCCAAGTGAACAAGTGCGACAACGTGTCTTATAAAACGTGTGTCATATGCATTTTTTTCTATTTTGAATTGATTTGAAGAAAAAAATGGATTCAATATCGATAAATAATAGAAACATCTTCGATTGGTAACAATGATGACATTGAAATAATTAAAATCTGACGCACAAGCGTGAAGCTCAGTTTACAGTCGAGCGATTTTGATTTTTGCGATACCAGCGGTGAAAAATTCAATGTTGTTATTGTTTTCATTGATCAATTTAAATCAATTTACATATTCTGAATTAAAATTTACCAATTAAAACATTGTGTTTTTCATTGCTAATGTCACCAAATCCAAATCGCTCAGAAGTATGCTGGGCCTAACTGTTCTGACTTTCATTTGACAGTTAGATTGTACCAACCTCCGAATAAAAAAAAATAACCTCAATTTCGATACGCATTTGCATTGCACAATGACTTTATTATACAACCAAAATAAAAAAATATATTTTGAGAACTGAATGTGTTTCGATCATTCAAGTATAGTTGAATACTTAACCCATTGTAGAATCGTGTCCTCAATCGAATTCAAAAAGTAACCTTTGTAAAACAAAAAGGGTGTTTTGAAAAAAACACTGTTTCACAGCTTGAACTTTTACTTCCAGATTCTTCTCGGTGTGATGTTATGCCAGACTTGTTATGATCGTTCATGTAACGAAGTTTTAATATTAACAAATCACGAGAATTGGTCAACTACTTTACAAATTTGATTGAATATATGTTCACATCATTATCCTGCAACATATATTCTCCAAATTGTCTCTTCATATAGGTATTATATTATCTAGGTGGAGAAAACGTACGCCAATGGAAATTCCACCAGGAAGGCTCATCAGTCAGTCACTGAAAACGCACCTGCTCAGTATTCAGGATAGGGCTTCAAAGGAGACGATTTGCTAGTAGGATTACGTGACCATTTCACTCAAGTTATCCAATTCATCTCATTAGGGTTATCTGTCTCAGGATTAGTAGACTTTGAATGCAAACTCTCAGAGGTATCTGGTACGAAAATAGTCGGGAAAAGTATGTTTGTTTCAGGGAAATAATTCTACGAATGTCAATTCATCCAGACCACGAAACTTTTCAGTTTAAATTTTTTCATAGTACCTACACGAAAGATCAATTTACATTTCTATCAAAAATGATTCCTAAAACTATTAGCTAGATTTATAAACTCCACTGCCGTAGCTACAGTTGACAGTTGCCGTTGCAAAATGTATTGATGAGATATCCGATGACAACAGTGTCAGCTGCAGAGTTTTGGAACGGTGTTATTTTTTTTGAATATTTCATCTATGAATAGTAACAGCAACTTCAACTGTAGCCATGGCAGCGGAGTTTATAAATTGAGCTGTTTGGCTGACTGGATCAGAAATTCCCGCCCTAGCACAGATAGCTAATATTCGCGTACCCCCGGGCTTTGTCAGTTCTCACCTGAAAACGATTGTAGATGAACACAATGGAAAAATCGTGACAAACTTGGTGTCAAATGTTATTTCTATTTCCTCATTTATTGAAAATTTCCATTCAAATATATATATTTTTATTCAACTATATTTTTTCCATTTAACTTTGTTTTATATTTTCAGGTTATTGACATTTGAATCTGCCGATTCAATATTCTAGTTCGCATTTTAACCTCCTTCTCAATAGTATTTTTTATAATTTTTTTAACAACCCGTTATATCATGGTTTCGAATTCAAATCATCATACATTCAAACAATGGAAGTCCGAAACTCTATCTTAAAACTTTAGACATTGGCAGCTACTTTCGAACAAATATAAACCAAACTATATTCTTGAATTTTGAAAATAATTTGGTTGAGTTATACATACCAGGTAATTCCAATTTCAGGTTGTGCGTATATATGTGAGTATGTGATTTTATTGTCAGGATTTTTGATTTCAGAGTGTCGTTACTGTTACTGTCTTCTTTGGTCGAGGAGATGCCACAAAATAAAAAATATAGTTGGGCAAAAGTTAAATAACGAGCTTGAGAAGAGGGAAGATCATTATTATACTTCACTTGAAGATAAGATTTCGTCAACTGGTTCGAGAAGGAAGTGAATTCTATAGCTACAGTTTCGAATCATTTTCAAAAAAATCCTCAGACGCCAAACTTCAAGAAAGGAAATGTGTTTGTTCCGAAGGAGACGTATGAAAAAAGGATCAAACTGATGCAAATGGTTGTGCATATTGTAATAATTTGAAATATGTTATTGCTGAATTCGCAGATATCCTTGAAATACCTATCACTGTGAACGAATAGCTGCTGTTTTAGAACAAAACTTTGTTTCATCTGCCTGAAAGTTGGTCATTTAGCTACAAGATGTTTCAATCAGAAAATCAGGTGTACTGAGAATGGGTGTGAACGAAAGCACAATACCTAAACTTTTGCACCTTGAGAAATCTTCAACAGAAAAACCTCAACCATCTACGTCTATGGAGAATAATAAGACACCAGGTCAATTCTGTGCCAATCAGAACATGTATGCTAGTTAATCTGTACTGCTCAGAATCGCACCTGTGAAGGTGCTTGGTCCAGCTAGAGAGTCTCAAGTTTTCGCTCTTTTTGATCGAAGGTTCCACATGCACCATGATTAAAGCTGCATTAGCTGCTGAACTACAACTGAATGGACCAAATATTTCGTTATGTTTTCAATGGACTATCGGAATAAATTATGAAGATGAATATCTTTGTTTTATCGTGTTTTGTTTTTTATTAGTGTGTTACATATTCAGTCAGAAATTTGTAAACTTGAAATAAAGTCATGATTCTGAAGAGATTTATTGTGCCCTGACTCTTCAAAAGTTATATACATCTCATCTGAAAATATTTGTTAACTCCACTCCTCACGACGTCGGATTTTGAATACGGATCAAAATGTTTAGCGCATTTCAGAATCTTTCCTTTTCCATCAGATAGTTAGGCAACTAGATTGAAATTACAAGTAAACTGTAAGCTCTACACTTATCACAAAGTGAAGCTTCAATATTAGTAGCTTATTTTAGAGAACAACGACAACCTTTTTTCGACTTTTTTGCCATCTATCGACAACTGTCGAACCTGACATCAACATCTTTATATAATACAAAGTGAACAAAAAATTAAATGTTCAAAACATATTATCATTCTTTACATTCTCCAACCTTCAACCGAAGTAAAGAGTTTACCGGTCGAGTCAAAGTTGAGTTGGCTGTTTTCAATTCGACGCTTCGAATTTGTCCATCTCTGCTCGGGAAAGTTTTCGTTATTCTGCCCATTTTCCACCTGTTCCGTCCACTGGAGTCAGGTATAGCGACAACGTCGCCAATACTCATCAGACGTGGACTTTTGTCTTGCCATTTCTGCCTTTTCTGTAGTAATGGAAGATAGAGAGTGATCCACTTTTTCCAGAAATTGTCTGCTATAATCTGTGCAATTTTCCATTGTTTTCTTCCAAACACATCCTTTGCAGTAAGGGCAATTGGCGTATTTTCAACATTTGCTGAACCAACAAGAAAATTCATAGGAGTTAAAGCTTCAATATCGTCTTCATTACATGACACGTAAGTTATTGGTCTAGAGTTGACGATACTTTCAGCTACTAATGAGAAAGTTGCGAGATCTGCTCCACACCATATATCTTTTCTACACTTCTTTTGACTTTGACTGTGAGAGGACCGTAATAATCAAGACCACAGAAGGTGAAAGGTCTGCAATATGCTTTCAAACGACTCTGGCAACGGAGACATCTCTGGTTGTATCACCTTGGCTTTGTGAATCTTGCAGTATTGACAATTACGAACTTCAGTTTTTACAGTTTGTCTCATCTTCAGAATCCAAAAATTTCTGTTTCAAGTTGTTTAGTACAGTGCCTCACGTGTCTAACCATTTCATGATGATATTGTACAAATAATCTGACCAATCTTTCGTCTTTTCCAGAAGGTAAAATGATCATAATCAACTTTCGCATAATCATTTAATTCGGCTATCCATTCTTAAAATATCATTTTCATCTAAGAATGGTGATAATTGATATATTTTAGAATTTCTCTCTACCTTTTGCACTTTTTTCAAATTCATTATTTCTTTCATGGAATGGTTCCACTGTACTTTCTTCCACCACACATTCTCGGCTTCAAATATCTTTCCAACGGTTAACTCCCCTGTCAACGTAGGTACATTTCTTTTTAGATTTGATACAAATCTCAATATCCACGCTGTACTTCTTATCAACCTGAGCCATCTAGAAAATCTTTCAACATCTGGCAAGAAATCCTTATTTTGCTTCAATGAAGTTAACATGTTCTTTCTCCAACTCAACAATACTTATTCCTTCTTCTTCATCTTCCACAGGCCATAATTCTTCCGAATGCTTTAAAAACTCAGGACCTTGTATCCAAGAGGAATCGCTGGAAAAATCAGGTTCATTTTTCTGCTTTGTAGCTAGGTCAGCAACATTCAAATGTGAAGGTACCCATTTCCATTTAGATAATTCTGTAACCTCCAGAATCTCTTCAACTCGATGAGACTCGAATATTTTGAGTCTACATGAATTTGACCACAGCCAACTCAAAACAATTTTTGAGTGCGTCCACCAGAATATATCAGATATATTGTAGTTAGTTTCGTTTTTGATGATATTTGATAACCTGGATGCCAAAGCGGCACCTTGTAGTTCCATCCGGGGTACAGTCAATTTTTTGTTAATCGGGCCAACAGTACATTTGGATGAAATGATTCATAATTTACTGTTTGTAAACGATAATAGGCAACTGCCGAAAGTGCTTGTCCGCTCCCATCGCAAAATACATGTAGCTGTACCTCTTTCTATATTTTTGAGGCTTTGGCACCATCTTTTCCAATGTTTCAGCATGTCTGAAGGAATTTATTCATCCCATCCGACAGATTTCTTCCAACAATCTTGAAGGATAAGTATTCCTTTAATAATCAGGGATGACAAAAAACCAATCGGATCAAAAACTATCATAATAATAATTTTGAGTAATTCTCTTCTCGTTGGTATTTGCTGACCATTCATCAGCTCTGAGGGAATCTTCGTGAAGTTTAATTGAAATACAACATTCCAAAATAGTCCCCAAAATTCTCTCAAGATTTTTAGTATACAGGTTCATTGACTTCCTTTCAGCCCGATGACTTTTTGGAATGGAATCCAATATTTCATTCGAATTACTCAACCAATCATGTCAAATCCTGCAGCTTTGTGGACTTCTATGACTGATTTAACCGTTTCCATAGATTCTTGGAGTGTATTCTTGCAGTCGAGATAGTCATCCACGTAGTGTTGATTGCTCATATTACTTGTGATACCTGATGGGTAAACTATTTCAGTTTTGTGCAGTAGACCGATGTGTGTAATTTCAGCTGATTCGACATATCACATTCACCAATTGGCTATATTATTCCAGATTCGAAAAACAACTCAATTTCAATCCATCACTACCTGTGTGAAGCCTTTTCAAACGAGTTTTCTACGAATGCTACAAAATGTTGCGCTTGGAGCCCAATAATTGAAAGAGAGAAAAAGAAGCGTTTCACACCTCGATTCGCAATTCGAATAAATCTAAATGCTTTGTGACCGTTAGGAATTTGCCAAACGAGAACGGATTAGGCATTCGTTGATTTCCAAATTCGAGTGACAACGCCTTTGTTGCGGAATTAGTTTATGAAGTCTTTCTGTACAATTTGAAGTGAGAAATAAGCGTGCATGCGACACATGCATTGCTCCCTTCGATATTGCTCCATTTCCTAATATAGATCCGACATTTCACGTGTACTTTCCTTGGACAGTTCAGGAATTTACGGATTTTTATATAGGCTTGTTCAGAATTCTAGAAATCTAAGGGACCCCGTATTTGTTTCAATAAAATATTGATTGATAGTAAGAAACTCGAAGTGGTACTTGAATAACTGAAGTTAAATGTGAGTGTCATTCGACATATAAACGTCAAAAAATTTCCTCATTTCCCAATAAAAGGAAGAGAGAAAATTTTCCGGAAATCGTTCTAGTTGCTATGGTAACGATACAAAATATATTCTTTCTGATTGGTCGAAAATGTTAGGTTTGAAATTTTCACTTATTATTTCAAAAGAGCTTTTTTTGTCGAAGAAAACTTGACATATATCAATGGGAATGCTGTTGCCTGGCAATTCAACGAAAAAAACCTTTGTAATTTTGAAGTGGAGAAACCTTATAAATCTATTCTGAAGTCTTTCTAAACGTAATTTATAAACATTATAATGTGGGTTCCATACTACACTGGCGAAATTTAGTTTGCTGTGAACAAAAGCATAATAAATAGATTTGATGGCTGCCTCATTATCAAAGTCCTTGCATGTTCTACAAAAAAATCCCAGAGCTCTATTGCAAGCTTTAATTAGGTACTCAAAATGTGGGTTGAAGGTCATTTTCGTATCGAAGTAAACACCAAGCTCCCTGATTCGATCCGTTCTTTTGACTGTACTGTCGTCCAGTAAATATTGGAATTCTATAGGGACAATGTGTTTAATGAAAGATATACTCGCACATTTACTGACGTTCAGTTTCATTTTGTTACGGTTACAAAATTCAGTGAACCTATCCAGATCTTCTTGAATCTTTGAGCAGTCCCTAATTGTCAACACTTTTCTGAATATCTTCAAGTCGTCGGCATATAACAATATCTGTGTATGTTTGAAACAGATGTTCAGATCATTAATAAACACTGAAAATAATAAAGGACCCAGATGTGAACCCTGAGGGACTCCCGATGTTACCACGAAAGAGGCAGACCTATACCCATTTATGTTCATTTCAGTAGATTTCCCTGTGTGCCAATTCCAGAAAGTTTCGATATAAGGAGGTTGTGATCGACTTTATCGAACGCTTTGCTGAAATCAGTATACAGTGAATCAACCTGCGCTCGATTGTCTAAGACATTCGAGATGTATTCAGAATATATAACCAAGTTTGTTTCAATCCCTCGTTTGGAGAAAAATCCGTGTTGGCATTCTAAGATCGATGATTTAAGACTATGAAACATAATGTCATAAATGATGCTTTCAAATACTTTACTGAATATGGATAGTTTGGAGATACCGCGATAATTATTCACTGAGTTTCTAGAACCGGAATTTTTGTATATTGGAACCAAAAGAGCAGTTTTCCAGGCATCTGGATAGGTACCAGACTGCATGGATTTATTGAAAATAACACACAGTGGGTAACATAAACTGGGAGCACAGTATTCAACAAAACATGAGGGATAGCCGTCTATTCCGGCTCCCTTGTTTACATCTAAAGAGCTCATTTTAGCAAGTATCATTTCTGGAGTGAATTTTATTGAGTTCAATAGATTATTTGTGCTGGATTGAGGAGAAGAATGATGGGTTTGCTGATGGGGCTCATATACGCTTCGAAAATAGGTAGCAAATAAATCACATATTTGTTTGCCGTTTTTCAGCGGATGATGTTCTTCATCTAACTGAAGGTACGGTTTTTATGACGATGGGTTGCTATGTCCCGTAATTTTCACAAATTTTTGTTCACCTATTATACCAATCGATTAGAATGGTTCGTAATTTTCACCCGCTTGACATCAAGTCCAATATTTTTCGCCGATGATTTTGGCCATTTAGATATTTCATTCCTCCCAATAGGGGAATTCTCATACTATCCTTCCGAATTTGTTTTTTGCCAGAAATGATTTGGAGTAAAAAAAACTTTTCATATGTGATATGGTTTCCCCGTCTTGCCATAATCTTACTGGACATACACAATCGCCTTCAGTATTTTGCTACCAACCATTTATTGTTGACCAACTTCTGATTTCCCCCTTGTGCTGTCTTCCGAGAACTCCAAGCCAATTCATAGGCAGCAATGTGATAAAATCTTGTTTGGAGGCCTACAGATTCTTCTTCACTCCAGGACAGTGCCATTTCAAAAATGTCTTGTTTTTTGAGAGCATTAGAACTCACCTTCCTTTTTTCTGGGATTGCTTGTAAAATTTTACGTTTTGTGTCGCGTGCTCTTCAGTGGAAGTTTCTGCAATGAGTCCATATTTTTTTTTCAAACTAAACAGTATTGCGAGGCACATTATCATTGATGGCTTTTTCAATTTCTCCACTAGAAGACTCTCCAAATCGCGACATTTCCACAAATAAGATTATTTGCAGACAACGCAAGCTTGATAAAAATTTACATAACGTCATCAAAAATTTGTTTACAATGCTGGTTGTCATGCTTTCAAAAGTTTTTTCGTTGTCATAATGACAAAACCGCGACATATAGCATTTTATTTCTGACAGTGACATTATAAGCTTATATCGTCATAGTTACGATATCTATAATGAGGGTCATAACTCCCTTGGGATATTAAAGTTCAAAAACTACCTCTTACCTTTTACAGGTGAAAATGATACAATAAATGCTTATAAACGTTTATATGTAATGAAAACTAAGACATATTTTCCTTATTCACGTCATTTTCAAATGTTCCCTGAAAATTACTTCCGCCGCTGGAAACAATTTCTTCTTTTTATGGGTGGTGCTGTTGCTGTTCACTACAGTCGAGGTGCCTGCCTCTTCTGATGGCAAAGTAGACAGCATACGCGCCGTTTTTTTTCTCAATTCAATACTGTCCTCCATATACCCCTCTGCCACCGTGGAACTTCTCCAACCTCCGTGTCTTTTTAAGTTTGTCATAGTTGCTCCTGCATTGGCTAGGGCAGTAGCAGAAGTGCGACGAAGGCAATTTCCCGTATAGGTTAGTGGGTTTGGCAATCCTAAATACATTGCGATTTTGCTGGGAATTTTTCCAAACATATTCTTTCCAATTGGCTGAGTTGTACATTTATTTTGTCGGAAGCTCAAAAAAAATCGTTTTGTATCTTCAGGACGCAAGGACATATAAAGTCTCAATAAAGGCAAAGCAGAGAACTCTTTTTCATCCACAACTGTAAATTTCTTCGATACACCAGTTTTACTTTCCGGTACGTTCACTACCATAACAGTATCCCGGTCCTCTATATCTGCTATACTCATATTTAGAAGTTTCAAAATAACCCATAATTAGAACAACCTATAACAAATAAAACGAAATAAACAAACGAAAAAGAAAATTATGAGAAAAAAATTACCTTATGCAATAAATGAATTTCATTAGGGGCGTCCTTTAGAAATTTGATGACATCTTTAGGAGATGAGAGCAGACTTTTTCGGCTTATACCCCTTACTTTTCCGTTTCAAAAAAGCCTTTAGTTCGTTGAACTTGGTGATATCTCTTTTCTCATATATGGTCACCATCGATATGAGCATTGACCATTTAGTCCATAACGAATTTGGGCTAAACGTTTCTGACTGCAACGAATAAATACAATTATTACCAAATCTACCAGAAAATACTGAAAATACTTTACCAGTTCTTGAAAATATGCCAGAAAGACAGTTTCGTTGGCATCTTTTGACATAACATTTCTCTGTGTCAGCCACTTCAGATATAAGTTGTATTCTTTTTGATATAGGGCTTCACTTTTTGATGGAAGTAATGATTGTCTTGCTTTTTCCGCTTTTTTTATAATATCCTCCATTATATCAGAAAAGATCGTCGATTTGTGGTAAAAAATAAACACGTTTTTAACGGAAAAACATTGATTGATAAAGAAAGTTTGCTTATAAACATGTAACCATAGCGACAACCTAGCAACAACCAACAATGCTACAATCAACGCTACCTAATTCAAATATACCAGAAAGGTTATGAATTTAAACATTTATTGCGTTCTAAATATGGACATATTGTTATGAAAATCGGTCAAAAATAAAATTATCTATGTACCACGGGAATTATAGAGCCTTAATAACCTCTGACAATTGCTGTCCCTCGGGCCAGAGGCCATCGGGACGCAAACTTTGCCATCGGTAATTAAGGACCTCATAATTCCCTTAATACATAAATAACTATTTAGTGCATGAATTAAATTGTCTGTTGTATAATAATGTGAAGTCGGGCAAATTTGAAAAAATCGCAATTTCGAGTTAATGCCTAAAGTTATCGCTCAACTTGCTTAAAAAAGTTTCCACCTCAAATATCACATTATTAGTGGTCACCAGTGCGTATAATAAGGGTATCATGGTCCCTTTTATCCACTATTTACCACCTCACTGGTGATACAAAAAAAATTTATTTCTAGAATCCTTCATTAAATTTTGAGTAAAAACTGTATACCTACTTGTTTTAATCCATAAAAACAAATTAACAAGGGGCATTTTGAGAATCAATATCTATTAAATTCCTAGGTTTATATAAAAATTGTACTTTGTGAATCCATTAGATGGTTTCATTCTGAACATATTTCAGATATTTCATCACCGATTGTAACAATATTTTCGGAACATATGTATAATGGAGGTAAAGAAAACTTTGCAGTAGGGACATTTGGGGACATTTCATAGTGGCAATTTTCGGGCACCCTGTGTATTATTCGGCAACGTGAACTGTACAACATTCTACCTATTCTGAATGTGCACACTGTTCGAATATTTCACTACAGAGTATTCAGCATCGTTCTTGATAAATAACAGATAGAGGTGTCTAGAAAACATATTGAATCGGTCAATATAGGAATTGACACGACTGCCAGATACAGTGGAATGTATCCGTTGTCCTGACATGACATTCCCATGATATCGATTGCACAAATGATTTCAACTCTGCTGTTATTGGAATTTTCAATTTCGTCTTTATCGCTGACGCTGACATCGTATTCTATAGGTATGTGGCATACCTTGCCATCATCAAAGGGATAACTGGAATATGCTTTCATCGAATGAGTGACTGCTTTTCGATGAAATAATTCTTCACAAGTGAAAATAGCCTCTGACTCGACCAACAAGGAATGCATTCAATATTGTGAGCCAATTATTCTGTTTTGCATAAGTATAGGGAGCTTTTTATCGTCGGGAACACTTTGGATTCTCGATTATTATATGTTTGTACAGGTTGTCCCAGGTTAGATGCTAATTATTGATGGAATCTCTTGAACTAATGTAATATTCAGGGAGATGGTTGAATCAGCGAAGTTGTGTCATATTAAATTGTGCATTTGAATACTCCAAGAAATCAGTGCCAACTACGATTGTTTTCGAGTTATACAGAAAATTCTCGGGGAAACCTGCAGCAAAGGGAACTCGCACCGATTTCGATGAAATTTTCACAGAAGCTTCCTAACATGAATATAAAACCATACAAATGAAAATTTTTCTGCGGAAACAATTCAAACTATTTTTTTTTTGGAAAAGTTTAGAAAATTTTATCACTTTTCAGTCCTAAGAATGTGCTTGAAATTTCAGTTACATTGTCAGTGGGGAATATGTAAGTTATACCAAAACATTAATATTGAGTCCCGAAATGGATTTTACAGGAAATTTCATGATGAAAAACTTCAAAAACTGTTATTTTCGCATTTTTATTCAAGCATATATATGCAAAAATATCAATTCGCAATATCAACTGTCAAGTCACAAATGGAGAAAGCAACGTTGCCACGTTTAAAAAAAACCTATGCGCTCATTTCCTGATGAGTGCAACTCGTGATTATGAGACTATTAACCTGAATGTACTAACCTATCAGTGACGGCCTAGATCACTATTTTCAGTAAATTTTTGAAAAAGGAAAATTTGTTGAAAAAAAAGGATGCTGAACGGGAAATTTCAACGCGTTGTATTTATTTGTTGAGACTACTTACCTGAACGTACTAACCTGTCAGTGACGGCCTAGAACACTATTTTCAGTAAATTTTTGAAGAAGGAAAATTTGTTGAAAAAAAAGGATGCTGAACGGGAAATTTCAACGCGTTGTATTTATTTGTTGAGACTACTTACCTGAACGTACTAACCTGTCAGTGACGGCCTAAATCAATATTTTCAGTAAAATTTAGAAGAAGGAAAATTTGTTGAGAAAAAAAGTATGATGAACGGAAAATTTCAACGCGTTGTATTTATTTATTTAGACTACTAACCTGAACGTACTAACCTATCAGTGACGGCCTAGATCTCTATTTTCAGTAAATTTTTGAAGAAGGAAAATTTGTTGAGAAAAAAGAAATGTCTGCTGAGGGGGAAATTCGAAGGCGCAATCACGCTATATTACCTGGCCTCAACATACTAACCTATCAATTGAGGGCAGATAACTATTTCCGTTGCTTTTTTAAAGAAGGAACATTACATTTAAAAATCGGAACACAATCAAAAAATTGTAGAATCTGTGAATTTTTCAAAACTTGGCAGCGTTTTTCCCTATATGTCATGACGTGAGTACCGTGACATTTGACATTGCACATCACCTGATACTTGGAATATGGAATATAATGAATAAAAATTCGAAAATAATTCATTTTGAAGCTTTTACTGGTAATGTTTTCATTGAAATTGTTTTTTGAGACTCGATTTTAACGTTTTGGTATAACTAACATATCCCCCACTGACAATGTAAGTACATGAATCAAGCACATTCATAGGACTGAAAAGTGATAAAATTTTCAAAACTTTTCCAAAAAAGAAATAGTTTGGAGTGTTTCCGCGGAAAAATTTTCATTTGTATGGTTTTATATTCATGTTAGGAAGCTTTTGTGAAAATTTCATCGAAATCGGTGCGAGTTCCCTTTGCTGCAGGTTTACCAATTCTCGAATTACTTCTCGATGTATGAAGTTCGTAGTCCGACATTCTGAGAACAATCTTTCATGATTATGAAAGTAGTTTTACCAGTTTTTTACTGAATGTTGAATTTCCTATATGAACTACTATGCTCCTTATCTTGATTTTCTTAGACTTTGAATCAGGAAGAAATTGACAGATGATTTTGGTTTGTGTCAAAAAGGCTATGTTGAATTTTCGTGAAGAAAAGTGAATTTGACTTGTTCGTGTTAAGTGAAATACTATTTATTGCCGTCACCGAATGTGATAATTACAAAATTGTTTCTGATGATAACACGTAAAGAGATAATGATTTCACCGCTTATTATACAGGGTTCGAAATTATATATAAAGATTTTAGTTGCAGATTCTAGGAACACAAATAGTAAAAAAATAACAAAATCATGGGTCCAAAATGGTGTCCCCCTAGGAGTTATAGCCATTTAAAGGTGGGCCTTTTTCAAACCTTCTCGGAACCCTTCGAGTAAAATAACCAAATTTTGTTTATATACTTTTTATGTCCAATTAAAAAATGTTGGTGATATTTTGTAATTTTGTTCAGGGTCGTGGGAAGCGGGAGGTGCTAGGGGTATTTTTCCCCCAATTTTTTCATGTGTGTATTTTTCGGCAGTTTGATCAGAAAAATGAAAATACAAAAATCTCGATATTTTCACATGAACATGGTACTTTTGTTTAGTTTCGATAGCATTCACCGATTTTAGAATTATGCTGCGTATCTCCTAAATCAAGTCATATTTACTCCATGTTTTTTCATTGCACCCTGAATATAAAATCAAAACATCGGAGGTAGATTTTGTATTGCCTGATCAAACGGCCAAATATTTCATAAAAAAAATGGCGCACTTATATAAAGTTTCAAAATAATCTCAAGATTTTTGATTTGAGCATAAAAAGTAAGGTACATGGACAAAATTTGGTTATTTTATCTCAGTGTTTCGAAAATATTTACAAAAAAAAAACCTTCATCATGGACTCACCTTCGAATGGCTATGACTCCTTAGGTGGCATTTCTGGACTCATGTTTATGTAAACTTTTTTTTACTATTTTTGTTCCCAGAATCTGCAGCTGAAATCTTTCTATGTAATTTCGGGACACCCTAGATATAAATTTACGAATCAACAATCCAACTCTAATCTAATATTATATACCTAGTAGGTACCTATACTCTTTTTCTCTTTCATTACCCGCTTGTCTAAATATTCCAGATGTTTCTCAGAAGTGGCTCAACCTCATTATTCCTTTTGTATATTACCTCAATATGTATTCTTCGACATATTCAATTGTTTTCTTTCACTTCAGGTTTTATCGGAAATTTTATTCTTACTTACTTATTTATCACAAGGGACACGCAGTTTTTTCTTGATTTTTTCAATAAAAAATCATATTGTGGATCCCTATTATTTCTTATATAGTACCCAAATACGTTTTTGACATACTTATTCAATTGTTTTCTTTCACTTCAGGTACCCTCAATTACCCTCAATTATCCTCACTTTTTTATTTTGATTATTTCATTGAAAAATCACATTGTGAGTTTAATGATGACATCTTATTTGTCTCTTTTTAGCATTATCCGTCCTAAAATTTTCAGTGTTCAATCTAGATTGCCATAATTGTGTTATAACGGTTATTGTTTCTAAATCAAGTTGCCAGCAGGGAAAATGGTCCCGATAGAGATTCGTTTTTTTATTTCTTCTAGTGGTTGATTAAAAGCTTACGAAATCGCATTTTTAAACGTACAATTCGACACCACCCAATCGAAATTTCAACATTATGATTACGATAATTACTTCCAATGAAGAAAGAGAGGGCTCAGTTCCTGTCATTACTACACACAAAATTTACAGGGGTGTGTTGTGTGGGAACATTCAGTAATTATAGATTCTTAAAAAAGTGGCTGCTCTGAAATCTCATATGCTCTCATTTATTCTGCATAATAAACTATAAAGCAATCCCAGATATCACTGATAGGAAATGCATACCCATGAGTTTTCATGTAGTAAAATACACGCAGTTATCATGGATTCAAAGGGAATACCATTATGCCTATTTAATACTGATGGATATCATATACGGGTTTGCGGTTTCACTATCCAACTTGGATCTAATATAGGTTCTCAAGTTATGGAACTAATTGCCTACTGAGGCCTTGCCGGATGTTCACTACCTCCAATCATTGGAAAAATACCAATACCTTGATCCTGTTCCAATATCCTTCCTCTGGCTTGCACGATTTTCCACGAACATTATAGATCTTTCTTTCATGCAGTCACAAAACAAAGTATATTTACCTGAGTACATATTTTCATCAGCTTCTATGAGGCATTATTTTTGGCAGGGTAGGTATAGGCAGATGGATATTATAACTAGACTGTTTTGTATTGTATTTTTGGATTCGATTTGAAATGTCAATGGGTGGTTTGGATTCAGAAAATCTTGCAGAATATGGGTTAGCACCACTTCTGCTGAATTCGAAAATGGAAAATAGTTATTTATGTATCATGGGCGTAAAATAGGCTTTTATGAACCGCAGCTTGTAAGTAAGAGCCTGAGCGATAGCGAGGACTATTAACATGGCAAGTTACGCTCAAAATACATACAACATTTTATGCAGGACTAGTATATTTTATTGTAAATACCTCTTCACCTCTCAAGCATGATAGGAATTAAACCCCTTCAAAATGATTTTTGCTACGCCCATGATGCTCCTCTCGAAAAAGCATCACATGATGAGAGTGTTTTTACTTTTTCTCTATCTCTTATGATAAGAGACTCATTAAGGGTTTACAATTTGCTCATGTTCCAGACTGGTGGGTGGATAAATAATAGACTAGTAGCCATATTTGCTGTCAACACAGACAATAGTCATTACGAAATGCATTCCAGTGACGAATATGATAGTGTGAATTGTACTCCACAAGAAATCAGTAAAGCAGCTGAGGATGCGAATAATTAATAATTAATTGTCCGGTAGGCGGTAAAGTGCCATTTTACGCCCGGCGGGTGGTAAAGTAGTCCGAGGGCGGTGAAGTGCTATTTTACGCCCGCACAACCGAGCGATAAAGTGTCATTTTACATCCGGTCGTGCATAAATATTATTTTTCTATTTTGGTTGTATAATGAAGTCATTGTGCAACGCAAATGCGTGTCGAAATAACCTCTATTTTGATACGAATTTTTCATCATTTGGAGATTGGTACAATCGAACTGTCAAATGAAAGTCAGAAGAGTTAGGCCCAGTTTACTTCTGAGCGATTTGGATTTGGTGATATTAGCAGTGAAATTCTCAATTTTTTTATTGGTAAATTTCTATTCAGAGTGTAATTTGATTTAAATTTACCAATAAAAACAATAACAACATTGAATTTTTCACCCCTGGTATTGCAATAATCAAAATCGCTCAACTGTAAACTGGGCTTTACGCTTGTGCGTCAGATTTTAATTATTTCAATGTCATCATTGTTACCAATCGAATATGTTTCTGTTATATTTATCAATATTGAATCCATTTTTTTCTTCAAATCAATTCAAAATGGAAAAAATTGCATATGACACACGTTTTATAAGACACGTTGTCGCACTTGTTCACTTGGAGCACTCCTCGCTTCGCTCGTCGTACTCCAAACAACGCGTGCGACAAAATAGCGTCTTATAAAACTTGTATCATAAAATACTATTATATGTCAAAACGCGACGTTTAGCAATTTTAAAGTTTGCTTAAAATTTCAAACTCGTAACTCTTAAATTTAAGCAAAAAACGGGGCGTACTATTATGATGCTGTTACATCCAGGATATCAGAAATAAATCAGGCAGGAAATTACGAGAAAGAGGATGCTGAAAATTCAACTTGTCCTTATTTCTTGCAGAATTTGAATTCATTTTTATATTTGTTGAAATCATACTAATACGACTATACGTAGTTATCTCTAGCCTATAGTTTTCGAGATTCCAATGATGAGCTTCGAATCTAGGACATACTGTATACGAATGTTTGCTGACCAGTCCAATATAGGCACCTACATCATTGATTCCAATGTTTATTCAAAACGGTCACTTTTGCCATAACCTAAAGAATACAGCAGAAACTTAACAACATTTTTACTGATTTATATGAAAGCTTCAAGTTTTTGTTTTGTGAACTTCTTTCCTTTCTTCCGTGTTCAACCAGGATACCCTATCTGTAACAAAATTCATCAAGTTATCCTACAAATTGTCAAACTGCGAGCTGGATAAGTACTGAAATATTCTGCTGATAGACTGTCTATTGATGCAATAAAATGTGTGATTATGTGCTTACCCAGCTCAAAATTGCCACAATCTCTATCCAGACGTTTTAAACTATTGTTGACCCTGACATTCTGGATAAACTTGGCATAAATTCTGGAAAATACACGATCAGTAACTAGTTTCTATGTCATATCACTATCGGGATCATGAAAACGGTAAGATATATATGAATGAAATTGATTCAAATTGTTTGTTTTGGTACTGAAATAATTGCCATCAATAAATCTGCAACTTTCCAATCACTCCTATTATAGAGAGTAATGTGTACATAGAACAATAACTATATGTATTTTATTTTATTCTTCGAACCTATGATACATTCAACGCAATTGAATACAATAATTGTATAATAATAATTGTGTAATAGACTCCACAAAACATGAATTCTCGTGTTCTATTGAAGCTAGACCGAAGATCAATACAATGATGATTTAAACTCCATTGATGACAATTCTTCTGAAAATATAAATATAGTAGATATTATGCTCAGAAATGGATGGCAATTTTCACCATTCATGAGATATTGGAAATCACTCCAGAATGGAATGTATCATCTCAAATTTGGAAAACTGAATAGGGCGTTCTATTCGAAATAGCGAATCAGTGAAAACATATTTGGAGCAATTTCTCATGATAAGAAGTCAAATTTCTTCTGAAAGTATCGCTAACTCTCTTTCTCACAATAAATACCTACCATAATATATCAGAGGAGAACAAATTCGATTTTCCAACGTTGGATTTGGAAAGAATACTTTTGCTTTTGCGAATATTTCCACTTCTGCGTTGTCGCCAGATCTAGTGTTATTGAAACCAACTTTGAAATTTCAAATGGAACATTCACGGATTCTACAGAAGGTTCTGAGCAAATTTGCTATTACATATTTAAGCATTAGTCGATTTCATTTAATTCGTATTTTTCATTACCCCTGAATAAAAATCACGTAATTAATTACCTGTAAAAAGGTTTGACTTTTATCATACACATTTCTCCGACTGTTCTTGAATTAAAATCTTCATATTTTAGTCATGACTCTTGCATGATTTAAAGTTTATTAGATCAATTAACAATAATTATTTTAAATTTTTTTCTTTCAGTTCAATTTTGTGTGATCTTTGTTACGTGTTTTTTTCTAAGAGATAAAGAAGTTGATGACTCTAGAAATCCTGGAAAACCTGCAGCAAAAGGAACTCGCACCGATTTCGATGAAATTTTCACAGAAGCTTCTTAACATGAATATAAAACCATACAAAATTTTTCCGCGGAAACACTTCAAAGTATTTCTTTTTTGGATAAGTTTAGAAAATTTTATCACTTCAGTCCTAAGAATGTGCTTGAAATTTCAGTTACATGTAAGTTATACCAAAACATTAATATTGAGTCCCGAAATGGATTTTACATAAAATTTCATGATGAAAAACTTCAAAAACTGTTATTTTCGCATTTTTATTCAAGCATAAATATGCAAAAATATCAATTCGCAATATCAATTGTCAAGTTACAGATGGAGAAAGCAACGTTGCCACGTTTAAAAAAAACATGCGCTAATTTCCTGATGAGTGCAACTCGTGTTTGAGATTACTAACCTGAACGTACTAACCTGTCAGTGACGGCCTAGATCACTATTTTCAGTAAAATTTAGAAGAAGGAAAATTTGTTGAGAAAAAAAAGGATGCTGAACGGGAAATTTCAACGCGTTGTATTTATTTGTTGAGATTACTTACCTGAACGTACTAACCTGTCAGTGACGGCCTAGATCACTATTTTCAGTAAATTTTTGAAGAAGGAAAATTTGTTGAGAAAAAAGAAATGTCTGCTGAGGGGGAAATTTGAAGGCTCAATCACGCTATATTAATTAATTTAAACCTTACCTTACCTGGCCTCAATATACTAACCTATCAATTGAGGGCAGATAACTATTTCCGTTGCTTTTTTAAAGAAGGAACATTACATTTAAAAATCGGAAAACAATCAAAAAATTGTAGAATCTGTGAATTTTTCAAAACTTGGCAGCGTTGTCCCCTATATGTCATGACGTGAGTACCGTGACATTTGACATTGCACATCATCTGATACTTGGAATATAATGAATAAAAATTCGAAAATAATTCATTTTGAAGCTTTTACTGGTAATGTTTTATTGAAATTTTTTTTTGAAACTCGATTTTAACGTTTTGGTATAACTAACATATCCCCCACTGACAACGTAAGTACAAAAATCAAGCACATTCATAGGACTGAAAAGTGATAAAATTTTCTAAACTTTTCCAAAAAAGAAATACTTTGGAGTGTTTCCGCGGAAAAATTTTCATTTGTATGGTTTTATATTCATGTTAGGAAGCTTCTGTGAAAATTTCATCGAAATCGGTGCGAGTTCCCTTTGCTGCAGGTTTACCGAAATCCTTAACGTTTGAATCGATATCTGACGTGAAGATTGCTATGAAAATGTCCACCAAATTAGTGGATTTTTAAAATTCTAGAATAACCTAGAATATCATGCTCATTATTATAGAAAATTCACGATAACTCTTTTCGTTCAACATATTAGGGAAAAAATTAATTTTCGGAGCAAAACTATTACCAATGTTTGACATCTAGAAGAAATCATCCTTAGTTTTTGAATCCGAAGTCTTGACTATTTTACGGAAGCGCTGAAAGGACATCAGCAAAATAAAATAAAAATTGCTAGTTTGAACTGACATTTATACATAATTGCCAGTTTGAACTGACAATTATAATTGCCAGATAGAACTGGCATTTATAGATAATTGCCAGTCCTATCTGACAATTATGTATAATTGTCAGTTCAAACTGGCAATTATCTATAAATGCGAGTTCTATCTGGCAATTATGTATAATTGTCAGTTCGAACTGGCATTTATAGATAATTGCCAGTCCTATCTGACAATTATGTATAATTGTCAGTTCAAACTGGCAATTATCTATAAATGCGAGTTCTATCTGGCAATTATGTATAATTGTCAGTTCGAACTGGCATTTATAGATAATTGCCAGTCCTATCTGACAATTATGTATAATTGTCAGTTCAAACTGGCAATTATCTATAAATGCGAGTTCTATCTGGCAATTATGTATAATTGTCAGTTCGAACTGGCATTTATAGATAATTGCCAGTCCTATCTGACAATTATGTATAATTGTCAGTTCAAACTGGCAATTATCTATAAATGCGAGTTCTATCTGGCAATTATGTATAATTGTCAGTTCGAACTGGCATTTATAGATAATTGCCAATTTGAACTGACAATTACAATTGCCACATATATCTGGCAATTATGTATAGTTGTCAGTTCTATCTGTCAATTATCTATAAATGTCAGGTTTATCTGGCAATTATGTATAATTGTCAGTTCAAACTGGCAATTATAATTTTATTTTGCTGTATGTCCGTTCAGCGCTTTCGTACTATTTGCATGTCAATGTCACAAAAAGTTGAAACGTCGAAATGAATAACTGATAATGCTTAACTATATATAAAGGATGCTTTCAGATTTAGTTTCGTCTATCTATTGATGAAGAAAGAAAAAATGTATAGATAGTCGATAATTCAAAAAACAAACAAATTATCATGGATTTTCATTCACCATAATAATGATCATTAAATTACACAACTTTGCCCTAACCTAACCTTCTTCGTGTCTTACGGTTTTCGAGATTCCAATGATGAGGCTCGAATTAAGATATCCTTCTAAATCATACCTGACCAATCATAATTGCCATCTTCATTGTAACCCTTCTTGATGAATAAATCTTTGAACAATTTTCGTAGATAATCGTAGTCAGGTGTTTCCGAGAATTCAAGTTTCCGTACATATTCCAAGTAAGTTGCCCATTCTTCCGTTTGTCCTTCGCACAAAACTTCAATTGGAGTGTTTTGTTTGGTTTCCCCAATTTTCTTATACCTTTCCTGAAATATCATGTATTTCTATCGGAATATCATCTATATACACTCATAATCGGATAGGTGCCTTATTTCGGATAGTGACGTTTCTCCCAAAATATTTGAAAATCGCGCTTAACTACAGGTTTTCGTCATAACCAAGTCGGTGATAACCTTTTCCCCAAATAGTACACGACGTCCCATGGACGTACATTCTAGGTCCTATTTAAGTCCGTACGTCCCAGAACCTAATAAGTACGTTACCAGAACGTACAATCGCGTACGTCCCCGGGACGTACAGTGCCTATACGTTCTCAGGACGTTTCCGGGACGTCAATATTTTTTGCCTGATTGCATATTTATTTCTTCTTTCGATATATTTTTCAATAACAATGAAACATTGTCAATATATTAGCTGTTGTCATCGTTTTTCGCAACACATGGAAAGTTCTCAACTTCGAGGTAGCGAATTTGAAACTTAATAAATATGTCGATTTAATACCCCACAGCACCCCCATTTTCAGGAAATATATACCTTTGAAACCATGTTAGAAACAATTACTCCTAAGTAGTGGTTCAGGTTCTAGTATAAGCTGTTGATCTCGCTTTTCTCCGAAAGAAATTGATTCATGGGGAGTTTGCAACACAATAATTTGCGATATGCAAATACTTACATGTGCATCAGACGACAATATTCCTTCTTATTTTGTAAGGTGAAGAATATATATTTCAGATTGACATCCGGAAATTCCTAGTAATTCAAATAACTAAGAAGTCTTCTTGGTCAAATCTCATTCATTAGGTACTCATATTAATTATTAAGGAGACAGCAGTAGCTACATGCAGATTAGAATCCAATAACGAAGGTCAAGCAACGTTAGGCGAGGTTAGAACATGGATGGGTGACCGTTTTAGTCCTGGCGCCAATTTTTATTCTATGTACGTCCCCTATACGTTCCGTCTTGTAACATCGGACGTCCCTAATACGTACTCTGGACGTCTTTCGACCGACATTGGACGTCTTCAGGACGTCCTGTACGCCCTAAATGTACGTCCCCTGTACGTACACAGGACGTCTTCGTATTATCTGGGTCTGTATGTTTCGATATTTCTAAGAACTTTCGCCAGATGGCTATAATAAATGTATGTGATATGATGTGATTCATAGTTTATTCCGTTTACTATGCGATTGTAGTTTTCAATGATGGAGTAACTGGAATACTCTCTACAGAATTCACTATACGTATACAAATACAACGTCCGACTGAATCAGAAAATCTCGTCCAATGGTCCAGTACCACATGAATGAGCCATGGCCAGAGATATAAATTTCAGATATCTGGAATAAGAACATCATCCTATCCGAAATTAGAAGACCATTTTTAAAATAGTAAAAAATGTAAGAATTTAGTTTAGTTTAATACGGGCAAACCCAATTAAAAAATATTACAAGATATACATTATGTGAGTAATACAAAAACAGACACAACATATATGATATTGGTAATATTGAAGACATTAAAAAGATAAATGGAAAGTAAAAATACAAGTACAGTCAGTGTAAAAGTGGAAGATAAAATGACAAGATGGTCACTGACACAGTTGATTTTTAAACTTATGAAGAGGCGTTGAGAAGATGTCAATATCGAGGGAATTTGCCGCTCTAAGGGATCTTGGGATATAGCTGAAATTAGCAATGTTGGTACGATGGTAGGGAATATGAAAAGTAGCTACCTGTCTCGTAAGGCGAGTGGGGACTACTAAACTGATTTGAGAAAGTAGATCAGGACAGTCATATTCACCATTTAATATCTTGTAAAGAGTCAATAGATCTCGCTGATTACGTCTATTGATTATTATTTTTCAATTTCGAATTCCATTCACAATAGATGTTCTGTTTGTTATATTATGTTTGATCACATATTGTACTGTGTTATGCAGCTAAAAATGAGTAGATTACTTGATTTCTAATAAGTAATTTCGGGCATTTTCAAAAGCCATCCGAAAATAGGCGACCTTTCTCCAATTTCTCCGCAATCATTTTTTCAAATAATAGAATTGAATCGTTTACTCTTGGATGAAAAAAATACTTGCCCTTTATGTATTTTGCATTAATTTTTATTCTATAACAAGGAATAGTGAATATCCCATAATGAGACAAACAAGTTTATTGTTTCATTCATACTCAATTTAATTGTTGTGGATTCATACTTTGTGGTCGTGTAGAAAATACAGTCTGTCACTCGTTTCGAATGAATGATTGTTTACTCGTGGTTCTTCGCACACGCTCGCGTTCGGAAATTTCCAGTCGCATTGACTTTTTTATTATACAGTGTGAAACATAAAGTGAGCGACATATGGAAGTTTTTTGTATTAATAGATATAAAGAAAATTTGACTCTGCAGTTCGTTTTTGCTTGAAAAATTAGTAGGATACAGCTTTTTTCTTTTTTTCATGTGCTACTCTAAACCTGTCAAATTTGACTTTTTTTTCGAAAATCCTCAAAAAATCAGGAAATTTTGGAAATTTTGAAAAATGCCAGAGAAAAAAGTTGCTCAGTTTCCAATTTTATACATTTGTTTCAAATTTGAACTCTCTACTGTCACTTCGACTTTTTTCCGTTTTTTTAATTTTTCGAATCTTTCGCTCTATTGATTCGAACGTCCTGAAGACGTCCAATGTCGGTCGAAAGACGTCCAGAGTACGTATTAGGGACGTCCGATGTTACAAGACGGAACGTATAGGGGACGTACATAAAATAAAAATTGGCGCCAGGACTAAAACGGTCACCCATCCATGTTCTAACCTCGCCTAACGTTGCTTGACCTTCGTTATTGGATTCTAATCTGCATGTAGCTACTGCTGTCTCCTTAATAATTAATATGAGTACCTAATGAATGAGATTTGACCAAGAAGACTTCTTAGTTATTTGAATTACTAGGAATTTCCGGATGTCAATCTGATTCAAATTTCATAATTTTGATGGATATGAGACTTCAATATAATATCTTGCCCAGGAAATTCCTACATTGGCGTGTTACCAGAATTTAAAAAAAATGCATCTCCAGAAATTCGTCTTTGTTGTTGCAAAGTTCATCTAGTTTTTTCATTTCATTGTTAAAATGATGTGGATTTTCATTGTATGGACGTTAATATGTCAGTAATCGAATAAACGAATTTCTTTTCATTCTTATTACACTCGTATTTCTATTTTTGAAGGCTTTAAGAAATATATTTCAATTTATGAACTAAATAGACATAATCATAATGAGTTGCAAAGCATAACGAGTGTTTTCGAAAATGAAAATTATTGAAAATACATACAGGACTACATATATAGTTGGACTAGGTCTCAATTTTATCAATACCAAATCATCATATAGAAGATAATGCGAGACAATTAAAGCAATTATTCAAAAGAAATTCCCGAAGGCTTCTTTTACTAGGTATAATAAGCATAACATTGAGCTAGCAGAGTCACTTTGGATTTCTAGAATTATTCTTTGGTCATAATTCAAGACTGATTCAAGTCTAATCGAAAGCTAATTTAATATCAATTTGATGATAATTTATGATCCTTTTGCCAAAATTTCGCTTTTCGTTTTTCATTCATTTAAATTCAATAGAAACCAATCAAGTTTACTCGAGCTAGCAACACCAAAAATTATAAATGATCTGAATCCTTCATATAGTTTATAAGGGTCTCATTTCAGCCTGTGGTCGAATGTTTTAGGAAAAAATACAGACTTTCTTTTGAGCATACGAGTTTTTGTGCTGAATGAATTGAACATTAAAGACAAATTTAAAAATGCTTATTTTAGCCCAATGCAATGGCAAAATTATCGCTCATTCAAATTTGTCATGTAGATTGTAGATTGTAGGAGGGGTCGTAAAGGCTGTGCAGCCTCTCAAGCACCTCGACCTATAAGATCTTTTGTGCATAACCCTTAATCTATTCCAAGCCCGAGATTCCGAGACTTCGTGCAAAGTTTATCAGTTTCCTGGGAGCTAGGTTCCTGATATCGGAGGGCTCTAAAAAGGCCCCTTCCAGGAACTTGAGCCTCTTGCAGAAGAGCGCAGAGCATTCGCAAAGCAAATGTTCTGCAGTTTCAGCGAAGTTCTCGCAGTAGCGTCTGTTTTGCCCATCTTTTTGAGGTGATACCTCCAGTGTCCAGTGAGAAGTCCCGTTACCAGTTTCAAGTATTTTTTGTCCAACTCGAGAAGCTGTTTAGCTTTCCTTGGCGATAGGCTCACTAGCCTTTTCGCTTGTCTTTGTCCTGGCACTTTATTCCAGTGAGATTTCATTTCATCCGCTTCCCAACGTCGAACCTCTTCTTTCAAGTGGGCCTTGGAGAGTCCACAGAAGGGTTCTGGGCCTGGAAATTGTGTGTTTGCCCCTTCTTTGGCAAGGCAGTCTGCTTCCTCGTTGCCTTTAACTCCCTTGTGACCTGGAACCCACATCAAAGTGACCTGGTTGTGTGCAGCCAGTTGTCTCAGGGATTGTTCGCAGTCCCAAGTCAGCTTAGACTCACAAGTGTATGACTTCAGAGCTTTCAGTGCTGCTTGGCTATCTGATAGGATATAGATTTCTGCCCTTCGAGTGTCCCTTCCGAGGCACTCCTGTGCACATATCTCTATAGCACGTACTTCTGCTTGAAAGATGGTTGGGGTGTTACCTAGGGATTTTGAGAGCCTGAAATGTGGTCATGTAACTCCCAATCCAGTCCTTTTATCCATCTTGGATCCATCAGTATACCACACTAATGCATCCCTTCCCAGTTGGGGTCCGTTCTCTGTGCAAATTTGGTGGTTGTTTATGACCACTTCAAACTGCATTTCGAAGTCGTACCTAGCTGGCATGATATCTGTAGGCCTGGACATGGATTGTAGGGAAATATTTTCCAAAATCTTCAAATGTCCAGTCCGATTTCCTAATTTGAGGTTCATTGTCTGGCTCAGTCTGAAGGCACTAGTTGCTGCTTCTTTCATTACACATAGGTGCAATGGTGGAAGGTTTAGCATTACCTCTAAGGCTGCAGTAGGGCACGTGAATATTGCCCCTGATATTCCCAGACAAGCTAGCCGCTGCACTTTCTGCAGCTTGACTTGCGCCGAAATTTGTTGCATTTTTGGCCACCATATCAATGAAGCGTAGGTGACCATGGGGGGTTTTATGATCGTTTGGTATGACCAATAGATCATTTTTGATTTCAGACCCCATGTCTTGTCAAATACACTGTGGCATGTCCAGCTTGCCGCTATAGCTCTGGAAAGAATGTGATATTTTGTCTACAATACCTAAGACATTTTCAGAATAGGCAAAACATTCGGCAATAGGTTGAAATCAGAGCTTTTTCAATGAACCTTGAATCAATAAGATGTTTCATGTAGTTTCTCTTTTTATATTATGCTCACCGGTTGAGCTCGCAAAACCAGCGATTTTTCGAAAAATTGCGTTTCGCTGAAAGTTTGAAATGATGACTGAAGTTGACCACTGGTAGAACGGGATGAATTAACCACAATTATTCTTTTTTATTTAAAAACTCCAACAATTTAAAATGTTAACTCAAAAGATAAAATTCCTGCATTAGGCAAGTCAGGTGTATTCAAGTTAAAGTGTTCTGAACCCAATTGTATAATGTGTTATATAGGTCAAACAGGTCGAAAAATTAAATCTAGGATATCATAATATGTTCATCGTATAATAACTAACAGTCCTCATGAATATTTTATTAATTCTAATCCTGTTTTTTCCAATCACGTAATTAATCAAAATCCTATTACCGATTTTTTACATTTTTGTGATAAAGGTAAAAAACTTAATCTTCTCGAAACTTTCGAAATTAATGAATGCATCAAAGATTCTGAATCAATATGCCTCAATGAGCAGACCCATTTTGACAGTTTAAAATTATTCAATTACTTAATTTTCTAATATTGTTTTCTTCAATTTCCCTCTTCTTTTCTCCAGTTACCCGTGGTTGCGGTTCGCTCTCTGCCTTGTGGAAAATTCATCCCATTCTACCAGTGGTTAACTTCGACACTCAATTTTTAATTTTTTCATTCTCCGTTAAATACTTTTCACCATTGGTAAGTTTTAGGTATTTAAATTTTTTGCTGCGTCCAATATTTAACATTGATGTATTTCTTTCTCTCCAGATGTACTCTTGTTATACTTATAAGCTGATGATGAGGAATTAATTCCTCGAAACATGTCCTTCTAATGTAAGTCTGTTGCCTCATAAATTAAATTCTGGTGGAGATAGACTGCAAGTTCTACCCCTTATTGTTCATAACACCCCCTATGATGAGGCATGATGAATCCGAGCAATTTTGCAGACGAAAACACTTACCTTGAGCGTGTCTGCTTTGAGCCCTTGCCAGGGTAGCGATCCCCTCAGAAAATACATAAACATGTGGCCCATCGCCTCTAAATCATCCCTGCGGGACTGTTCGTGGCCCAGATGAGTGTTTATGCTCATGTAACGGGCAGTTCCGGTTAGAGATTTATGCTCCCTGTAACATCGGTTGACGGTGGTTGATTTTTATTAGCTTCATTTGCATCCAACCAAAGGTGGATTTATGCACCGCAAAAACACTCAAATCCAACTAACATTCTTACACTCCAACTCTTACTTGAAAGGCACAATGAAAGGCCATGAATTTGCCGAAAATTTTGAAGAAAAAGAGTACTTTCCAACTGAAAATATTGAACACAGTTTGAATTTGAATTTCTGGTAGTCCGAAAGCAGAAAACAACTACTTTGCTGGCAAATACCACGCAGAACATTGAATTATATCGGCTCGTAGTCCATGCAACGATTAAAACTGTGAAAGTTAACTACGCAACACTTATTACGTCGCATGCTCCCCGAAACTTTGACCCTGTTGAAATTTTAATAATTTTTTTCTGCTTTGAACAATCTGATTTATGTTTACACTGTTCGCTAGTTCAGTCCTTCAGCTATAAAAATTAAATTGTTACTGGATATTATTTGAAACTGTGCAAAATTTCGAAATTATCAGAGGGATCCCAAATAAAAAAAAATGTTTTCCACTTTTAAAGCAGAGGCATGAAGACGATCTCATAACCTTGAGTCATCTCCAGAGTTGCCTTCTTATCTCTTTTATTTACAGAGTGATCTCCAAAAATAAACTACCTGGTCTTGCAGTCATAACATTTTTTCTCTTCAACCGATTTTAAAAATCTCAGGCTAATTTTGAAGTTGAAACGTTAGATGAGCAGATATGAAGATCAGAATTGACTCAAGATGAACAATAAAAATCAAGGATTTCTGCGAAACCCTGTCGGAATCCTGATTGAAAAAAAAATCCAAAACGTTGTTTGGTCGAAAGAGAAATATCACCACCAAAAAGATCGTAACAAAAACTCTCACCACCTCCCCCCCAAATTTTTTTTTGGGTTGAATTTCTGCTGGCCAAACGGTTAGATATATCAAGAATCAGATTTCACCTAACCCCCATATTGGGGTCGGAGATTTAAAAAAACAAATTTTCATCTTCCCCTCTTTCCCCATTGGGGTACTTTGGGTACGGATAAAGGGGAAGGAGATTTTTGGGATTTTTTTACATTTTCGTAAGTTTCATACAATACTACTGAGAATCGCCCAAACTCGGGTACTCCAATTACCATAGATTGATGAACAGGGCGAAAAAAAATTATTTTTCAGAATCGACACAAGCGGTTCCCCGGAAAAAGTTGATCAAAAACGTAGGAAAATATTTTTCATTGGCGTACGTATAATTTTTTCTTGGTCTAAAAAATTAAATTGTTCGAAAAAATCAAAAACATGATGAAAGACTTTGTAAAGGGGATGAGAAGGTTATCCTGTAATTTTGTTGTATTCTGAATTTTATTTTTGTATCCTGAATTTTTTTTTTAAATCGTATATCTCCAGAAAAAAAAGACATACGAATAATTTTTTACGTCACGATCTTTATTTTCACGGAAACGAAATTTGCAACCTGCCTTGTCAGTCACTTATTATTATTCTTGTTACGTTGGTTACGGGCCATGCATTTTCCTTGGGCTGATTTTCTTTCGAAAAAATTCGTTTCAATTTGGTTTTTTCAAGCACAATTTTCGACTACTGAAAGCAAGAATGATCTGACCGTATCCAGAATAAATGATTCATCGCCGGAAAACAAGTAGATTTTTATTCAATTCTCTTCCCAGCCAAGATTTAGAGGGTGTTTTAGATTTGGGTCACTTTTGAAGAAAATCTCGATCTTGAATGTTCATCTAGAGTCAATTCTGATCTTTATATCTCATCATCCAAGGTTTCAGCTTCAAAATGAGCCTGAGATTTTGAAAATCGGAGGAAAAATTAATGAATTCCAAAACATCTGGGATTACTCTGTAAATAAAAGAGTAAAGGAGATAATTTTGCGAACAGTGTAAACAGAATTCAAATTGTTCGAAGCAGAAAAAAAGCCGTGAAGACCCTGTACCAATTCTTATAATTTAGTTTATGTTTATATTTTTTTATAGTCAGTTTCGAAATTCCAAGTATGTCCGGAGATATCCGGAAAAAACAAAATTTTCCAAAATTTATTTTATTTTTTTCTGGCTTCATTGTAGGATTTTGAAATTGATCGATTTTTTGCATTGCCATTTTTTTTCTACTAAATGATGGTGCTTTCAGATTTGTTAACCGAAGTTCGTCTCCCGGCCACCTCATTAACTTTATTTTTTCCAATGGGCGCCATATTGGATTTTTGCTGTTTTGAATAGAACCTGTGTATTGTCTTTTCAATGGTGTATAACAAGTTGCCATTCTCTCAGGAAATATCGGAGATATTAAAAAAAATTATTGCATCACAGTGGGCTTTGACTTTGTTGTTTCACTTTCAATCTGTCACACTATGACATTCGGTTAATTTGTATGTTACTGTATTTTTGGCGAAAATGGCTTCATTTCAATGAATGAAGCCAGAAAAAAATTGAATCAATTTTCCAAAATTTCTTTTTTTCCCAGGTGTCTCCAGACATACTTGGAATTTCGAAAATTTCTGAACGGCATATCGTAAGTTACGTGAATGTGCAACTTTCCATCTTCGTCTTTCCTATAGTTTCTGAGATCCCAATGGTGAGGATCGAATTTGAAACAGCCGGTATATCGAATTAAAGTGTGAGTATTTTGAATTGAATTTTCGTACCCAATTCAACCCTCTCGATTTTTTTTACGTGCCGCCCCTGTTTTCGATAAAACATACAATGATCTTATCTTAGATTTCTATACCTTCTGATCTTTTGTAAAAATAATCTACGAACTAACAATAGAGAAAAGCATAAAGCATCACAAAATTTGATGCCGCGGCTGGTGTTTCATAGTTCATTGTTGAACTCTGGAGCAATAGAGGTTAGGTTAGATTAGGTCAAGGTGGATATAGGATGGTGAAACAGCTCTTCAATTGTTTTTGCGAAAAACTTGTAGACCGTTTGAGAAGATAGTAATATTTCAGCTACTTGAATGAAGATAGCGGTAAGATCGATTATCGGAGAAGATTTCTGTTGCTTACGTATTTTTGTGGTTCACATCTGACAGACGTGACTTGAAACGACATTAAAACAATAAATTTTCGATAAATCTTGAATTAATATTGATATTTTGACTCTTCTCAATACTTTTTCATCTATAACAGATGAAACTGATAAAAGTATGACAGAAGCACAGTTTCTGTTTTACCGACACAAGGTATGTCGCCATCTCTGATAACTTCAGGAAATATTACTACGATATGAAATCAAGTAGGCAAAGGTCTACAGTTTATTCTAGTGCTTGTTAATAGAAAGCTGTTTAACCATCCTATATCCACCTTGGATTAGGCCGTGTGAAACACGTAATTTCTTCTCAAAATCACATCAGAGCCTTGTCAAGTGTCATTCAAAAGCCAGAGGAAATTATTAAACAAATATCAGATGAGGTGAGATTGGTTGATTAAGAATTCAGAAATTTTTTACAGAAAACTATTTGAATGTAAAAGAATATTCACGATAGATCGTTTAATAATTTTTTTCTATATACAAGATATATTTACATATTGTATTTTCATAATTTATATTGATATTTTTTATCGCTTGATTATTTTTCATCATGCAATTCACAAAATCATAGACAACGTTCTCAAACTTATATGATGATGTTAAAATAAAGAAGGTTGATTTTATCATGATGTACAACCACATTGTGTTTATTATTGAAAATAATAAATAAAGTGTTAGTAATAACATTCAGAGTGTGAATCGTTGCATGGACTACGAGCAGATATAATTCAATGTTCTGCGTGGTATTTACCAGAAAAGTGGTTGTTTTCTGCTCGTAGTCTATTCTAAATGGATAGACTATTTTCGCTTTTTAAAATTTCTGTCCAATTTATGGCTTTTATATTTTTTTCAGATACATTATTCTCCACAATGTATTTATAAATTCATCAATAAGTGAATATTATTCAAGTGAACCGATTCGATCAATCAAATCAATCAAAGTACTCACTTGAATGGAATATGTTTTCCAGTATCGACATCGATGTATTCCTTGGCCAAACCGAAGTCGATTATATGTATGATCTTATCCTTCTTGTTCTTTGACCTCCCGATCAGAAAATTCTCGGGCTTCACGTCCCTGAAGATGAGCCTTTTGCTGTGTACGTACTCGATCCTCGTGATCAGCTGATCGACGATCATCAGCACGGTCTTGAGGCGGAATCGCCGGTTGCACAGCGAGAACAGATCCTCCAGACTGGGTCCGAGGAGTTCCATCACCAAAGCGTTGTATCTGCCCCCGCAGGTGCCCAAGTGGTGTATCTTGGGTATGCCTGCGGAATTGATTGGCAGATGATCAATTGAAAATGCTGTGGACATTGGATTTTCCTAAAAGCCGAGGAGTCTTTTCGGGGTTGTGAATTTCGAATGTTCTTTGACCAGATACCACTATCAGAAGCATTTTTCTACACGGAGTTTTTATGGAACAACAAACCCACTAGAATAGTAACATCCCAAATTGCCTGAAGCCGACATGAAATTCATATTCATATGTTTTCCTCCCACAGAGTTTGTCACATCGTAACATTTGAAAGTGATTATCATCCCGTGACCACATCTTTTCAAGGTTCACAAATATATACAGGGTCACTCACGGTCGATGGTACCCTAGACGTTTACGGAAAACGGGACGTAGGATTATTCTGAAAATTTGGTTTTGTTCTATCGATCTAAAATATTTCAGCGTTGCGGCGTTGCCGCTTCTATCAAAAAGTAGCAACAACTTTGTTATTTCAAATGGAACACCCTGTATTTTATTTTATTTTTAGATTCTTCCTGAAGAGCTGATTTCGTCGATCTATCATACTTGGGGTAAAGCGAAAAAGATTACAGAGATATAGGGTGTGAAAAATCGAGATTTTTCAAATTTAAGAATTTTTTGTGCCGAAACTATCCATTCTTGCTCAAAACAGCTTACATGTCCCTATCTCAACTTTCCATTTACTATCGATTGATATTTAATTGAAACAAATACGGGTGGTTCAAAATTTTGAGTTTTGCATCACCCTCTTTTTGTTTCTATTAAATGTCAGTAGATAGTTAATGAAAAGTTGAGATAGGGACATGTAATCCGTTTTGAGCAGAAATGATAAGTTTCGACACAAAAAATTCCTTAAGTTGAAAAATCTCGATTTTTCACACCTCATATCTCTGTAATCTTTCTCGCTATACCCCAAGTATAATAGATTGACGAAATCAGCTCTTCAGGAAGAATCCAAAAATGAAATAAAATATAGGGTGTTCTATTTGAAATAACAAAGTTGTTGCTACTTTTTGATAGAAGCGGCAACGCCGCAACGCTGAAAGTATTTTAGATCGATAGAACAAAACTGATTACCCAATAAACCTAATTTTCAGAATAATCCTACGTCCCGTTCTCCGTAAACGTCTAAGGTACCATCGACCGTGAGTGACCCTGTATATCCATATATGTTGGTACTTATATGAGTCATATGAGTGTATCAAAAGCTATGTATTCAATGTTCGTCATATAATACAGTGCCTCATTTATATATAAGTGGTTTGTAGATAGCACGTCTTACTGGAGATTGTGAATGCGTGAATGGTGAATGCGCCAACGCCGCTAATTTCGTTCAACCCGATAATCGACCGAACGCTGACAGTGACAGCGTGGAACGTCTCGTTTTCAAATCAAATTTCGTTCGATGGTTCATTGAACGGCATATTTCCAGTTTTGTGTGAAAATTTGAATAGGATTTTACCTGAAAACCTTGTTTATTCTGTTCAAATCAAATTTAAAGGGTGTTGAAACGCTGTAAAATGTGTAATGTTTAAAAGTGGTGACCAGAACACATCATTCCACTGGTGAGTTACTCAGTGTAGTATCGTTCGTTGAAAGAACATTATTCACTCACTTATTTGCTCGCATCATTTCACTACAAGTGATAAAATGGTTGGCCCAAGTGGTAAGAAAATGCCCAGAGTAGTAGATAAGTCTATATTTATTAGTGGAATGGAAAAGTAATAACAACATGTTAGATGATATATTTTTCATGTTCGATAATTTGAAACTTTATATTGCCAGAAAATAAACAATATAGTTGAGGCAGTGAATTGAATCTATTATAATTCGGGTGATGAATCAAAGATGTATATTTTCAGAAAACTTAGATATTACATTGTTTTCATTCGGTCTTAGGAAGAATGGATATGATAATTTTGTTAGTAGGTCAATTTATTTAAATTCAGATCCTACCAATATAGCAAGACACTGGTGCTTGGGGAATCTGTTGTTGCTATCCTTGTTTCAGAATGAGGTAACCCTAGTTACTAATTCAGATGTTGACCTCAAACAACTACTGTGGTGAGAAATGAGCGTTATTCATCTAGTCTGTTTTATGCATAGATCTTATAACGCTAGATCCGGCATCATGTAGTATTTGTTTGGTATCAGAGGGGTCTGCCAGAAAGTAGGTACTATGATCACGTGGTACAACACATATGTATGGTCGAAAAATTAAAACGACCAATCGATAATGATAATAATAATAATAATAAAAAGCTTATTCATAGAAAAAAGATACAAACAGTTACTAAAAGTATATCAGATTGGTGTAAATCCTAAACACCTAGCATGGAATGATCAACAGAACATTTACATATAATAAAAAAGAGAAGTAATTAATGTATAAACATTGAAAAATCCACTGGAGGCAGAGCCTGTATGCGGAGTTATTCACATTTAAAAATAAAAATATCAATAACAACAATGAGAAGTATCAATTTCCATAATAAGAATAATGACAATGAAATATAAAATATGAGGAGTGAGTCTTATCAATCAAATCCGATCTCCTGAACTCATTCGAACAGTTGATGAATTCTCTTCCTTGGTTATGAAAATAATAATGTTTTGATTCTATTTTTGAAAATGCGTAGACTGTGAGTAATCCGAGTTTCAGCAGGAAGAAATTGAAATATTTTGGTCCTATAAAGGAAAAGCATCTCTGACCTTTCGATTTATGTTTGAAGTGAGCAAGAACACGGTTTGTTTATTTCTGGTATTATATTGGTGGTCTGGGATTTTTAGATCCGATTTGAACTGATGTTGTCTGATGTTACGACGTAGAAAAAATAGTTGTCGCGGGTCCAGCAAACCAACTTCACTGAATAATTGTTCTGAGGGGTAGGTGATATCTCTGTTGAAAATAATCTTCAGTAAGCGTTTTTGTACAATCATCAATTTTTCGAAATATATAGCTCTTGCCTAATCCTCCCCAAGCCAATATTCCATAAACAAGGTGGCTTAGTACACTTTCATCCCCCCCGTACCTACAAAACAAATAACCTGGATACCGGACCTAGCGTTATAAGATCTATGGATTTATGATGATCATTGAATTCATTGAATTTTCAGATTCTCATCGAATATCTGATGATTTCATCGATCTATCACACTTGGGTCACTCAGGATCTACCGGAAAGATGAAGGGTGATTCATAATTTTGAACCACCCTGTATTTGTTTCATAAATACAAATAATTAATATTTATGGAATGATAGTCAGAGAAAGAACGACATGAGGAATATTGGTCGGAAAGTACTGTTCAGTGCTTCAGATCGTTCCAGAAAACTGAATTGCACCGTTAGGATTTTCCTGCGTTTTGAATCGTCACCCTGTGTGAGGCTAGAAATTTACTATTTTTCACTGCCAGTAAAAGGACATGTCACGTCAGTAAAAAGATATTTTGTCATATGTGCTGCACACCTCACTAGTTGATTAGATGTTGAATCAATTTTTGAATAGGCCAAGCGGTTTTTCCTATATGTGAGGTGGTAAGCTATAGTTGTTTATAGGGTAAGGTCTTACAGGTGAGTGAAACAAAGGCGTTGAGTTAACTCATCTAAATATGAAGTATACAGGGTGTCCCCTCTCAATTGGAAAAAACTTCTGGGGCATATTGAGGAACCATAGACAAGCAGTTTGAGATAAGAGACTGATGTCCGGAAGTGCATGGTTTTCAAAATACAGGGTGTCAAAAAATTTTTCAAAAAACTTTTTTTTATTAATATTTCAAAGACACGTTAACCGATTTTCTTGAAATTTGCTAGTGATGTAAGCTTCAATAAGACGCTCAGTTAGCACTAATTAAATGTTAATTATTACTTCCAGTGGCGCCCCGGGGGACAGTGTCACGAATAAAAATGACAAAAAATGTACGCTGCTGACTTTTTTTGAAAATTTTATATATTTTTTAGAAAGCTCAGTTAAAAATACAACTTTTTTGTCACTTGATATTTTTTCGTATCTCTCTCCGTTTTCGAGAAAATTTTTTTATTAAAAACTTTATTGAAAGGTTCATTATCTGAAAATCTAAAACAAAACAATGTTGTCATGGTAACACATAAACATGTCAAACTTTAGTGAAAGTGTCAGTTTCTAAGTACTTAATTATCTTCAAACGTTACACTAATTGCAAAAATGAATCGGTTTGAATTAGCCGAGCTTGCAGATATGCATCTCTTGTATGGGGAAGCGCGGGGTAATTCTTTGTTAGCACAACGGTTGTACGAGCAGCGGTTCCCAAATCGTGAATTGCCAAACCATAAGATTTTTATCAAAATTCATCAAAATCTACGGGAGACCGGCTCATTCGTGGTAAGTATTGCAGAAATGGCAACTTTCTGTGTTTTTTTCTTGCGCGTTTCTGTTTTACAGCCAATCTAAGAGGCTTTGTTATCTTTGCAGCCTATTCGAGAATTTGCAAGGCAGTTTCCGATCAGAGATGCCGTTGAGGATGAAGTCATGGCACGCATTCAGAATGAGCCCAACACTAGCACTCGTCTGATTGCGTCGCAACTTGATTGCAGCAAAAATACTATCCATCGAGTATTGAAAATCCACGATCTCTATCCATTTAAACTGCGAAAGGTGCAGCATCTACTGCCTGACGACGCTCCTCGGCGGCTCGAGTTCTGCGAGTGGTTGCTCCGTCAAGCGGATGAAAACGCTGATTTTTTAAGTATAATCTTCACGAGCGATGAAAAAGGATTTTCGCGCGAGGGGACATTCAATCCTCGTAATAACCACGAGTGGAGCGAACAAAATCCCCATGCTACGCACATCAGAGGATATCAGCAGAAGTTTGGTGTTAATGTTTGGGCAGGTATTCTTGGCGACCATTTGATTGGGCCGTACGTTCTACCTGATCACCTCAACGGGAATAACTATCTAGTTTTTTGCGAGATATTCTGCCCGAGCTGCTGGAAGATGTACCCCTCCAGTTGCGTAGAGAGGCCTGGTTCCAACACGATGGTTGTCCAGCGCATTTTGCGCGCACCGTGAGAGGTTACCTCGACCAAACCTACAACAACAGGTGGATTGGTAGAGGTGGTCCCGTCCCTTGGCCAGCAAGGTCGCCGGACTTGGCCCCCCTGGACTTTTTTCTTTGGGGCGAAATGGAACGGTTGATCTATGCAACTCCTGTGCCGACCATGGAGGACCTAGTTGCTAGAGTTGTGGTGGCAGCGGAATTTATCGCGAACAATCCAGGCGTGTTTGCTCGGGTGCGCGAATCCTGGCTCGACAGGTGCAGAAAATGCATCGAAATGCATGGTGGATACTTTGAGCATTTGCTCCACTAATTAATAATAAATTATTTGTAAAAAAGCCTCCTTGTTTTTCTTTCTAATAATAATGAACCTTTCAATAAAGTTTTTAATAAAAAATGTTTCTCGAAAACGGAGAGAGATACGAAAAAATATCAAGTGACGAAAAAGTTGTATTTTTAACTGAGCTTTCTAAAAAATATATAAAATTCTTAAAAAAATTCAGCAGCGTACATTTTTTGTCATTTTTATTCGTGACACTGTCCCCCGGGGCGCCACTGGAAGTCATAATTAACATTTAATTAGTGCTAACTGAGCGTCTTATTAAAGCTAACATCACTAGCAAATTTCAAGAAAATCGGTTAACGTGTCTTTGAAATATTAATAAAAAAAAGTTTTTTGAAAAAAACTTTGACACCCTGTATTTTGAAAACCATGCACTTCCAGACATCAGTCTCTTATCTCAAACTGCTTGTCTATGGTTCCTCAATATGCCCCAGAAGTTTTTTCCAATTGAGAAGGGACACCCTGTATATTCAACAAATAACTATGGTTATATACTGACATACAGGAATATTATCAAGATTTATATTTACAATTGTCTATCGACAACTTGCAAAAATGGGCAGAGTATGTTTTGATGTCCTTCGACAAAGAATCCGCTACTTAAAAGTCCGTTAGCTTCAAAACATACCGTGGTGAACTAGAATGGGTGAAAAGATACTTTCATATCATGTCTTTCAGATTTACCTTCTTGCTGCCCCAGCATTTTGTAGAATCTATACTCCAAATGTAACTGTGGAGCTTTGGACTTGAGTGGTTCCAATTTTATGGCGACATGCTCATTATTGTACAAATTCTTTCCTAACCTTATTTCACCAAAGTTTCCACTACCTATTTTCTTGCCGACCCTAAAATTAGGGCCAACCATTAGAACACCAGAAGTGGAAGAATTTCTTGAGCCTCTACTCTGCATTTTGGATTTGGGTATCAAATTATGATTTTCTAAAATCGAAAGAAAATATAAGATAGTTACCGGTAGTACTGAATGGGTGATTTGAAAGTGACAGGTAGAGCTGCAATTTTGGGAGTGAATGGAATCCTCATCATGATTCTCCGAAATTGATGATGTTTCAATTAGTAACAATAATAAATTTTGCTTTGCGATTCTTCATACCTTCAGTTCGTGGAAATTCCTTCGCAGTAGTTGAGTTTCGTTTCTCTGTTTTACTACTGAACTTCAGTTTGAGGAAATTCATTTTATTTCAGCATTCAAATTGATATGGACTGTCCTAAAACGGTAATTTCAAAAATCGACAAAATATCCAATATATCTTGCTTACCAGTCTGGACTGTCCGATTTTTTTCAACTTCCTTGCCCTAAATGAAAAGTAATTTCATGTTCCTATCAAATCGTATGATTAAATCGAAGTAAATGATGACCGATTACTAAAACCGGGAATTTTGACAAATTGATTTGTCAATATAAGCATTTCCATCATCATTGAAGGATGACAATTCGTATACAGTAGAGTTAGGAAGAAATATGAAAACTTCACAATATATTCGAATCGACAAAAATACTCGACAACAGTAAAAAGGTATATAATAGCAAATCGTCAGTCTTGCGTTCGTGTTGGAATCTTTAATCTTCGAGGTTGATTTTTTTCCTAGTGCTCTTGGACCAAGCGCAGACAGAATTTGACATTCTGTGCTTCAAGTTCAGTTGGGACATGATATACCAAGCGCATTCACAATGGTCGAAGTAACGAGGATAAATAAATATTTTCAATCATGGTTGAAGAATTGTTATTCAATGATATAGGACATAGGTTCATCATAAGATATTCCTTCGTGCGTCTGTACAGTAAATGCGCATGAATGAAGTGCTGAATATGAAAACAAACATATAAGTGCAATTGAATGGATACAAATTTTAATTGTTTGGGTTGATTTCAAATTTCTACTCGCATATTTCATGTACTGTTCAATTAGTCTCATCAGATCTTCTTCACTGTTTTTTTTTCGGATGTGGTTTACATTCTTCATTATAGATAGATAGATAGATATATTTGATGATTTGAAATAATTCCAATTACACACATCAGTAATTCAAAGGGTCATTTGAGTACTTGTATAATACAAACAAAAAACACCAACATTTAACATAAGTTAAGACAAACAAACATGTTCGAGTGACAAACTTTCAGCAGTCAAAGAAAGTAAAAGATACTGTATAACAGGCCAGGTGGGTATTCTGTATTAGTTATCAGTAATTTCGGCACTTAGGTATTCTCTCGGAGAATATAAATTATATCTCAGTAACATCTGCTTGATAGAAGTTTTGAATTTGATGGTGTTCTGGCTTTTATAATTATCGGGTAGTTTATTGTATAGGTCAACATTTAAAGAGTTCCTAGATGACGTTTCCAGTCGCAATCTATAGGGTTGATAAGTGAGTTGTTATTTCTTGTATGATAGCTGTGTATATTATTATGCTTGATGAATAAGTGTAAGTTACGATGAATCTCTATAAGAGAATGAAATATATATAAAGTCGGTAATGTCATAATATTAAATTTAGTGAAAAATGGAAAAGCCATAAATTGGACAACAATTTTAGAAAGAGAAATTAGTCTATCCAATTAGAATATCAAACATAGTTTGAAATGAATGTCTGGTAGACTACGAGCAGAAAACAACTACTTTCCTGGTAAATACCACGCAGAACATTGAATTATATCTGCTCGTAATCCATGCAACGATTCACACTGTGAATGCAGATCGCAAATGTTTCTTTCTTCCTAAGACGTGACAAATTCACATCGGGACAGGCACGCCTAACAACCTACAGACCGGTTTCGGGCTTATTGGCCCTCATCAGTGCAGGGTAGTTATCCGAGTAGAGACCGTAAGATCTCCACTCGAAGCGTTGCCTGTCCCAATGCACCTTCGTCGCGTTTATTTGACCGCACTGAGCCGCGTTCCAACAGACAATTGGAAGTGGCGACACCATGCGGCAGAAGAAAGAAACACTCCAGAACTAAATCTCCCAAATCACAGAACTTGGAAGTGGCTTATAGCTCGACTAAGCTAATAAATGAAAAATGGAAAAGTCATAAATTGGACAACAATTTTAGAAAGAGAAATTAGTCTATCCAATTAGAATATCAAACATAGTTTGAAATGAATGTCTGGTAGACTACGAGCAGAAAACAACTACTTTCCTGGTAAATACCACGCAGAACATTGAATTATATCTGCTCGTAATCCATGCAACGATTCACACTGTGAATGCAGATCGCAAATGTTTCTTTCTTCCTAAGACGTGACAAATTCACATCGGGACAGGCACGCCTACAGTGTGAATCGTTGCATGGATTACGAGCAGATATAATTCAATGTTCTGCGTGGTATTTACCAGGAAAGTAGTTATTTTCTGCTCGTAGTCTACCAGACATTCATTTCAAACTATGTTTGATATTCTAATTGGATAGACTAATTTCTCTTTCTATTAAATTTAGTGAATATATGTCTACAGGTATCCCTCGATCCTGCACCAACAATTATTCTGACAGCCTTTTTTGGAGGATAAATATCCGATCAGCCTGTGAAGAGTTGCCTATAAGGTTATTCCATAGGCTAGATGAGAATGGAATAGTGAGGAATACGACATTTTAATAGTCTCAGTGCTAATTGATTTTTTCAGACTCCCCAGTGAAAAAAATTGAGTAGAGAGTTTTTTGCTTAGATAATTAATATGGTCATGCCATTTGAGTTTACTATGGATGGTGATTACTACACCTTTTCCAGTTGTATTCTGAAATACAATTGATTATTTCTGAAATTAAAGTGACTAATCTGAAATTCAATTGACGCTTTCCGAAATAAACTTGATGGTTTCTGAAATACGACTGGAAAAGGTGTAGAAGTTTGACATTACAATGAGAGATATCTTGTTTCGTAAAAAAGACGATTGTTTGAGTTTTACCTGGATTGCTAACAAGGCCATTTGGTTTAAGCCACTCGTCTACTTCGATTCGTGTGTTGTCGTCATTTTCAAGTAATGTGGTATAGTACTGTTGCTTGAGTGAAAGAAAGTGATGTCGTCGGCCAAGACTATGCAATCGGATGGTTGTATATGATAAAATATGTCATTTACATAAAGTATGAATAGGCTTGGTCCAAATACGGAGCCTTGAGGTACTCCTATCACTGCCGGTTTGGTTTCGGAAACTATTCCATTAAAAGATAAATATTGTTCTCTATTTTGTATGCAAGATTCAGAGAAGTTGTAGGCAGTACCCTTGATACTATACCATTCAAGTTTTTGTAGAAGTACTGAGTGGTTGACACAGTCGATGAGAGATGGGCATCATATGAGTCTCATCCCCTATACGATAGTCGTGTGGGAATCCCTGATCCCAGTCAGATTTGCTTGCCTAGCTATCGTCATTGTACCCACATTAGTATTTCATTGCCTTGTCCTTCACTGGATGTGTGTTGTATATTTATGGTTCGCCAACTAATTGCCCAAAAAAAAATGCAGTTTGCCTAAATGTTCCTAGAATATTCTTTCATATTCTGAGCATATGCGATGATCTTTTCCAGAATATACCCTAGGATTTTTTGAGCAATCTCTCAGCATATTCGTTGCAGTTTTGACGAATATTCCGAGTACAAACTCAAAATATCATTAGGAGATTGACGAAATATTTCTAGAATATTCCTCTCTTATTCTAGGCCCACTCTACGATCTTATACCAAACATACTCAGGGATTTTCTGAGTACTTTCTCAAGATATTTTTGTAGAAGTTCCTCAAATAATTCTTTCCCTCCATAACCGTTGGCAAACTTAAGCTTATTTTCCATTATCGTACTGAATAGTTGTCACTGTCTGTCATAGTTCTAACGACTTCCAATTTAACTTGTAGTTATACTATAGTGAGTATTTGAAATCACTGAGCGGCGACTTTGAAATCGCGGCTGAATCGTGACATCTAGTGACAGAAGTAAGGAAACATTTCAATACGCCCAACTAGGGTGATCGAACTGAAATTAAAAGAAATGTTAAATTCCCGATTTTTATATGCTCTCGATTCGTAGGTACAAAGTAACAGAATATTATCAGGATATTCATCCGCAACAATCCTTGAATATTCTGAGAACATTATTTGATGTATTATCTGATTAATTTCGTTTCAGAAGATTATATGAATAACCCACGCAGGTGATCCATTACTTACAGTGGAGGTGAAAGTTATAGGTCAAGAGGTCGAACTTACAGACTAACTCCAGCAAAAATATGTGTTTAATATGTAGTCATAGACTTACATTAGGACATGTTTCAAGAGATTAATCCCTCATCAGAAGATTATATGAATAACCCACGCAGGTGATCCATTACTTACAGTGGAGGTGAAAGTTATAGGTCAAGAGGTCGAACTTACAGACTAACTCCAGCAAAAATATGTGTTTAATATGTAGTCATAGACTTACATTAGGACATGTTTCGAGAGATTAATCCTCATCATCAGCAATCATTTATAGGAATGTTATTTCAGAATATTATGAGGATATTCTCAAGAAACAAACCTTGAATATTCTGAGAATATCATGAATTGAACATTCTGGAATATTTCATCCCAGAAGATTATAGAAATGACTTATCTGAGAATATCATCAGAATATTCGCACGGAATAATCCTTTTGATTATTCTGAGAACATTATTTGATAAATATTTTTGGTTAAATTCATCTCAGAAGATTATAAATATGTTATTTCAGAATATTATGAGGATATTCTCAAGGAACAGCCCTTGAATATTCTGAGAACATTATGTATTGAACATCCCGGAATATTTCATCCCAGAAGATTATAGGAATATGTAATCCGAAAATATTTTCAGAATATTCGCACGGAACAATCCTTGAATATTCTGAGAACATTATTCGATAAATATTTTTGGTTAAATTCATCTCAGAAGATTATAAGAATGTTATTTCAGATAATTATTAGAATATTTTAATGAAATGTTCTATGAATGTTCCAAACATTCTATGAACATTCAAGGAATAATCGATGCGATTATTCTACAACATGATATTTTCGCAGATTATTAAAACATTCTGAGGATATTTGTGCTATCTGGGATGTGTGATACTGTTTCTGGTTCATTTACGCATAGTCTGCAATAATTTGGGTCGTCATTATACAGTCCCATTCTGGTAAGGTGCTCCTTGACTGGCGCGTGGCCTGTCTTGAGTCCTGTGACTGGTTTTATCTGCTATCTGTTCATGTTTAGCAGATCTGTAGTTAGTATGTGCCATGGTTCATGGTTCCTTGATGTTTTGTTTCCCATGTATATTCCCTGGAATGTTTTGATGTATTGAACTTTCATACAGCGTAATAGTTGCACAGAATTTCAATTCATCATTTTGGGAATTGTAAAATCACGAAATATAAAAAAAATGACACCCTCTTACTCTGAAACAAAGCTTCCACGCATGCATATATATCTACATATATTTTCATCTTGAGAATCTAAATTCTTCAAGCTGTTGAAGTCCTGCTATGAAACGCTGACTCATCCTGTATAATTACCAAATACGAAAATGAAGTCAGATATAAAATATTGTTCTGCAAAAAAAAATGAGAAGTTGATGAATAATCACCTGCATTTGTTCATGTGGAGATAATCTTTCAGGCTATACTATCTATTATCGCACGAAAATTGAACAGTTAATGTATCTTCTTTGGCGAACAAAGAGAACGTAATCCTCTTGAATCTGAAGAACCACATGGTGCCACCAAACAAATTTATCTCCAGCACCAACCAAATTCTACTTTGTAGCATCACCATTTAATATAGCCATATTTCACTCTACCTCTAAATAGGAGATATGAATAAAAAGAAAATATTTCACTGCTACTTGATTGCATGAAACAATCTAGTGAAATATGAGTAGATATAGTTTATTGATTCCCGCATATGAACCAATAAAGACAATAAGAAAAGTCCCAGAGCTGAATTTTTGTTATGCTGGGTTTATAGATTCGACTAAACTAACAACTGAGAATTAACAATTAATTATTAGAAATGAACAATCAGGAAGGTGTTTATACAGGGTCACTCACGGTCGATGGTAGGTTAGACTTTTCTGGAGAACAGGACGTTTGACTATTCTGAAAATTTGGTTTCTTGGGTAATCAGTTTTGTTCTATCGATCTAAAATATTTTCAGCGTTGCGGCGTTGCCGCTTCTACCAAAAATAAAACACCTTGTATTTTGTTACATTCTCGAGTTCTCCCTGAAGAGCTGATTTCGTCGATCTATCGTACTGGGGTTCTAGGGTGAATGATTACAGAGGTATAGGGTGTGAAAAATCGAGATTTTTCAACTAAAGAAATTTTTTGTGTCGAAAATATTCATTTTTGCTCGAAACTGCTTGCATGTCCCTATCTCAACTTTTCTTTGACTATCTATTGACATTCAATAGAAACAAATACACCCTGTATTTGTTTCTATTGAATGCACCACCCTGGTGCAATTCAAAAAATTCTGAACCACCCTGTATTTGTTTCAATTAAATATCAATCGATAGTATACGGAAAGTTGAGATAGGGACATGTTAGCTGTTTTGAGCAATTATGAATAGTTTCGGCACAAAAAATTCCTAAAGTTGAAAAATCTTGATTTTCTATATCACTGTAATCATTCACCCTCTAGACCCCAAGTATGATATATTGACGAAATCAGCTCTTCAGGGAAAATTCGAGAATGTTACAAAATACAGGGTGCTTTATCTGAAATAACAAAATTGTTGCTACTATTCGATAGAAGCGGCAACGCCGAATATATTTCAGATCGATGGAACAAAACTGTGAGTGACTCCGTATACCTACAATACAAATAATAATTAAGAACCAGATGTTGAATGTTATATTATTGAAAACTTTATGTAATTTCAAAGTGTTAAATTAAATAATATTATTAATCAAATGAGCAAAAAATCTAAAAACCTCTGGACCTGAAATCCATAACATTATTAGGAACAATTAATATCGATACTACCATGCTTGCCAAACGTTTGAAAACGACAAATATGATCGCATTCTAATCGTTTTACGCGTTCTGTCCACAACATTTTTTGATTCTTAATTGTTAAGTTTAAAGTTGAACATCTTCGTAATTCTTAATTATTTATTTAAGTGACTTATGTAAATGTATAAACCCTCATCGACGTTCTCGTGTATTCAACATTCTTAATTCTTAGTTGTTAATTTAATTTTCAGTTTAGTTGAATTTATAAACCCATATGGCTACCCTAGTAATGTTGCTTTGCTCCAAAAGAAAAAAATCATATACAGGGCTATTCAAATTCGAGTCTGTGCATGGGGATTTCGATAACGGTAACAGATAGATGGGGCAAAGTAGCGTATTTCAGAGGTTAATTATATGGATGAAAAAAATCTGAAATCTGATCTAGCTTCTTCAGTTCTGGAGTTATACGGAGAAAACCGAAAAGATTCGTTTTTTATGCGCTGCCACATTTATTTTTAGGAGTATAAAAATCTGTCCAAGAAACTTCTTTCTCTGTTTTGAATTTGCCATGATTTGTTGTGCTTTAATTTTCAAATTCACGAAGTCGAGGGCCACCATGTATTTTTATATGAACTCGGTGAGAAATAACAAAAAACATATAGGGTACTCCATTAAAACCAATATTTTTGGTGTCCCTAACTTTTTCTTAGTTTTTTCTGTTAACATACAGGGTGCCCGTTTTTCGAGCTTAACCATGGGGATCTCAGTTATTATAAGAGATACGAGGTCGGTTTAATTGGGGCAAAGTTGAGCATTTTCATGATGAACAATTATGTGAAAGAAAATTTTATGTCTCATTTTTAGTTTTTGAATCAATGGAAAAAAAACTGAATTTTGTAATTTTAGATTTTATTATTCCAAGCTAAAACCATGAGAACTGGACGTTTCTAACTAGGACGTTCTAGAGGCACTTTTTTAAAAGGAATCTAAATCTGTCATCGTATTTTCCAAGGCGTTCTAGATGTCAGAGGTACAACAGTCAACTTCGGATTTTCTTATGGGCGCCATATTAGATTTTTTGCATTTTTTAAAAGTCTGTCACTTTCTGAATACAATGATGTGACACATGATATGTTTGAATCTCACATGCTGATGATGAAAATTGAGAAAAAACCGTTTTTACGAAGAGTGCTTTGAAAATTACGCCAGCAATTTTGTTTGACAGAAAATAAAGTTTGATAGTTCATCATCATCATCATCATCATCATCATCATCATCATCATCATCATCATCATCATCATCTGTCTAGCTTATACCTTCTTGAAAACGAAGGTTTAATGTTAGGAACGGATAGGAAAGCTATTACGTTTTTTCTCCGCAAAACGAAACAAGATTATTGAATGAATTAAAAGTTATAAGAGATGCTCGGATATTCCACCATTCTCTTCTAGACACAATTTAACTAGTTCTTCTTCCTAGCTCAGCAATATCATCGATGGATTCAATTTTGAGGAATATTTCTCCATTTCCCAAACAATAATCCAGTATTCTTTCTTTTAATATCTGATTCTTGGAATTGTAGGTACCTACCTATCGATCGAGCTATTCAGAACTCGGGATGAAGAATAAAATTGTGTTTAGAAATGAATGACGGAATATTCGAGCATCTTTTATGACTGGTTTGTTTTGCGAAGAAAAAACTTGTATAACTTCGAATGTCGTTCCTAATTCAAAAACTAAATTTTTGGGATTGTTTCCATAGCACTCTTCGCAAAAACGATTTTTTGCCAATTTTGACCAGCAGGTAAGATTCGAACATATCGAGTGATACGTCATAGTAATCAGACAGACTTTTCAAAAACACAAAAATCCATTATGGCGACTGTAATGATGCCAAATGTTGTCAATATATTTTATCGTCCAGAAAAACTAATGAATGAATCGTTACGAGTTCGATATCAGGTACCAGCAAATATTCCTTTAAGTGGCCACCTGTTTTTAATATTCATATGGGTCTCTAGGTCGACTCGGCTCGAAATATAAACAAATTCGATGTCTCCGGCCGATATTTCCTATAAGTACCAAGCTATGTTTATACTCAAGGAAAGTTTTGTTTCATGAAAGAATGTACGAATTAGATGCATTTATTATAATGGCAATGTCGTCTACCAAGGATTTTAAAGATTATTAAGAATAATCATATGTTATATTATAATGAGATTGAAGTATGATATAGAATATAAACATTTCATAAATACGAGGCACAATACGATATACGACTATAGGATGGACTTACCAGCTTGGTGAAACACTTTGGAACTGAAGAATATAGTCTGAATAGAGTTACTCGAAGTCATTGAAAGGAGGATAATTCGAGAAGAGGAAATTGGGAAACCAATAGGAACGTTAGTTTTGTTTACACTTCAAGTTAGCTCGTGTATAATTTATGGGCATAACATCTGCAGCCGTAAAAATTAATTATCCCAGTAACCTTCAACCAACTTATGTTTATATTAACTTAATCGAAGATTAATGGAAAAAGCGCAAAAATATAAGATTTATGTCTGAAATAGTTTATATTGTATGCTCTTAACATGACCATACTTTTAGAATAATTTACATTTGGCAAAAACGACATGAACCACTAATTAGAGTAATTAGCGGGGATGGGAGGTTCCCATAATTTTCTCATGAAAAGTTCCTATAAATTCTCTGAAACTAGAATCAGAAGTCAGAGCAGTTCCAAGATCCAACAGTTAAGCTCTCAACTCCAGACAATGTTCCTCAGTTCGTAATGTCAGTGCCACCCTCGTAAAGTGTGTTACAAGTGAACGTGAATTAGCAGACCAGTGAAAGATGGATTTCCATCAGACAGTTCGGTTTTGGTCCATGTAATAAAAGTCATCTTGTTGTGCCGGTATTCAGTTCAATTCACGTAAGTTCTACAGTTCAGGAAACATCTCGAAAGTTACTATAATTGTGATCAACCACCAAACATGTAAGAAATCTTATTTATATTGCCGACTTTGCCTGTCTAATTGATTCAAATGCTAAATAGATATTTGTACTCTGAGATAAGTGTGTTTATGTCTACATCCACTATTCTTTCTCCTGCTTAAATATTCACGAACCCAGTTAAAGAAGTAATATTGTTATCACCCTGTATAGGCCAACTTGAATAAAGCAGGGTGTCATAACAGCGACCATAAGAAAAATCAAAGTTGAGTGTTGTATCTCTGAAATCAAGAACGCCTTGGGAAATACGATGACAGATTCAGATTCCTTGTGAAAAAGTCCCTAGAGAACGTCCCAATTAAAAACTTCTAGTTCTCTTGGTTTCCGGTTGAAAAAATGAAAACGAAAGCTACAAATTTCCGTTTTTTTTAATAACCCAGAAACTAAAGGTGATACCTCCAATTTCAGATAATTGTTCAGCATAAAAATGCGTAACTTTGCCTTAATTTAACCGACCTCGTAACTCTTATAATAACTGAGATCCCCATATGGTTAATCTCGAAAAACGGGCACCCTGTATATGGAATCTGTTCAAAATTGAACAATAGATACGAAAATTGAAGGAAGGGTCGAGGAAGACTCTGTACATCGATTTTCCAAAGAGCTAGTCCGCTGGATTCAATCGCCCCTCATTTCAACAAAACTTTATATCGCATGCAGGCTTCATTTGACTCCGCAACGATCTAAAATGAAACATCAACACAACAAGAAGCGCCAGCAGCAACTAGGACAAGAACAATCGAGGACATCTGTCTCCCGAGATTGTGTGTGTCAAGTGTTTGTCGGGTCTACGCCTACTGCAGTCACAATTCACAAAACGTCTTTCAAGAGACGAAAGGCGGAAGGACCGGAATAAGAAAGCTTCTTCTTGGCCGTCGTCCAAGCCGCGTCGAAATGCACTTGGAAAACTCCTGACTCCTGAGGAAGTTCATTCCCATATCTGGTTCGAGAAACTTTGATTTATGGGAGAGGGTGGGAACGTGCCAAATCGGCCAGGTTGGAGTTTTCACATCGTAAATAATGAAACACATTTCGTTTCGAACATGAAGAGACGGTCGCAGGATCGACAAGATATTTGGTGCCTTCGATAATGATTGAAGAGATGAGTTGTTGTATCATAAACGTCATTACCATCTGGATCGTTTTCGAATAAACGGCTTCCTGAGGTGATAACTGAGTGGGTATTGAAAAACTCTGGAGATTCGTGATTATTTATATGCTAACAGCAGCAGGAATTTTCGTTTCAGTGAGTCGTAACTGATTAATTCGACTAATTAGCGGTTTCCATACATTTCGAATCTTTACGCTGGGTTGAATGTATACATTATTGTTCAATTCTCTCATGAACTTTTCAAAAGCTTTATATAAAAAAAGTGTGGTTTCCCAAAGCAACATGATTTGTTTCGAAAAAGAGAAAGAATTTTCGATAACCATCAATAACATGCACGAGTTGTATTTGTTCACATTATTTCATTAATAAAATCAAAGCCATTTTGATGATTTCCTATTTATTGTTAATATTTATATTAAACGTACAGTTCATGGAATTAGTTATTTCGAAATTATGCATTGTAGTTCGACCCGAGAAGAATCGAAATGCAACCAATAACAATACATTAATGCCATTGTATGATGTGGGCAAGATTACGTATGCAATAGGTATTACTGAGCAGAATTCATTTTGGTTGTTGTCACAATTTGTGGTTAGCTTTACATTAGATCGATTCTATGAATGCTGAAATTATCCAGAATTTGTGGAAAATGAAGTTGATACATATTAAAAGTGTGTGTTTATCATGGTTCAGACGAAAATTTGGTGTAGTGGCATTCATTTATTTACCAGGGAATCGGAAAATACTATGACAGATTGCAACTAGTAAGTCGTTGTTTAATTAAACTACCCTACTGCCTACGAATCAGAAAGCGAAATACAGAAACGAAAACACAGCATGTAGGTATCCAATAGCCAATCAGGAGCCGAAATACAAAATCGAAAACATGGTGTTATTGCTTATCAACACAATCATTTCAACCAATCAAAAACGTGTATTTTAACATGAATGAAATAATCATTTAAATACGAAAATTCATTCAATCCATATATCTAATAATAACTATATAGGTACCCAGCAAACAATTTCAGTAGGCCCAGTACTGGGCCAATACCTGCCTACCAGAAGTTGCCGCTGCGGCGAAACAGTGGCAGATGACGTCGGACCAACATCAATAGGACACTCTGGCCGCCGGTAGGACCAATGCCTGTGCGCCATAATGAATACTACATTGGCCCACTTCAGGACCAATGCCTATAATACGACGATATTATGTGAAATAAAAAAGAATTCAACAGCCTTCAGCAGTCACCCATCCAAGTTCTAACCTCGCCCAACGTTGCTTTACCCTCGTTATTGTATCACATTCCGCATAGTAATGTAGCTATTGTCTTCTAATTATATATTTATTATAAATCAGTGGAATTTGAACAACAATAATTTTCTATTATTATACATTTTTAGATGTCAATTTGGCATATTTTTCATCCTGTAAGTTGACATTTGAAATTTCTTTCGATGCTAGAATTGGTGAAGGCGGGATATTTCGAATATCGCGACTTCGAATATGGGAACCCCTCCTTGAGTATTAAGATCTATCCAGGATGGAGGAAAGCGATACTTAGTGCATATACTGGAATCCGAACCACTTCTGGGAGTGACGGATTCTAACAGGATTTTTAATGGTGTATATTACTTGGACATGAGGGTGTTTCGAGCATTGATTTGACATATTTTTGATGCCTCAAATTGATATGAAATGTGATTTTTCTTGCATATCGCTACTTTGAATTTGCTGACTTTTCATATGAGCGCCGGGATTGAGAAACAACAACATTTGAAGCAAAATGTTTCTCAACTGTTCAATAACACTTGAAACGGGCCATCATCCAGATGATGTCGGTCGAAAGATACCCTTTTGATGGTATTGGCCCATTGCTGGTTGGATTATAGATACCCGATTACAATATGCCATATATCGGGCCGACATTTTGCCGATGTAGCTTTGCCATTGCCAGCATGTACCCGACCAATCATGCGTTGGGCCAGAGAGCGGCCAGAGATTCATTGTTTGCTGGGTAACATGGATACCAGAGCTGAAGCCGAGAAATAAAACAAATAACAGTCTGTGGGACTAATCGCGGATATGCGAATGCGCAAGTTTGAATTAAGAATCGACATTCGTTTTCATCGATTAAATCATCTGAAATAATTCGAGTTTTCCAATGTGTGATCTGGAATGTTATTGTTACACTGAATGTAAGAATTACCTATATAACTACCTATTAACTTTAACAAAAATATAATATACTCGTATTTGTGTACTTGTCTAGCACATAGACTCCAAAAAACACTATGGTTCAGTGAAAATATTCATTATTGGCTGTTGATCAATACTTGAATACAAATATTATTTTGTAATAGCATTGGATTTGTGATGAGAAGGGAGTAATGTTTTTCCAGATACTTTTACTGGCATGCACGATGTTCCTCCACGAACAATATAGATTTTAATCTAGTGCAGTGGCAAGATGAAAACGACTGGAGTGCTTCTTTGATGAGAGATATGAAATCGTTTCTCAATCTCCTTCCATAATATTCCCTTAAAAGGTTCTTTGTTTTCGGCAATTTGACACAATAATAATGATTCCATTACTGTGCCGCGAACGACGGGAACGACCGATAGGCCGATATACAGGGTGTCTCGAAAATACAAAGGAAGATTTCAGCTGCAGATTCTAGGAACCAAAATAGTGAAAAAAGTTTGGGTCCAGAAATACCGCATTAGAGAGTATACCCCTGTTCAATTTCGATAGCATTATCCGATTATGCGATAAACCGTTTTCAAAATTATGCTGCCTAACTCCTAATTCATGACACAATCAGTTTATGTTTTTTTTATTGCACCCCCGAATATCAAATGAAAACATCGGAGGTAGATGTTAGCAAACTGCCGAAAAATGCATATAAACATAAAAGTTGTTGGAAAAAAACCCCAAGCACCTCTCGTTTCCAATGTCCCTGAACAAAATTTCCAATTATTCTCAAGATTTTTGAATTGGGTATAAAAATATAGTATCTGGACAAAGTTTTGATATTATGTCTCGAAGGATTTCGGAAATATTTACAAAAAACCTTCATCCAGGGCTCACTTTCAAATGGCTTTAACTTTGAGGGGACATTTCTGGACCGATGTTTATGAAACCTTTTTACTACTTTTTTTCATAGAATCTGCAACTGAAATATTTTGATGTTATTTTGGGACATCCTGAATATCGGTCTTTGAAATATCGGTATTGGCCAAAATTTCTATTATCGTCGATCCCTAGCTTTTGTTCTCATCCAAATTGTTACCTACTGTGTCTGATTTTACATGGGGTTTAATGAAACAAAAGGAATTTGGTTGGTGTTCCGTTATCTCAAAAGATTGGGAACCCCCTGTCTATCTAGCACGTATTATATATAATAAAAAGCCATGACTTATTGGACAAAAAATTGGAAGGAAAAATAGTCTATCCAATTAAATATATCAAACATAGTTACACGTTGAGTATCTGGTAGACTCCGAGCAGAAAACAACTATTTTCCTGGCAAATACCACGCAGAACATTGAATTTTATCTGCTCATAGTCCAAACAACGATTCACACTGTGAATGCAGATCGCAAATGTTTTTTTCTTCCTAAGAAGTGACACATTCACATCGAGACAGGCACGCCTAACAACCTACAGACCGGTTTCGGGCTTATTGGCCCTCATCAGTGCAGGGTATAGTCAACCGAGTGGAGACTGAGATCTCCACTCGAATGCATCTTCGTCACGTCTATTTCGTCAAACTATGTATGATATTTTTAATTGGATAGACTTTTTTCCTCTAAATTTGTTGTCCAATCCGTGGCTTTTTTATTCTTCATTTATCATCAGCTTAGTCGAGATATTAGCCACTCCCATGTTCTGGGACACGGGAGATCTGCTTCTGGAGTGTTTCTTTCTTCTGCCACATGGTGGCGCCAATTCCAACTATCTCTTGGAACGCGGCTAGGTGCGGTTAAATAAACGCGACGAAAATGCATTGGGACAGGCAACGCTTCGAGTGGAGATCTTACGGTCTATACTCGGTCAACTACCCTGCACTGATGAGGGCCAATGTGCCCGGAACCGGTTTTTAGGTTGTTAGGCGTGCCTGTCTCGATGTGAATTTGTCACGTCTTGGGAAGAAAGGAACATTTGCGATCTGCATTCACAGTGTGAATCGTTGCATGGACTACGAGCAGATATAATTCAATATTCTGCGTGGTATTTGCCAGGAAAGTAGTTGTTTTCTACTCGTAGTCTAACAGACATTCAACGTCAAACTTGGTTTGATATTTTTAATTTGATAGACTATTTTTCCTTTCGATATATGCACGCACTAGTCCGCCCAGTCATGAAATTATCTATTTCAAGTAACTAACGCAATAAAATCTATTCCAGTTCCCATCACGTTTTCTCCAATAACTAACGAGTTATCAGACAGCATCGAGGAAGAGGGAGAAGATGAAGATGATCCTCCGATTCTGGATGATGGTTCGACGACACATGGACTGGAGAGACTGAGTTCTGCTGCAACATGCCTAGTGGCCGGTGTCGAGTACACCCATGGACAGCAGGTAAACGTGTTTTCATACGAACGTGCGCAAAGTCTCGGCGCAAAGTAGTACTTTTCTGCATACGTGTGCGTGCGCAGAGTTACACTTCTCCGCACTGAATGCGTGAAAGCTAAACTATTCAAAAATCTCACTGTTCATCAAGCCGTATCATTCAGGGTGGATATAGGATGGTGAAACAGCTTTCTATTAACAAGCACTACACCTTTTCCAGTTGTATTTCAGAAAGTTTCAAGTTAATTTCAGAATAGTCACTTGAGCATCAATTGTATTTCAGAATTAAGAGTTTAATTTCAGAAAGCGTCAATTGTATTTCAGAATAGTCAACTGAATTTCAGAATTAGTCATTTGAATTTCAGAAAATATCATTTGTATTTGAGAAAGCGTCAATTGAATTCCAGAATAGTCACTTGTATTCATAGGCGCCCGGAGGGGGGGCGGGCATGTAAGTGACAAGGAATTGTCTGCAAGCTTATTTTTATTAAATTATACAAGATCATATCCCATCTAATGCATTCAGTTATCTGTTAAAAAGGCTTCAAGTGTGCTAACTCTTCAATAAGGGCATGTGATGTGTTATAAACAAGTCGTTTATACAAGAGAGGTACCATCAAATATGATTGATATAATCAAAAAATTGTAGGTAAGTATGCCCTTCATTTGGGCAGATGGAATGAAACATTGGAAAATTAATATTATAATAACAGTGGAATGAAAAGAAACAAAGATCAATTCAATTTACCTACCTATCGGATTGTGGCAACATTTTCTACATCAATTATAAAGGAGAATGAATATTTGTCATCTCCACAATATTTATTTAATAGTTGGACACATAATAAAGTATATGGTGCATCAGAATTTAATAGGTACCTACTCAGGTATATGACACATATGTAATAAAATTTTATATAAAAATACGAAAAAAGTTGAAAAGGGGCCTTTGTCTGTGCCCTGGTAATCCTTGAAGTCTGTTATAGCTGCTCATAAATCTTCCTTTAGTGATGAAATATCAACTGTGTACCTATAAGATCCTTCCATTTTTGTTCTTCAAACTTCTTCCAGTTATTGTTTTATCAGGTTCCATAGGTGAAAATCGAGGTGAATATAATATGGGAACAGCTAAAAGCAAAAAAGAATTGAAACATTCTCATTACTATGAGTGGAACTCACCTGTCGTTTTGGAAACCTCACCTAATAATCTCTTATTTTACCATTTTTGAGAAAATCCTTTTTGTGCTGCTTTGCTTTATCCGATTCCTTCTGCAAGTAACAATAACCCATATTCTCTTTGTAACAACACTTTGAGTAGTTCCAGTTATCTAGAACATGAAACAATATGAAAGCCCATTGTTGTTTACATTATACTCCATCCTACTCATTTACTATTTACCTGTCACAGAGCCAGAGAGGATCAAAAATCAGAATGACTTGAATAATATCTATGCCATGATAGTATAACAATCAGTCATCAAAGCAGTCAAAATCATTAAAAATATTGCACAAGTAAACAAAAACACTATGGTAGAATGCCATTTACAGCATTCTTGTGACGTAGTTGATGACGTATTACCCCCTACCCTGCAGCAGTTACCAGATAACCCTCTCTCTATAAACCGTGGGAAATAGTTACCTAGTTTTATTCTGCATGTGTTGTGATTATAATCTATGTAATATTTTTGACTTGCATATAATATCGACCTTCGAAAATGTGTCAGTTTATGAAACACTCATCTACCATATACGACGTAAATTGGAGAAGCACATCCAACTCAACCTTAATATGCTGAATAAAATAAACGTGATATTCTCCATGTCATAGAAATGCAAAAGTCAGTTCTCCAGGATAAACGAAACATCACGTTCAGATTGGGTACAGGGAAAACGCGCTGAAGTAGATCAGAAACGATCGTGTGGAACGAATTTGGAATGAGACAGCAAGGAAAATCAGTCGAGCATATCAGTTTTCCTTGTGAGGTATAAAGTTACAGGGTTATCTCGACTATTCATACAGGTCCAACACCAACAAAGCTTTTTATCTGCGATGAAGACCACTTTAGATGCGAATACCCGGATCCCAGCAGATGTTATCAAAGTGAACGTGTGGATATGTTATTTTAGATGGTTCAGAGTGTACACTCCTGAAGGATTTCAACAACAAAATAGAAAATGGAACTGCTCCGCAGACCTATCTATTGAGTCCGAAGGCAAAACCTGACCTGGAAATTCATACAAAACGATTTCTGCACGCGAATATCATTAATACCGCTGGATTTATAATGCTGACACGAACATCAATCGATATTATCACGAGAAATGATAGACTGAAATAATTCCCTAAGTCATATTTTTAGTAAAAATCATATACAGTGTGACCAACTGTAAAATCGTTATTTGATCGATTTTAAAAAACTCTTTTTTGTTGGATAGGTACGTATTTGAAATGTCTCCTACGGAACTCGGCTGTTAACCGACTTAAACTCGGCTAACAGCCGACTAGCTGAGCAGTGTTGCCAATAAGGCGCAAAAAGCGCAATAATTGCGCTTTTCAACTGTGTTTTGCGCCATTGCGCTATTTTGTGCATTTTTGCGCTTTTCAAGGACAATAAATACGAAAGAATGTCCCTATGCTGTAATAACATATGGAAGTACCTAATAACGAATCAGAATTTCCAAACGTTCATCCACTACTTTCATTTTCAGATTGAGTGAGTTGTGCTTCCTATATTTAATAACTCGAATCACTGCTGAATGATCAACGACGAAAAAATGGATATGGTGAAAATAATGTACAACAGGAGATACGAATCACAACTGAAATTGATGGGACTGATAGTTCCGTTTTACATCGGCTTTTAGTCGAAAAACGAACAACCGAGTTTAAGTCGGCTGTTAGCCGAGTTTAAGTCGGCTGTTAGCCGAGTTTAAGTCGGCTGTTAGCCGATTTCAAGTCGGCTGTTAGCCAAGTTCAAGGTCAGCTGACAGCCGAGTTTAAAAAAAAACGCTCCTATGTGACCCTTCAGCGCTTCCGTACTATCCAGCAATAGAGTGATTATATTTTTTTTGCTGTTATCGAGGCCAACTGCGACCAGTTTTATTGACACATTTTTCGAATAGTACACTAAGGGATTTATTTTCACAAAAAATGATGATGGTTTCTAAATCAGGATCACTTGAAACATACTAGTGCCGATTTGACAGGGCTAGTGGTGTACACACTCTGTATTCATTTTTTAGAACTATAATAATAATAATGCATTTTCAAAAATTACTCAGGGATGTAAATAATCGAAATACTAATAAATACTGAAATTGAATAGTCCTGTATATACCTACAAGATCATATTTTTTTAATTACAGCCGAAACCTGTGAAACTCTTCATATACACAACCAACACGGAAAATAGTATATTACGATACAAGTTTTATAAGACGCCATTTTGTCGCACGCGTTGTTTGGAGTACGACGAGCGACGCGAGGAGTGCTCCAAGTGAACAAGTGCGACAACGTGTCTTATAAAACGTGTGTCATATGCAATATTTTCTATTTTGAATTGATTTGAAGAAAAAAATGGATTTAATATCGATAAATAACAGAAACATATTCGATTGGTAACAATGATGACATTGAAATAATTAAAATCTGACGCACAAGCGTAAAGCCCAGTTAACAGTTGAGCGATTTTGATTATTGCAATATTGAAAAATTCAATGTTGATATTGTTTTTATTGCTAGATTTGAATCAAATTACCTTCTGAATTGAAATTTACCAATTAAAGCATTGAGTTTTTCACTGCTAATATCACCAAATCCAAATCACTCAGAAGTAAACTGAGCCTGACTCTTCTGACTTTCATTTGACAGTTCGATTGTCCCAATCTCCGAATAATAAAAAATGCGTATCGAAATAGAGGCTATTTCGACACGCATTTGCGTTGCACAATGACTTCATTATACAACCAAAATAGAAAAAAATTATTGTAATCGTAACAAAAATCTCTGTTAGTATAGGCCCAACAGAGGTGGATAGATAGACTGGTGAAATCACTTCCTATCCTGTGACTGGTCCCAAATCTCTTGATTTCGCCTACTTCGATAAAACGTGTATAACGTGACATGGCGTGGGTGAATCTCGCTAAGTGAAGCCGCGATTTAAACCAAATTCACAGGTTACTGCAGGTTACTGAATGACTTCTTATCGTTTCTAACAATTTCATGAAGCCATTTTCCAATGAGTTTGATGCGGATATGTATCGAACATGATGGAAAGAAAATTATTCAAATATCTTTCGACGGTATCGCCATCTATTGTTGTACATGGGAACCCCACGTAATGAGCTGAAATTCAATTGTTCCAAATCGCGAAGCGCCACCAGGTCTTATTTCCATCATTGGCACAACCATATGATCATGTTTCCATAACAATTTCTTTTTGTTATACTAACCATAATATTGTTAACTTGAAAATACGTATGATTATGGTAACGATATAACAATGTTATGGTAACAGGATCATATATTTGTGCCTATACTAACCAGACACTTTTTTGCGTGTAAAACTATAACTAGAAGAAAAGTTTTATGTTTCCGTAATAGATTTCTGATTTAAACTATTCACTTGTATTTCTTCAAGTTGGAAAATGTTTTCCAAAGTGAAAATAGTCTAACCAATTAGAAATATCAAACATAGTTTGAAAATGAATGTCTGGCAGACTACGAGCAGAAAACAACTACTTCCCTGGTGAATACCACGCAGAACATTGAATTATATTTGCTCGTAGCCCATGTAACGATTCACACTGTGAATGCAGATCGCAAATGTTTCTTTCTCCCTAAGACGTGACAAATCCACATAAAGACAGGCACGCTTAACAACCTACAGACCGGTTTCGGGCTTATTGGCCCTCATCAGTGCAGGGTGCAGAGGTGCCTGCAGATATTCACTTTGTACACATAGAAGATATCCAAAATAGTCATACTCAAAAAAAATTTCGAATTCTTCAACAGCAGAAAATATTTCATTTGTACAGCTTTGACGGTTGAACTAAATATTGCTATTTTCGAACGACATTGGTGAGAAATTCCTGACACATTTGAAATGAAGTGTTTATCATTATTCAAATTAAACGATTGTTATTTCAATTTTTCGTCGCAGTGATAAAAATCCCCGCTTTCCTCTAATTACAGTAATGAGTTCCTCACAAACTCTGGATAATTGCTTCCAGCGTCAAGTCCATGGCCTTCTTCCCGGAAAGGTCCTACATTCCGGTTTTCCTTGATGGATCTCTTTATTCAACTCGCTTACTTTACTCCTGCTTTATTGCTTTATAAATAACGAGCGGTAAAAATACGCGCTGAACTTCGGAGTTAATTAGAATTTTATATTTCATATGGATTAGACGTTTTAATGAAAATAATAAAGATTAGTCATTTTTCATCATTTCTATTATTTTCTCCTCATGCCTCAGGGATGAAGCGAAATGAAGTAATTCTCTCTACGACCAGTGCTAAATGTAATAATTCCGAAATAATTCTAATAATAGAATGTAAACATTATCAATTCTAAGTGAAAACAATGCTCTTTTCTTATGTGTTTTACGTGTAAATTTATTCTATAACAAGATACAGAAAGTGAATATGTCATTATCGAACATAACGAAGTGGATTGTCAGATTTAAATATCAAAATGCGGTAGTGCCGCAATTATGAAGGATAAATGGTGCCCATTTTATGCCAATTTGTGTTGCTTGTTGTGCCAGTTCCTTTTTCGAGAAATTTCGAGTTTGAGTCACCAACTTGACGCTGCGACTCATGTATGGAGATGTATGATAATAATAATAATTATTATATGTATAAGGCAGGAGGGGCAGTGTTATCTGTGCCCATGGTGGGTAAAGCGACACCACCTGAGGGTGCAAAATCGAACCCCAGCGAAAGCGCATTCGGGATCCCCTCCTATATTGGCCGATGGCTCTGAAGGCTAACCACCTGAAGAGCCCTTTCATTCTGATTCCTACAAACAGAGGACAGGGACAGGTACTCCAAGTCCGATCTAGTAGCAGGGCCCAACAGGACGTTAAGCCCGATAACGATCTCTTCAAACATGGACACTTTGAGTTTTCTTTATGTTCTGATTCTCACGAAAAGGGATATCCTGTAATGTTCAGAGAACATCGTGAGAACCAAGGAAAAAACCTTTCCCTTGGTGGGAGTTGGTGTTTTCCTTGAATTTCTGGAGATGGCATGCCTCGGGGAACACCTTCCAGGCAATGAGTTCCAAAGTTTTGATGTTCGTTGGATGAACGAGTCTTTGGAAAGGGACATTCTGCAGGTCTCTGAAGTGACCACGTAGGGGAGTGAAGACTGAACTTGACAGGTTAATCTCGAAGAGACTGCTAATGGAGAAGCGATTGTTGATATTTCAGAAGAGCATCGCCCATGAAAATATCTATAAAATAGAGATAAATCGCCAACTTTTCTACGGTGTTCCAGAGAAATGGGCGAGTTTGTAAGCGAGGCATCACCGACGAGACGAATTGCCTTTTTTTGGACAGAATCCAATAGTTTCAGGATATGTTTAAGAGAGGACGGTGCGAGGACTACGACAAGGACGCGCAGCTAGTGGACGAAAGCATCTTGTATCACTTAGACGTCGGTCAGACTTACACCTTGCTGGATGTGGAGGAAGGCCACATACAGGAAAAACAAATGGTGAAGGACGCTCTCCGCAGAATCGTATTGGATCATAATCACGAAATTCGTCTCTTATATGTCTCTACAAAAAAATCATAATGTATAACTGTACCAGAATTATGTGGGAGTGTCATCCGAAGCACTACTTGGAGATTTTTAAGTGTCATCCGAAGCACTACTCGGCTGGTTATCGTTGAGAGTCCGAAGGATTGAAATATAGGTACCAAGAATGTTCTCCTCCTGCTAAACGATAAAAGTTCGAGTTTTCGACACATGTGTATATCATGGTTGTTTTTAAAGTTACGAGGAAATAACGTTTACATTCTCGAGGCACTTTTTCCTGTGTAATCAGTGGCGTCGAGATAAGAATAAGGGGCCCTTCAATCGTAGTTGGCTTTGATTTGGTTGGAAAGGATTTTTGTTTTCTTTCTATCATATGTCGAGTCGTTTTCAATGTGGAAAATATTTTACTAGATTAATTTTTGCATTTTTCATATCAATTCCAAGTAGGCAGGTATCATTTATGACGTTTGTCCATTTGTGTTCGTCATAATATCAATAAACTCATTTAATCGTTAAAAATGAGGATGTCGTAAGAAGAGAGTCACTATTGAAAACTTACACATCGAAAGCGACTCGACTCGACATATGTTGGAAAAACTAAAACTTTAGGCCATAACTCGAAAGTGCCCTTTTCAATAAAATTTTCGCGACGCCACTGGATTATACAAAAAAAGTTCCTCAAGAATGTGAAATTTAACATCTCGTAACTTCACAAACAACCAAGAGGTCGAGGATGCGATCTATACATACAATGGAATTTGACCACCCTGTACACCTGCCAAATTTCAAATCAATTGAACGATTAGAAGTAAGTAAAAACTATTAAGATTTTCTAAATTCTGAACGACGACGGTTGCATAATTCAGTGATGAGTTTCTCCACTATGAATCGCCTGAATACCCGCAGAAGTATACTCCAAATATCTTTTAAAACCTCATTATCCCAGGGGTTCTCAGTGAAATCCTCGGGAAGACGTTCCAGCGACAGTTATTAATGAATCCATAATGGAACCACAGCAGCATCAAACATTTAATTGGTATAGGGATTGAGTTCTTAGAGGTTATGGTGTAATTAATTGATAATATTTATTTTCTGAAATGATCATACAAAATGATATAATCGATTGAGTGAATTTGTATGTAACAAGTGTTTTGATTTATTGTCATTTGGCCAATTGTAATTGTGTGGCTCACGACTAGCGCGACAGAGATTTATAGCGAAACGACAAAACTTTTGAAGTTTTTGACACTTCCGTTACTTTCATTTCAAATAAAGGTATACAACAAATGAAAATATAACCCAAAAACTACAAAATATTTGAAAAAAACCAAATACGTATTTCGACCACTAAGTTGTCATCTTCAGTGGAAATACCAATGAAACTGATTTGTTCGAAACTGGACACCTTATTTATACCTAGATTTCCCGCTTCACTGACGTGAAACGTCGATGAAGTGGAACGTCAATAAGGTCGAACAATATGGAAGAGGAGTTTTTTACAGTGATGGGGTGACTAGTTTCAAGAATATGTTGGCAACACTCGATTTCTCGAAATGATTGTGTTTAAAATGAGCAATATGTTCTTTGAAGCGAGTTTCTATGTTTCGTCGTGTTTGTCCAATATATTTCATGTCACAGCCACTACATAGTATTTAATAAATTCCTGACTTTTCTTTATCATCGATTTTGTCGTTTGGATTACCTAGAAGGTTTCGAATGGTATTTTTAGCTGTGAAAGCTATGTTGAGGCCTTGTGTTTTGAAGATACCATTCGAATTTCTTGTGATGATCGGATGGTAAGGAATTTTTACAAATTTCTTCTTATCTCTTCCTAAACCTAAAGTGGTGGTTTCTCGAACATCTTTCCCATGCCCAAATCTCCTTAATATTTGATTTTGTACCTCTAGGATTGAAAAATTGAGAGCGGAATGTTTACATTAATCGTATTAGAAGTCCATTGATGAACCAAGATGGCGGCCCCATCTCCTCTTCCATATTGTTCGACCTTATTGACGTTACGTTCCACGTCAGTTAAGCGAGAAATCTAGGTATAAATAAGGTGTCCAGTTAAGGACAAATCAGTTTCATTGGTATTTCCACTGAAGATGACAACTTAGTTGTCGAAATACGTATTTGGTTTTTCTCAAATATTTTGTGGTTTTTGGGTTATATTTTCATTTGTTGTATATTCTTAAGCCACAGTCTCCAAATCTCTACTTTATTGAATGAAGGTATTTGAAATTATTTCAAAATGTAAAGAATGTCCCGAAAAATTGTAGCACATTAAAGTTATATATTTTCTTATGATGGAACACCTTGTGATTTATTGCATTTTGAGATTCTTTTTCTGGGAAGCTGATCAATGTGGAGTCTACTGGATCGATTACAGAGATATGGAGTGTGAAAAATCTAGATTTTTCAACCCGAGAAATATTTTTGTCAGAATAACTCATTGTCGATTGGAATGGCTAACATACTCATTTCAATTTTTCGTTCACTATCGATTTATATTCAATTGAAACGAACAGAGTGGTTCAGAATTCTGAAACACCCTATATGTGAATCAATTTTGCAATAGATCTTACATGATCATTCCATGCCAAATGATATTGATGTTGATGCAAAATGAAAAAGCCATCATGAAATTGGACGAAGTATCTTAATGGAAAAAAAGACATATCAGGTCTTGTCCGAATAGAAATCAAACACAGTATGAATGACTGGTAGACCACGAGCAGATAACAACTACTTCAACCATCGTAAAACAAAACTCCAAGTTTGAAATCAGAATTTCCTAATTTGTAGTCGAGAAAAGAAACCGAGTCGGAAATTTCAAGTTTGAAGTCGGATATTCCGAGTTTGAAGTCGAAAATTCCGAGTTCTTACTTCTTACCCCAGAGAGGAGAGCAAAATTTCAGGAAATTTCTGTAGTTGCTATAGTAGGTAGCGATACAAAATATATGTTTTTAATTGATCGAATATGTTAGGCATGAAATTTTCCGCGTTGTAATAGGCTTTCCATTTTTCTCATCAAGAGAGGTAGATGATTGAATAGTTTTTTCTCGTTATAAGATATAGATCTCTAAAGGCGTAGTTGTAGGAATAGGGAGGTCGATATAGAATCGGCGAGTATCATATGATTCTGACAAAATGTTTCCCTTATACATTTTTCATGCGAGCATACATATTCCATAGTGAAAATGCAAGTTGGAGTCAATATACCATGAGATAATAAAAGAGGTCTGTAAGAGACCCTTACTTCCGCTCGACACATATATCTCAGTGCCCTTTTCTAGAATAATAGCATTACTTGGAGTTTGAGTGAGAAATATATTCCATAACGCACTGGTCAATACACCAGTGGAAGCAAATCATTATCGTGCCATATTATAAAATTATCATCTGCAAAAATCGGAAACATTCCTTTAATAGATAAGTCGTTGCTGTGAACCAGAGATTAAACTAAGAAGAACACCGGTTCGAGAATCGAACCCTGTGGTACTCCACAACCCATTTTCTATGTAATATGTATCGTTCAGAAAAACATGCCAATAAAGTACTATAGTTGTGAACCCACCAAGCTTTCAATAGATTCTATTCATTTGCCATCTCCATCTGCCTGTCGAATTGATTTGAATGATAAATAGATATTTTTCTATTTTGGTTGTATAATGAAGTCATTGTACAACGCAAATGCGTGTCGAAATAGCCTCTATTTCGATACGCATTTTTTATTATTCGAAGATTGGTACAATCGAACTGTCAAATGAAAATCAGAAGAGTTAGGCCCAGTTTACTTCTGCGCGATTTGGGAGTTGATGATATAAGCAGTGAAAAACTCAATGTTTTAATTGGTAAATTTGAATTCAGAGTGTAATTTGATTTGAATTGACCGTTACAAACGATAACAACATTGAATTTTCCACCGCTGGTATTGCAATAATCAAAATCGCTCAACTGTAAACTGGGCTTTACGCTTGTGCGTCAGATTTTAATTATTTCAATGTCATCATTGTTACCAATCGAAGTTGTTTCTGTTATTTATCGATATTAAATCCATTTTTTTCTTGAAATCAATTCGAAATTGAAAAAATTGCATATGGCACACGTTTTATAGGACACGTTTTCGAACTTGTTCACCAAACAACGCGTGCGACAAAATAGCGTCTCATAAAACTTGTATCATAATATACTATTGTACTTTGCTATTTTGTTTTTATGTACATCCAATACACTCCCTCTTGCTTGAATATTCCCGAACACTGTAGTAAAAGTGATTTCTATAGGCCAACTTGAATAAAGAAGAGTAATATAACAAATTCTTGTTATCCCACATCAATCAGCAATATTAACTAGATGCTATATTTATGGAAATCATCCATTCTCAAAGTGGCCCAATTTGAATTCAATCAAATGAAAAACTCAAAGTCGGTCGACCACACAATATAATAAAATAATGAACAAGTGGGTGTAACTATAGTTTCGGCTCAACAGCCATCATCAGACACAGTAAGTAATAATCAAATTCAAAGGAAAAGGTATAAACCATATCAATGCCAAAAATCGGAATCGGAATTTGAATTTGATTATTACTTACTGTGTCTGATGATGGCTGTTGAGTCGAGTTACACCCACTTGTTCATTATTTTATTATATTGTGTGGTCGACCGACTTTGAGTTTTTCATTTGATTGAATTAGATGCTATATGTCGATAACTGTGTTGACTTACCCTCAACCCTTTCTGAGTGGAAACTGAAGTGAGTAAATGTTCTCATAATTACTTACGAGGTTATCAATTCTCAATCATCCAAATGGATCATCATAAATGAGCTAATAGATTGGATTGATGTCTACATCACAGTCATACTCGCATTTCACATTCATGCGATATGGGCATACTATTGTCAAGATATGGATTAAAATTTATTTATATTCATATATTACCTATTCTAAATTTCGATAAATCATTTCGCGAATATTCTCAGTATTCATGGTTTATTATATTTCCGTCGAACAGAATAGTCGATTTTAGATATCAGCGTTTCTAAAGGAAATCAAGCCTCTGATTTCAATTAGTGATGGCTTTTAATTGAGTTCAATATTTTCTGAGGTCGCTGGCACCTAGGTTCGAACTAACTCGTGCTGATAGATACTTTGCTGACGAGGTATTTCTCGATCGCGTCGAAGATGTTGATCGAAATGCGACACTTACGATTGGGATCGCGACTAGTGCGATTACGGGTTAATTTTTGATTTGTTCGAGTGATCTCCGGTGCTGATACATTTTCCCTCAACATGGAAAAGTACGCCCTTTGGTAAGTCGCATGAATTTTTATTTGTTTATGCCATGTTTATTTTGATTTATTCTCCACGGATCAATATCTCTGTGCTGCTCGATATTTAATTGGATTTAGTTAAATGTAATAATGAATTCGATGATGGTGATTTGATTACACCCCTTTTTATCAAGGTCTCATTAATAAAGTGATTGTGTTTTTGTTGTTTTGGATACCGAGCCTCATTTCTAGCTGCCAAGCGAGTTAAAAACCCCCAACACTGTTGGAAATTAGTTGTTACTTTCAACAACTTCTCATATCGTTAAAAAATTGTAGTCAAATTCAACAACAATTGTGTCTCAATTTCACTTCCACAATTTTCGATGTAGTTGTTAAATCAGTCAGTTATCGAATTCACTACTGATAATGTCAATACAACAGCAACAAGTTTGCATCAAATGAACAGATGCAATTCCTGTCCAAACAACTTCATATAATCTGTAACACAACAACAAATAATTGTAACTAGAACTTCAATAATGGTTATTGAAACATAGACAGTAGAACATCATCTAGTTGCTAATACATTAATATTAAATAGCGGTTTTGTCGCACTCTGTTGACAAATTAACATCACCTAGTTTTATAATTTGCAACAGTTTGTGCTCGGTTACAAAGATTTTTTAGTTCCGATCTCTTCGGATATATTCGCTACTTTTCGTTTGTCTTCTCACGAATACCGATTCCCTACAAGTCCCAACCCAAGTTTACTCAGTTATCTGCAGTCTGTTGCCGTTGTAGAGCATTAGAACGAATACATTAGGTTTTCCTCTCGTGTAGTCAAGATATAAAAAAGGTAAGTACCTACATGGAGTAGATTGATGTGAACTCGTACATAAATTTTATTTACTCATGCCAATATTAATATTATTTTTGTTTTGTTTCAGTTAAGAATATTTTTCCTGATCTAGAGCAACAAATAACAATGTTTCGTCGGAATCTGCAAGCGCAATAATTTCACATGATTTGTTGAGAATTTTTCTTGGATTCTCTCTGTGATTATTGAAGTTTCGCTGCAAAAAAGTGAGTATAATCATATCAGTTTTATATTCACATTTTGAAATTATTATTATGGAAGTTTTACTACTTCTCATGCATATTTCATATATTTTTTACTATGCTTATGAAGATAACTACAACATCGAGGTTAAAACTGTTGAAGTTGTGATGTGATTATTTGTACAACTCTTCATTTCAGGTATTTGTTCGATGGATCGATTTTCACTTTCTTCGGATTTTTTCAAGCTACTACTGGGTAACAAAAAAGATAACAAAAACTGAGTTGAGTTGAAGAGAAATTAATGTACTGGTAAGATTCGTTCTGAATTATATTTCGAATGATAATGTACTATTCAGTTAATAAATCCAAGTGATTTCAAGAGTTAATTGGATTGAAAAATTCATGACCAAATGAATCCAAAATGAATTATTAATATAATTTTTGTTTCAGCAATTGAACGAGAGATACTCAACACTCCAGGAGGATAGGAATAAGTTGTCTCGGATGACAATCACAGACAGAGGTTGACCAGCATTGTAGTGAATCACGTGCCGCGATGTTCTTTCGATTTACTGACAGCTTTTGATGTGTTTTTGTGCCAATAGTGGATTTTTTTTGTATTGTTGCTATGCAGAAAATGAAATGTCTTTCATGATATATGGTTATTTCAGTATTTTGAACTTTGAATTCTAGCAGTAGAATATTGTTGAAAATACACTGAGTTGTAGTACAATCGACAACTTTTTGTAGCTAGAACTACATTATGACGTAGGACTCATAACAACAAATTAGAGTGAAAATGACAATTTGTAATTGCTCAATTAACTTCAGAGAATACTGCGAACAACTATAAGGTGAAGAAGAATTATTAACTTACTGTAGTTAATTCACCAATAAGACGTGGTAGCCATACATAGAGGCGGTTGTTGAGACGAGCAATAACCATTATGGTGAAAATTAACTTCAAACACTCTTGATATTTCAACTATAAAATTTTGTAGACCTACTGGGACTATATTTTTTTGCTGATTTAGCAACTAATTTCCAACAGTGAAGTCACCAGTTTGGATGTTCAGGGAAGAATTTATAATCGATATTTTACCCCTGAAGATCTGAGCGTGACACTATTCATATTAACTTTTTGTGTGTCCTACACGACAAGCTGAGTAAGTAGGTAAATCCATAAGAATATATGGAAAACTACTTGGACTTCCTCATCTCTTCAGAGTTCGTTTTAGATTTTTTTATCCAAGCCGAATACATTACATACAATGTGTTTCATAATTTCATTGAATGCTGATAGACCAAGAGCCCGTGTCACCTTTTTTGGAAGTGATAAGTTTACGCCCATCGACCACTGAAACTTGTATTATCGATGTCGACGATGCTACAGAGATTCTCGCCATATATGATTTTTGGGGCGAAGTTTGGGTAGGGGGCTTACCGATCTGTTAAAAAAAAGTTAGCGACTGATAGTAGTGGAAAAGCAAAGATTTGAGGAAAATAATCCGACGCTCGCTGATTGTCAGTCGCCTACCCGCTGCAGCCCTCGAACTATGTGAGAAAAAAAACAACAGAAAACATTCAGTTTTCAACTGACAATGTGGGGGATCTTACCATTAGCATTTCAATAAAATAATTTTCGCAGGCCAGCCTTTTTCGGTGGGGCGGAAGGGCGCTGGGCCCACCTGTTTCGAGAGAATGTCGAAAGTTTTTTTATGATGAGCTTACGACTGATTCCTGCACAATTATGTTCAATTCTATCTGTCCAATTGAAAAATGCAATGAACAGTCATTAAACATGTGTCGCAAATATTGCCAGTCCTAAAAACAAAATCGTGGTATGGGGCTCTATAACGCACGGCTATATTTTTTCATAAAGATCAGGAGTTTATGACTGAAAATCAAACAATCAGGTACAACGTAAGCACGTGAAGATGAAAACACCTTTCTCAGCTGTTTATAGTATGGATAATGCTCAGTTGGTCGCTAAACTAGCAAGTTTCCTGCATTTGCGAAGTGCAGGTATAATATGACTATTATTAAAACATCGACCCAAAATCTGTCAATACCGTAATTAGACGACTGGCACTTCAAAACATACCTTGAAGTGGACTTTCTGGATCGATGAATTCATGTGTCAGTCATCTCATGTGTTGGTAGAATGTTTGTCAGTCAACAAATGCATCTGTGTATTCAGAGATTACTTGCAATTTCCGAATGTATGTGGGTACCCTTTATGAAATGTTTATGACTGACAATCATGAATGTAGTTACAACGTGAATGATGTGAAAATACATCTCACAGTTGTTTTTAGTATGAATAAAGCCCTAAACATCGTAGAATTTTGTTCAGAAGAACATGAAATTATTATCATTTATTCCTACGGTCGCAAATAATAAGAATGAGAAATGAGCATTCCGGGTGAGGTATACACTATGCTTTTTCTACGACTATCACAAGAAGTGGCGACATCATTCCAGTACCGAAACTTGACTTTCAATTATCTTTCTGTTCGACATCAGGAGTGTTTATTTCAAAAATAAGAATATCTCAATACATTGTTTCATCATTCATCGTCTTCCGACTCCAAATCTGTTAAAGAAATGTCTTTATCACATCAGTTCTGTCGAATAACTGAAGGATAATACGATGATACAGCTTTTCCGTTTTCCTCTTGAACTGCCGTTAACAGCAACAAATCATAGGTAGGTACACATCTTCGACAGATGATGCAGCTCTTACTTTCTTGCACCCCTTTACGGAAAGCATCAGGGACGCAGGAGAAGAGACGCTCGAATTCACTGGTAATTGTAATTGTACATGTAAAAATGGTAGATTCCTCACTTCAGAATATTACGATTTGACCCAACTCTCTCAGATGAAATGTTGATGGTGAGGAAGATGAAGATTAAATTTTGAGATTTTTTCAATAACTCAAACGTTTTTGGATATGACTACATTAAAATTTGGGAAGGAGAAATCATAATCTGGGACCTACTTCAATGCAATTTGTAGAGGGCTCAACATATATACATATAATTATACCAATTATTAAATGCTTTTAGCGCATTCCCACTTAAATCACGTTGTTTTCATTTTTTAGCGGGCCTTTGCCACACTTTTTTGAGCATAAACTTATAATATTGAGTTTACTTGAATATTTGTATACCTTACCCTTAAAGGCCCTTCTTGCCACTTGGTACGTGACTGACGGTAATAGATTCTCGATGTATGCATTATAGATAACTTGTCCCTGAATTTTGAAATATAAGCTTATCATAAAAAAATACTTAGACATTTTCCTGAAACAGGAGGGCCCAGCGCCCTTTCGCCCCATCGAAAAAGGCTGGCCTGCGAAATTTGTAATATTGAAATGCTAATGGTAAGATCCCCTCCATTGTCAGTTGTGAACTGAATGTTTTCTGTTGTTTTTTTTTCCTCACATAGTTCGAGGGCTGCAGCGGGTAGGCGACTGACAATCAGCGAGCGTCGGATTATTTTCCTGAAATCTTTTCTTTCCCACTACTATCAGTCATAAACTCACGAAACATTTTGCTAACTTTTTTTCAACAGATCGGTAAGCCCCCTACCCAAACTTCGCCCCGGAAATCATGTATGGCGAGAATCTCTGTAGCATCGTCGACATCGATAATACAAGTTTCAGTGGTCGATGGACGTAAACTCATCACTACCAAAAAAAGGTGACACGGGCTCTTGGTCTATGATTCCAAAGAGCGATAGTTCCTGGATTATTTTGAGAAGAACTCCTCATAAGAACATAAGTACACAGCCGCTTCATATTTGGGAAACAGCTTGTTGAAATTCAACGGAAAAATCAGTTTTTGCCCAATATCTTCCTGATATACCTATAACCATTAAACTTCAAAGGATAAAATTGTAATGAAGACAGCATGTCGAACATTTATCTGGGAGAAAATTCGAATGTCATCTCTAGTTTTTGAAACTTAAAAAACAAGGAATTTCTTTATTTGTTATTTTTGAAGGCGTTCTTGATTTCAGTATTATAACTTTCAATTTCTGTTTTTTTTTGTGCATATGATGTTGTTATGTTTGAAACATAAATGCTGATCAAAATTGGGAAGAGTATTGTTTTTGGAAAGAACGCCAACAATTTCGTTGAACAAACTAAACTCCGACAGTTCAATTGAATTTGGACCTGGAATGTGCACATTAACTGAAGATTTTGAATTAGATGCGACATAATAAGGAATACGTTTTTTCTTCGCAAAACAAAACAAAGTTATAGGTATGGAGTATTATTGACTACTTCACCTATAATAGTATATTATTCAACAAGCGCATAATATGGCTATTGCTTGGGTAATAGCCATCATGCGCGAGTAGAATACTATACTTAATCTACAACTATCTTGATATCCAAAAAAAATTTTTTTAATGGTTTCATATCGAAATTGAACATTGCTAAAGTGGATTCAATGTGAAACAAAACAACTTAACTTAATAAATGTGTAACAAACATTGCCAGGCCTAACTTTTATTTAAATAATAATTGATGGTAACATTATTGACACTACTGTTGAAATTGATTCCTGGAGTTGCATTCTCCGACATGTTAAAATGTTTACAGATGGTAGTACTTGTTTCAGAGCTATTTATTCTGTTGGAGCTTGTCATAGTGAATGACTTATCATGTTTCCTTATTTCTTTTAAAATTTTGTTTCCTTTATCCAACTTATTGTTTAAATTATCGTCTATATAGCTTTAAGCGACTGAGGTAGATTTCCATCCGCCAATTTTTTTCACGGCAGTGATATCACCACCTCCGCTGACACAAATGGTAGCAGAGGACTTTCACTTCTGATGTAACAGTCTATTATTTTATCCATTGCTTTTAGGATAAGAGAGGTGAGACTGATGGGGCAGTAAGACTTTGATTTGTCCATTGGACGTCCCCTAGTCTGTGGTTTAAATGCCACAACGGCTTTTCTCTAAGCTTGTGGATTATAACTGAAGATAATGGCCTTGAATAGCATTTTCAAGGAAGGCTCCATTATTTTTAGGCCATGTTGCAGTCAGGAGGGTGAATATTCCATCCTTTCCTGGCGAAGTTTTAGATTATTCCATTTGTGAAGTTCGTACACAGTGAAAACAAACTACAACAGCTCACACCAGGTAACACTGTCTGATGTCCCCTGAGGTCCTGCTTGTTTTAGTGTCAATAAACATCGGCATATTATTCACCACATTATAGGTGTTATGTGTCCTTTCCCATAGGTGTTTTCAATAATCAAACCTAGTTGTGAGTAACACTAGTGTTAGTAGGTTCAGGAAGAAGTCCATGGCATCTGAATTTGATGAATTTGGCAGAATGAACACTTTGGTGCGATTTGACACCACAGTGGTGTGATGCACATTCTGTAAATTTCTTGATGCTGAATCCTACCTCAACGAAATTATCTTCGGTGCGGTTAAACACTGCGAATACTTTTCTGGTGGGAAAAAACACCATATCATTAGTGTGTTGAGGCGAATCACTGCTTTTCTTCACCACTTCCGGTTTTTTCACTAAGTTGGATTACCTATTGAACTGTAATTTATATGATGATAAACTAGACTCATAAGAATCTAGGGACAATGGGGAATTCTCCTTCGGACGATAATGAAGTAATGCTTATCGAATATCTTCAAAACGACGCATTTCAAATGTTCAAAATATACTCCAATTGGAGATTTAAAATTTAAAGAGCCTTATTGTTCCTATTTCACCATTTGGTAACATAGACTGCATATTTCATAAATAATAAGGGACAGCAAATCCATTATGTTTTGAAGGTTATGTTTATGTTTGACTTGTGGATGGACTGGTGTTTTTGTTGGACTAGAATTCATGTTTTGACTGATCATTTTTTTATATTAGCAGTTTGACTCCTGAATTATGCATTGACATCAAGTGTACATAATGAAAGTGTGACCAAATGTGAGTTGTTGTTCTTCTAGTCTACTAGGCGCTGTTGCCAAGTTGTGAACTAGAAACAAAGCGATTCAAAATTTAAAACCCCATATTTGAAAAATTAATTTAGATTGTTTCCGCAATGAATTCGAAAAATTCATGAAAGACACTCATAATCAATAAGTTCATACTTGCATTTGCTGTAATAAGCCGAATTGAGGAATATTCCCCATTCGGTTGATGACAAACTGTTTCGGCTCATTAATCCTAATCAGTGGCACTAAGGCCTAGGCGAAATGATGAAAAGTTCTATGGTTCCAAGATCGAACAAATGAGTACATGAAATTCACATACATACAATACTTTTATTGATTTCTGGTGTTTTCAGGATTATTGCCACTACACTACATCGTGACACGGTGTAACTTGGTGGTTATTTTTTTATAATAGGTGTTTTTCATGCGTTAACATCAATTACACCATATTGAGAATATAACATTTCAAACATTGGTTGTTTTTAGTGATTTTATGTTTCAGAATCGTTCATCACTTAACACTCAATTTGTGAAATGTATAATGAAAAGGACACGACTTTGATATTCAGGTATTGTATTCGTCGGAGTTTGCTCTGAAATCCAGTTGATTGAAATTACACCCAAGTTTGTTTTACTGTGTAGTAAGAAATTAGTTGTATGTTTTAGTCTCCTTGCTTTTTACTTCAGAATTTTGCAAAAAAAAAATTAACTTCTTGAAACAAGAAGTGTGCGAAGAATTATAAAATACTTCTCAAAGTGGACTAATATACTGATACTGTCTCGGTTAATGATTGAGAGAGATTATTTTGATCATTCAGTTTGAATGAAATGAGCCATGGTTGAGGAATATTAAAGATTCGATTCACGTACAAGGAAGTAAAATTCGTGATATTCTTTTATTTTTCCATGGTGCTACTCGTCAATGTATGCAACTTTCCTATCGAACGTGATCCCTCAACATATTTGACCTCATGTAAATCCTACCTTCTCTCTGTTCTACACGAACTCAGTCAACTGTGGATAACTAAGATATAGTCGAATCATGTGATAGATTGAACGAGGTGAATTCGGCATCGATAAATCTCTGCAGGCAATATCCTGAAACCTGTGAAACAATACATTCCAGGTGAACCGTCTATGGAGGGCTAACCGGAATTTATATTCTCCCTCTCTGCGTCTCGTGAGACAAGCAAGGATTTCAGCGCTATCCAGAAGCGAATTTATCCGAGTGTAATTGCCATAAAACACAAAGTCCCGAGGATATGGATTTACAGAAATGAATTGATGCGGGAGGAAATCTGGTGTGGCACATCTCGAATGAATCGAGATATTGGAACATATTTCTTCTGGGAGAGTGCCTGCCGAAGGAGAAAATATTCGCTTACTCAGTTGACCACTGCTGGCAACGATTCATTTGAGACTTCATTTTGATTTGTTGCTGTTGGATGATTCGTTTTGTCTCGAGTGCATTCACGTCAGCGCCTGCGAATATTTTTCATAGATCATTTTACGTTCAATATTATTTTATTATCTTTCCACTCAACACCTAATAGACGGTATAATATTGTCTGATCACTGGAAACAACGACTTTTTCTGTCAGGCAGAGATATCTTCTGATCCTAACCTCCGTGAACCATTTTGAACTTGAAGTGTCATACTGGGCATAACCTGATGTTTTTATTTACATTTTGAATTACGCGCTCCTTTTAGCACAGCAAAGCTCCTGTTCCAAGTACAGAATTGTTTGATATCATTGATTCATTGATCAGAGATTCAGGAAACAGAAAAAAGCATCGTCAGTCAGTTACATTGATGTGACTGTGAAAAATGTGTGATGTCACAAAGTAGAAACAACGTGTGTTCACAAAATTGAGAAACAAAAATGCAAGGCAAATTAAAGTATTGGCATATCGAATGTACCATAGTTATTACAATATAAATCACTTTTTTTTTATTTAAAGAAAGTTGCATTAACCGCAAGGGTTATTAGCAACGGCATGATACAATTCAATTAGTATAATAATAGTATATTATGATACAAGTTTTATAAGACGCTATTTTGTCGCACGCGTTGTTTGGAGTACGACGAGCGAAGAGAGGAGTGCTCCAAGTGAACAAGTGCGACAACGTGTCTTATAAAACGTGTGTCATATGCAATTTTTTCTATTTTGAATTGATTTGAAGAACAAAATGGATTCAATATCGATAAATCACAAAAACATCTTCGATTAGTAACAATGATGACTTTGAAATAATTAAAATCTGACGCACAAGCGTAAAAAGCGCAGTTTACAATTGAGCGATTTTGATTATTGCAATGCTAGCGGTGAAAAATTCAATGTTGTTATTGTTTTCATTGATCAATTTATAGTTATTTATGTATTAAGGGAATTATGAGGGCCTTAATTACCGATGGCAAAGTTTGCGTCCCGAGGGCCTCTGGCCCGAGGGACAGCAATTGCCAGAGGTTATTAAGGCTCTATAATTCCCGTGGTACATAGATAATTTAATTTTTGACCGATTTTCATAACAATATGTCCATATTTAGAACGCAATAAATGTTTAAATTCAAAACCTTTCTGGTATATTTGAATTAGGTAGCGTTGATTGTAGCATTGTTGGTTGTTGCTAGGTTGTCGCTATGTTACATGTTTATAAGCAAACTTTCTTTATCAATCAATGTTTTTCCGTTAAAAACGTGTTTATTTTTTACCACAAATCGACGATCTTTTTCTGATATAATGGAGGATATTATAAAAAAAGCGGAAAAAGCAAGACAATCATTACTTCCATCGAAAAGTGAAGCCCTATATCAAAAAGAATACAACTTATATCTGAAGTGGCTGACACAGAGAAATGTTATGTCAAAAGATGCCAACGAAACTGTCTTATTGGCATATTTTCAAGAACTGGTAAAGTATTTTCAGTATTTTCTGGTAGATTTGGTAATAATTGTATTTATTCGTTGCAGTCAGAAACGTTTAGCCCAAATTCGTTATGGACTAAATGGTCAATGCTCAAATCGATGGTGACCATATATGAGAAAAGAGATATCACCAAGTTCAACGAACTAGAGGCTTTTTTGAAACGGAAAAGTAAGGGGTATAAGCCGAAAAAGTCTGCTGTCTTATCTCCTAAAGATGTCATCAAATTTCTAAAGGACGCCCCTAATGAAATTCATTTATTGCATAAGGTAATTTTTTCTCATAATTTTCTTTTTCGTTTGTTTATTTCGTTTTATTTGTTATAGGTTGTTCTAATTATGGGTTATTTTGGAGGATGCAGAACTCAGGAACTTCTAAATATGAGTATAGCAGGTATAGAGGATTAATAAATTAAATTAATTAATAAAAACCACATTTCATTTCTTCGAATATGCCGTAAGCGACAGTTGATATGAGCATATTCTGCAAGAGCTAGTTTTCTCTCAGGTAACCAAATCCGTACCACCGTTACCATAATATCCATACTGTTCATCCTCATCTTGGCCATCCTGTATAGGTACTCGAAAAATTAAATAAAAAAATAATTGCAATATATGCATTCAACTAAATTAATATGGAATTAATCATGGAAGATTTATATAGATCTCAATTCACCGGTACAATTTTAATCTCATCAATATTCAAAAAATATTTGAATAAAATGCGACATGAACAAACAATGGATAATACCAACGATTGTCATATTTTCATTTCTTCTTAGGTGTCCTGGTTTGGCAATTAAGCAACTACTCTGGTGATAACAACGATCACAACTATATAGAGCATAAGACCATTATGTCCCCGATACTTTGACCTATGTGAAAAGGTACTCTCCTTCCTGACATTTCAGTAAATTCTATCGATGTCTACAAACTCCCTTCTATTTTCAATTACATCCCGTATATCAACTAATACAATTGCTATAGTGGTCATGAAGGATTCAATTATTCATCTTTTATACCGTAGGTGTAATATACAAACATTTAAGGAAATTCTACCGATGCCTATGAACCCCCTTACATGTTCTATTACACCTCGTATATCAACTAACGCAATTGCTATCGCGGTCGCGTAGCATGAAATTATTAATCTGATACACTTTGTGTGTAACATACTGAAATTTCAGCAAATTCTATCGATACCTAGAAACCCTCCTATCGGTGTGCCTAGTCCTTTGTGTTGATTATCTGGATAGACACCGAGTAGAAAACAACTTTTTCCTGGCTAATTCTACGAAGATCGTTGGATTATATCCACTCGTTTTCTATATATGCATTATTTCGTTGGAGTGAGTACTAAATGCAAACGACACTTTCAGGGATAGTTTACCTATCATGAGATCTCCACTCTTAAGCGATGCTTGAATCAATGGAGGTATTTAACAGCATATAGATGTGCAGTCTGACCTTGGAAAGAGCGACACCATATTGTTGTAAAGTGCGCCCTTCAGGCTATTTCACTATGTTTGCCATATATAAATGTATCATACTATATTATATCATATTGATTGGTTCATCATATCATTTCGAAATGTTTCTTATGTTCATGTTTTAATAAACATAATAACATAATAACCTAGTAGCTTTGTTTTGGTTTTTCTCCGAACCGTTCTGGAACCATTCTGCTCATGCGCATTGTATTTAAGTGTTCACGTTTTTCCAGAACTGTTTAGAAACTGATTCAGTATTTACAGTTCTATGTTTTGGTTTTCTCATAACAATTTCAGAATGGTTCTAGAACGGTTCTTGAACTGTAAAAGTAGTCCCTACTCGATAGTATGAACCGAAATGGAATCTTCAAATTCGCACATGCGCAGAACGCAAAGTATTTGAAAATTAGATAGGTAACCCCACTTTTGCTTGGTGGTTTTTGGAGTTTTTCAATATAAACAATAATGTTTATGTTATTGAATTCAAGTATCAGTTCGTCAGATGGGGACGATAATGTTCTGGACATGGTATTGCCAGAGCTATTGAACTGCCATCCGAAAAATGAAGGCTTTGCGGAAATAACTGTCCCGTTGTAAAACGATACCAAATTCAAGGAGCACTTCAAAGTCTCAACAGCCTTGGTTGAGTCATTGGCTCTCAAGTCTGAGAATGGGCGAATATCTTTGAAATTTCACAAATCTTACCCAAACTTAGAAATTTGAAACTAAATTAAACTGAATGGATGGATGATTTATCTAATTTTTTCAAATTTTCAAATGAGTACGAAACATACGGCATCACATATCGTGTGTCGAGTGATGTTGACAGTTAACATTCCGCGTTTTGGTTTTTCGATTTGATAACGATTCTGGAACGGTTCAAGAACTAGTCAAGAACAATCCCCAAGTTCATGTTTACTGCGCAATAGTTCTGCGCAGTTCTCGAACGGTTCTAGAATTTCGAACCAAAACAAACCTAATATCGTAAAGTGCTGACAGTTCATGTGCATTGGGTAGCGAATGAATTCTTCAATAAACATACTGTTATTTATTATTAAAAAAACTATGGCCTCCTAAGTCACATGATGTGTCGTTTATAAAAACGATTTCACCTGTCCAAAGGTGGACAGATACCTCTGAAAACCATCAAACATTGTATTGATACTGTATAACCGTAATTTCTGGATCTATTTCAATTATACTGAGTTGCCAAAGGAAATCAATTTTTTTTTCTTCCAATATTTGGGGTACCAACAAACACAATATTTGGTATTCCCCAACAATATGGTGAAATAAACAATGTGCCATTTAGTATCCATTCAGTGAAATCAATGCATAGACCATGGGGTAATAAGTCTATGGAATATACCATCGGACCAGAAATAATTCAATTTATCTGGATGTGCTACAGCATGGGCATTCTAATCCATGATTTGTGTTGATGTCAAAAACTTCTGTGCATAGGTCGAAAGCTCCAAAATGTAGGTGATCAATCACTGGAGAAGCGCATTATTAATTATCGATAGGTACTTTTCAGTAACCTGTATAGTCCATTCAGAAAGCAACAATAATTGATATATTTTGTGATGTATGAACCGAGTTATTGTGAGAGAATGATATATTTGTATGAAATGTGAAAAAACTGCGAAAAGAATCCATACAACTGATGGAAAATTTTGAAGGTGAAATTTCTCAAATCATTACCATCTTTTTTCATGGAATAAACAACACATGATCTCCAAATTCAATATCTTATTTTTCTGGTCATTTTCAATGGAAGCGATTCGTAAATTTTTTTCAAAAAAATGTATGTCCTTCGAAAAATATGGAGATTCAGAGAATACAAAACTTCGAATTTGAAAACTGATGAGAGTTGAAAGGAGAGGTGAATACTTTCAAGGTTATATTCTTGAATAGATTAAGAAGAGTTTTCTCTAAGAAATTTGTTCATTGCTGTTTTATGATGGTATACTATGATACAAGTTTTGTAAGAAGCTATTTTGTCGCACGCGTTGTTTGGAGTACGACGAGCGAAGCGAGGAATGCTTCAAGGGAACAAGTGCCTTATGAAACTTTTAAAACATATTCGATTGGTGACAATGATCACATTGAAATAATTAAAATCTGATACACAAGCGTAAAGCCCAGTTTACAGTTGAGCTATTCTGATTTTTGCGATACCAGCGGTGAAAAATTCAATGTAATTATTGTTTTTATTGGTCAATTCGAAAGAAATCGCACTCTGATTCGAAATTCACGTCGAAATTCACCAATAAGCACATTGAAGTTTTTCACTGCTAGTATCATCGAATCCAAAATTGCTAGAAAGTAAGCTGGGCCTAACTCTTCTGCTTACAATTTACAGTTCGATTATACAAACCTCCGAAAAATAAAAAATGCGTATAGAAAGAGAGGTTATTTCGATACGCATTCGCGTTTCATAACGACTTGATCATATGTCACCAACATAGAAAATAGCTATTTATGTACCAAGTGCGTTATATAGATCCTAACGCCCGGAGGGTAACATTCACCCGAGGGATGAATGTTGCCCGATGGGCGTTAGGATCTAGTAACGCTCGTGGTGCATACAAGATTTTATTTTTCACGAGCACAAGTGAGCTTCTATGCAATTGCCATGGAAACATTGAAGAGGTTGCTAAGGGTTGTTTATTTAATAAAACGACGCTGCATTTTTGTAAGAATTGACAAGCTTGTTAGTGGAGGAAACTAAAAACTGTTGTGTTCATAATAATTATGGAGATCCCACAGAATTATTATTATTAGCGGGCGTTATGATTCAAATGCCCTCCATAACGCCCCGGGCGTTATGGGTCTGTTAATAGCAACCGTTGCCAAGGTATTATAAAGCAGTAACGATCAAGTGAAAAATAATAGTTATTTATGTATTAAGGGAATTATGAGGGCCTTAATTACCGATGGCAAAGTTTGCGTCCCGAGGGCCTCTGGCCCGAGGGACAGCAATTGCCAGAGGTTATTAAGGCTCTATAATTCCCATGGTACATAGATAATTTTATTTTTGACCGATTTTCATAACAATATGTCCATATTTAGAACGCAATAAATGTTTAAATTCATAACCTTTCTGGTATATTTGAATTAGGTAGCGTTGGTTGTAGCATTGTTGGTTGTTGCTAGGTTGTCGCTATGTTACATGTTTATAAGCAAACTTTCTTTATCAATCAATGTTTTTCCGTGAAAAACGTGTTTATTTTTTACCAAAAATCGACGATCTTTTTCTGATATAATGGAGGATATTATAAAAAAAGCGGAAAAAGCAAGACAATCATTACTTCCATCGAAAAGTGAAGCCCTATATCAAAAAGAATACAACTTATATCTGAAGTGGCTGACACAGAGAAATGTTATGTCAAAAGATGCCAACGAAACTGTCTTTTTGGCATATTTTCGAGAAATGGTAAAGTATTTTCAGTATTTTCTGGAAGTAATTTTCAGGGAACATTTGAAAATTGTACATTTATTATTTGTAATGACGTGAATAAGGAAAATATGTCTTACTTTTCATTACATATAAACGTTTATAAGCATTTCTTGTATCATTTTCACCTGTAAAAGGTAAGAGGGAGTTTTTGAACCTTAATATCCCAAGGGAGTTATGACCCTCATTATAGATATCGTAACTATGACGATATAAGCTTATAATGTCACTGTCAGAAATAAAGATATTTATTCATATTTTTGATGTGTTGTGGAAATATATTATACCTATCTAGAGATGTTAATACGATATTGAAATCTTTTTCTATTAAGAGAATCTAATGAAGTCAATATGAAACGAAAATGCGTACTTGATAGCCTTTCTTTCGATACGCTTTTTTTATCCCTCGGAAGTTGGTAAAATTGAACTGTCAAATGAAAGTCAGACGAGTTAGGCCCAGTTCACTGCTAAGCGATTTTGGATTTGGTGATACCAGCAGTAAAAAACGTAATGTTAATATTGGTAAATTTTAATTCAGACTGTGATTTGATCAAATTGACCAATAACAACAATAACAACATTGCATTTTTGGCTACTGGTATCGCAAAAGCCAAAATTTGGAACATTGACTGCTGTTGCGAACATTATGGGATTGAATTGCAAATATATCTAGACGGAATTGTATATCTGTGGTCGAAAGGACTTCGTTTGACCATCATATTTTAATTTTGATATTATCAGTATACGATGAGGAGTACCTCAAGGATTCATGCTAGGTCCCATTCTGTTACTTTCGCATATCAATTATGAGGTGAGCCTGAACATAACATATACAAAGGGAATGATATCAACCCAAGTTAATCAGACACAAAACATTAACAAAACAAAATTGACAGCTATTGCATAAATAACAGTGTTTCAGATATTGTGTTAGTTGGGAATGTTCAGGACTGCAATATCAACTGAAATCTTGAATTCAGATGAGAAACATAACTGCAAAAGAGAAGTGCTCTGATGGATTCCTTTGAAAATTTTTGAGGACATGTAGTACGATTCATTCGAATGTATGTTCTAATTGCAAAGATGTGCTATGAGTTTTTTTTGTGGTACATTGAATGATAAGACATCTCGTAAACAATTTCATCAAGCGTATCAATGAAAAGGAGTCTCATGATATCAAAATTGCATTCTTGAGATGATAGTTGTGAAAAATGTTTTTGGGAAGATGAAAAATTTCACCTGGTATATAGCGGTTACCCAATTTCCAAACAGCACACGTCGTCAGTGGATGGAAAGCTGATAGTGCATGACAAAGAGCGGGTTTGAATGTATGAGCTGAATGAGCTGAATTGCCAAAAATTCACAATATCAGTTTTGCCAGATCCACACTTCCGTTATGATATATGGGCTGGCAATTCCACAGTGTAGCCAGATATATCAGGGAGATACATAATGTAGGGCTCTGGATGTGATCGACCCAATAAATAAATGATACTATATCGGTCTCTACGTAGGTATATTCCTTTCTATAATAATAATTATATGCAGAGCAGAAGTTCAGACTTCATGGCTACTCTTACAACTCAACACTACACATTCACGATTCATAACAGAAAAAAATTATCACCATGGATAAATTTCAATAGTTAACTAGGAATTCTTCTTACATTCCACGTGATACTAGAGTTCAGTGTTCAGTGTTACTAATATTCTCAGTTGAAATTGAGTTCTTGAATATGTCTAATTATAATAAACCCTCGTCTAGATTTACAATTTGAATTTTCGCATCACCATATTTTGACTACACGAGAGGAAATCCTATGTTATCTTTGTGAGGAAACACGTGATATTGAAATAGGAAATAGATATGGGAACTCTACTTGGGAGTTTGGGCGGGTAAGAGTATCAGGAAAAAACTCTCTCTAGGAAGCAAATTCCACAATTTCGTCGTTCGATGAAAGAAATAATTTTGAAAGAGTGTAGCTCGGCAGGTCTCGAGCTTGACGATGAAAGGGTATCCAGCATGCGTTCGCCTGGTCTGTTTGCTTGAAATCTCTCGTCGTAGAATAGAAATAGATGAGCCTCGGCCACGAAGAAAAAGGGATCACTCACTTTTCTGCTAAGTTCTAGAAAGGTCAATGAATTCTTCAATGCAAGATCACCAATCAGACTAACAGTTTTCCTATGAAAAGAATCCAGAAGCCTCAGCGTACTGAAATCTAATGTGTTTGTGAAGCAGTTTCACCAATATATTTCACATGATCATCCCATGATAGGATATCATTATATTGAGCATTGTGAGGTATGCCTTCTTGAAAAAAATACCACAAATCTCCATTGAAAATATCCTACCCTAACTCGTACAAGTTTACCTAGTAAGGCAACTAGGATGGTGGTTAAAAGAATAAAAATAAATATCGACCTGTTCCTGCCTTTCACCTCTCTTTTCCTAGATGACACATCAGGATCTATAGATAAGAAAGCATTTAGCGTTGCAGGAAGTAATTTGGGGCCAAAACAGATCCTTGTGGAACCCTGGCATTGGTAGTCATTCCATCAGATGATTCGCCATCAATGACTACATGGAGTGACCTATACACACAGATGACAGAGCAGGGTCTCAAGATGAGAAAGCATTATGCGTAGCAGCAAGAAATTTGGGGCCAAAACAGATCCTTGTGGAAAACCGGCTATGGTAGTCATTCGATCAGATGATTCGCCATCAATGACTATATGGAGTAACCTATACACACAGATGACAGAGCAGGGTCTCAAGATGAGAAAGCATTATGCGTAGCAGGAAGGAATTTGGGGCCAAAACAGATCCTTGTGGAACACCGGCTATGGTAGTCATTCGATCAGATGATTCGCCATCAATGACTACATGGAGTGACCTATGTACACATAGGACATAGCTAGATGCGAAAGCATTATGCGTAGCAGGAAGGAATTTGGTGCCAAAACAGATCCTTGTGGAACAACGGCTATGGTAGTCATTCGATCAGATGATTCGCCATCAATGACTACATGGAGTAACCTATACACACAGATGACAGAGCAGGGTCTCAAGATGCGAAAGCATTATGCGTAGCAAGAAGGAATTTCGTGCAAAAACAGATCCTTGTGGAACAACGGCTATGGTAGTCATTCCATCAGATGATTCGCCATCAATGAATACACTGAGTGACCTATGCACACATAGGACAGAGCAGGATCATTATGCGTAGCAGGAAAAAAATTAGGACAAAAAAGATCATTTTGGAACACCGGCATTGGTAGTCATTCCACCAGATGATTCGCCATCAATGATTACATGGAGTGACACAGATGACAAAGCAGGATCTCTAGATGGGAAAGTATTATGCGTAGCAGGAAGAAATTCAGGACAAAAAGCGCATGCCCGTTTCGATATTTGACAGAATTCATTAATGAACAAATTTTCCACATGATGCGTACTTTCTGGCGGTCACTGTATGTCTATTGTTCATTATAATTTTTCTTGTTGACAAACATGGATAAAATGGACAAACGTGAATGAATGTGAGTCACATTAAACAATTGATAAACTATTCATAGGTTCAAAACATGAATATACATTCAAATGTTAATAATTTAACAATAAGATAATAAACAAATCAAACATTGAACTAAAATGAACCGTTATAAAATTCTTCCAAGGTGTAGTAGGCCTTATCTATAATAATAGATTTTTTGTCGAGATTTCTCTCTTTAATATCACCTGGTATTTTATTATACATCTTCACTCCATTGTAAATAAGATAATCTTTTATTAGGTCGGAAGTAGGAATGGGGAGCTTCAGGTGATTTCCGTTCTGGCGAGTATTATAGGGAATGTTATTGATTTCATACTCCAGTCTATTCTCATGGATTATATAAACTGTCTCCAATACGAAAATTGAGACAAGAGATAGAATTTTATGATCTTCAAAAAAAGGTTCACTCAATATCACATGTATCAACATATATAAATTGATTTTTCGTGCAATCGCACGCGAAGTCACTATTTCGCGTTCTCAGCACAGTCCGCGAAATTCAATTTCGCGGCCGTTACCCATAGCAACGGCCGCGAAACTAAACTTCACTTCCAAATTTGAATATCACTTACAAATTTGACATTTCTAAAATACTACAAAGACAAAGATTATTTTTTATTGAATACCAACAAATGATTAAGTACTTGTATTATTTAGGATCAATATTAACATTAATTGTACAGTTTGTATTATTACTTATATTCACTCCAGAAGTTGAAGCAACTACATCTATTGTTTCTGAATAATGGTTATTGCCTACATTCAAACCAGATACTATATCGCCAGAAATTGAGTTGGAAATTTGCTTCTTATTTTCGATAGAGTCTTCTACATATCCTTCCGCTACTGTCGTGGACTTCCATCCACCGTGACGTTTAAGAATTGACATATCAGCCCCAGTATTGGCAAGCAGCGTGGCAGAACTTCTCCGAAAACAGTGACCCGTATATGTTTCAGGATTTGGTAATCTGAGATACTTAGCAATCATACTAGGCATTTTCCCAATGGTATGCACTCCAACAACTTGTGCGGTGCACTTTCCGTTTACGTATCTCAAGAATATACGACGATTATTAACAATATGTTTTGGTCGAAGAGCTGCATATTTACGATAAATTTTTATGAAATCAATATTAGTAACAGTGAAAACACGCTTCTTATCCGTCTTGGTATCGGAAACGGTTACTATCAATACAACATTCTCTTCCTGAATATCTTCAATGGCCATTTTTACTAACTCATCTCGTCGCAAGGCACCAGATATTCCCATTATCAAAACTACCTACAAAAATCAGTACAATAAATGAGAAAATTGTAAATGATATCTCTTAACACTTACCTTCAACAATAAGTATTTTTCATCATTAGCTTCTTTCAGGAACGTATCAATTTGCTCACGCGTAAGAACTTTAGAATTTTTTGCTCTATATAACCTACTGCTTTTCTTTTCAGAAATGGTACTAATTTTGAAAACTGCTTGATGTCGATATTGTCTCGTATGTTCAGCATACACTTCAGCATGGAATAAATGCTACATAAAGTTGAACTTTTTACAACATTTGATTTCTGCATCAAATAAGCCAATAAAATGTTTTCAGACATCGTCTTAACATTCTGTTTGTCACACCAATCTCTAAACTCGCCGTAACATTTCTCGTACTGCCGTTTAGATTTTTCAGGTATTAAAACAGAAAGCGCCGAATTTACGACGCTTTTGAGTTCAGGAGGAGTGGAAGGTACTGAAATATCGCTATCAGTATCAGACATTTTGCGATTTGTCAAGAACTGTCAAAATATTTTGTATATATTGAAACATATCATTTCCAGAGCACACAGTGATATTGTTAAATAAATTGAACTATTGATTTTAGAGCAATTATATATTTATTTACAATCATTTAGTCTAATGATATGCACGAAAAATAGTGTGTATGCTGCCATGGCCGCGAAACTTTTTAACGACCTCAAGATTATCTTGCCTCGGCCGCAAGCGGCCTCGGCGATAACTGTTCTTTCGGTACGTTAAAAAGGTATTTCGCGGCCTAAACATACAGATAACTATTTAATATCATATACCTACTAATTGAATTGTATTGTGCCGTTGCTGATAACCCTTGCGGTTGATGCAACTTTCTTTGAATAATAAAAAAAAGATTATCTCCATTTTGCTTCGCATAGGTATCTAATTACGCGGTTTTGAAGTATAAACACTGACTGGAAGAGTTGATTGTTACATACCCCCCAGAGAGCTATGCCATAGCGAAAATGGGAATCTATAAGTGCAGAATGAACCGATTTGGCAGCAGTAAATTCTAAATCGTTTGATACTGATCTCAAAATCTAACAACCAGAAGCCGATGAGTTATGTGCTCTTCAAATCTCAAATTATTTTCCGAAAGTAATCCCAAAAATTTTGATTTCTTGCTTTCTATCATTTGACTGTTTGAGAGAACATCTGAAATACAACATTTGAACGCAATAACACCTGTTTTTCTAGAATTTAGAGAGAGGAAATTATAATCGAACCAGTTCTGTATTGTTGCCATGTTAGAAGATATTATTTCGTGCAATTTACTTTTGTCCTTATGGCTTCATCTGGTATGGTGGTGTCGTCAGCGAATAGTGCGAATTTTCCGGAAATTGGTAACATGGTCAGATCATTATACAAGGAACAATACAGGACCCAGTACAGAGCCTTAAGGTACTCCACATTTCATTTCGGCGGTATTTGAAGAAGTTGGTTATAGTCTCACGTACTGCTTTCTATCATTCAGATACGAATTAAACCATCTGAATGTGTTTTCTCTGAAATCCATAATGTTCAACAGGTCACAAAGCACTGCTGCGACAACTTCTTTATCATCAAGTTGTCTGTAAATCATTGACATAAACGAATGTATAGCATCAGTTATACCCATACTGATGTGCATTAAGTATTCTGTTGTTGGACAAAAATTCCATAACTCTCTTCTTCACCTGTTTTTCGATAATCTTCGCTAAGATGGATATTTATCACCCCCTTTATGGAGTGGAATAACTACATAGGTTTTCAGGAATGAAGGAGAATTGCCTTGTGCAAAGGAGCTATCTATGAGTTGGGCAAGAATACTGAGTACACAATCAGGGAGGGTTTCAAAAATGTTTATGGAAATATCATCTGAACCTCTGCTGCATATATATTTTTGATGGTGGAAAAAAACTACTTTCAGTTCATAAGAATTTGTGTCATATAGCATGAAATTGTCAGTAACGTGGATATCCCAAATATAATCTATGGGATTTTGAGTTGGAGATGTTTCGCTGGTTAACTTTTCCGTAGCTGTACAAGAATATTTATTGATATTGTTAGGTTCAAGTGATATTTCTGATAGTTTTGTTGTTCTTCCCTTTCCCCCGATCTCATTTACTATGTTCCAGCATTCTTTCACTTTGTTATTTACTAGTACCTATCTTTGGCTGCCCTTATTACTTTTCTATATATTGTCCGGTAAGAGTTGAGGTAATTGTCAAAATGAAAATCAATTACGAATTTTCTAATATATTGAAGAGACCTCATGTACTTGAAAGAAATTTGTATGCCATTTGTGATCCAGGATTTTTGTTATTTTGAAATGATTTTACGTTTTGAAAAAATACTTCCGAAAATAATTACTAATCTATTATAAAATAATTCAAAAGGTTCTTCTGAGATCAACAATGTATCCCAGTCAGTGTTACTGTTAATACATAATCGATGGAATCTACTATAATTTGCGGAACTGAAGATACGGCCATAGCGATGTTGCTTGTTGGTTATATCTTGACTAAAATCGGCTTTACCATATATGGCATATTATTATTATGTAATCTTGAGTATGTATCAAAAATTTGATAAACAATAAAAGTACGTTAACAGCAACGTTTTCGTAAACCCGCGATTTTGACTGCATTTTTTTTGAAAACGTCAGGTTTGTAGCAGTTTGCGATATCTCAGGGCTTGGTTGTACAAAATAAGGGGTTCCAAGAGTGACCAAGGTAGTGGTACAGGCTGTCAGGAGTATTTGCAATACAGCGCTATACGGCTAGTATACATAGCAGCCTTATCGTTCTAGGGTTCTGCTACAGGTTTGATGCGAAAACTGGCTCCGAAATGATGATGGTTATAGGATTCCTCACAACATCGTTTTCTGAGCAGCATTACTACTTTCGTTTATATCTTGCTCAACAGTAGACGAATAGTATAGTTTTCCACATTTTGTGGATAATCAACTCCTCAAACTTACGATCTTCCCATCACTCAAATTGTAGGAGATATTATCTACTATGAGAAACTTGGAGACTGATTCGAATCAGGAACTTCCTTATCAAGGCTTTTTTGTTGACATATGTACTAACAACAATGAAGAAATTTCACGGTATTTCGGCTGTATATCTGAATCCTGGGGATCTATGGAACCCAAATTCAGATTTCTACTATCTAGATATCTACATATCAAAAGCGAGTTCACCATAAACAATGTAGGTTGGGGCAATATTTTTGTGTCTGGTATGGCTGGCCTGATATTTCCTTTTTTGTAATAAGCTTATTGCATGCATCTCGTAGCCGCAATAAATGATGTAGTGAAAGGGTTTTCGATGCACCGATGCAGGCATATTCATTCCAAGCCCACAATGCGTGAGAATGAGAAGCACATATTATCGATAAAACTATGGAAGCCGCAGCATGCCTGTCTGGAATTATGCGGCAAATAACGAACTGGCTTCCACCAGAGTTTTCCACCCCATATTCACATCAGCGGGAGGCAAGACCGTTTTTAATACACTTTTCGCCCGTTCCGGATATTTGTTGTCCATGAGCTTTTTCATCTTAAATCCCATTGATATCCACTTTTGAAATTGAAAATTGGATGGCGATGGTGAATTTTTGCACATTATTGAGGGAAGCTGTGTGAATACAAGGTGAATATTCATGCTTTTGCAGTATGCATCAGGGTGATTCAAGGTCTATGCAGGGTTAGACTTTTACAGAAAACGAGACATGAGATAATTCTGGAATTATTGCAACAACCTGTCCCAACCAATAGGAAGTATGGTAGATTCATTTAAATCAACTTCACTACAACAAGGTTCATTATAATTTTGCTAAAAGAAATATTATTGCATTCCTATCGAGACTTCAATTTAAAGTGCCCCGCAACTATACTGTAATTATACATAATATATAAATTATTGCAGAAAATGAATCTCGAAAAGTCACCTTCAAAACCCTGTATAGGAAGACGAGACTTGATATACAGCTGATCCAAGACCAAGGGAGAAACTGATGGTGCTGAAATATACAGTGATACAATGAGTTAGATGACCAATACTTGAACCTTTAGCAAAAATAGTTATTATTCTACGAGCACAGTTTGATCACACCAAATAGTTTATTGTGATAAAAGATTTATTAGACGCTATTTTGTCTCTTATAAAAAGTGTTTGGAGAAAATTGATTTGATATCGATAAATAACAGAAACATCTTCGATTGGTAACAAATTATGACATTGAAATATTTAAAATTAGACGCACAAGCGTAAAGCCCAGATTACAGTTGTGCGATTTTGATTTTTGCGATCCCAGGGGTGACAAATGCAATGTTTATATTGTTTTTATTGGTCAATCAGGATCAAATCACACTCCGCAATAAAATTTACCAATAAAATCATTGAGATTTTCACTGCCTGTATTACCAAATCCACAATCGCTCAAAAGTAAGCTTTAGGCCCAGATTCTGACTTCAATTTGACTGTTCGATTATATCAACTTTCGAATAATAAAAAACACGCATCGAAGCTACTTCGATACGCATTTGCGTTTTATAATGACTTCATTAAATAACCAATATAGAAAAATGTTGTTTTCGTCTTTTTGACTCGTAACTATGAAAGCATCATCAGGATCATATTTGAAACGTGTCAAATATCTACACGGAATCCCGAGGGGTACATCAGGATTAGTACCGATCCAATCAATCATCTCACGGGTTTGAAAACACGGCTGGATCACGATATGCTGTCAGGAATAGAGATAATCGAATGTTGATCAATATACAGAGCATGGATATTGAGAATCATATACACAGTGAGAAAAAAATTACACCAGGTAACACCGACTGGTGTCCCATGAGGTCCTGATTGTTTTAGTTCAGTAAACACCGGCATATTATTCACCACTGTAGGTGCCATGTGACCTTTCCCATAGGTGTTTCTAATAATCAAACTCAGTTGTCAGTTACACCAGTGTAAGTGCTGAATTTAGCAAAATTAACACTTTGGTGGTGTTATTTATGCATTTCCGAAAGTCTGAATCCTACCTCCACGAAATTCTCTTCGGTGCGTTTGAACACTGAGCAGGTACATGCGAATACTTTTCTGGTGTGAAGGAACACCATAACATGAGTGTGTACATGCGAGTCAGTGCTTTTCTTCACCACCTCCGGTGTTTTTTTCTAAGTTGGATTACCTATTGAAATATAATTCATTTGATTATAAACTAGACTCAGAATAAGAATCAATGGACAATTCGGATGATGATGAACTGTTTCGGCTCATTCATCCTGATCAGTGACAGTGGCCAATTGAAACTGATTTATATCAAAATCATCTGATATTTTATGCCCAATATTGAATTCAGGTACGGTAGGAAGGACGTCAGTGCCACCTATTGGCAAAAGTTCTAAGGTTCTAAGATCGAACAGATGAGAGCATGAAATTCACACCATCCAGATGCCTACTCGTGATATCACACGGTGTAACTTGGTGTTAATTTTATATAATAGGTGTTTTTTATGCGCTTACGTGAATAATAGCACCATTGAGAATAAAAGATTTCAACCATTTGGTGTTTTTTATGATTTTATGTTTCAGAATCGTTCTACTTCACCACATTCGTGTCATTTTTCACTACGGTCGAAATTAACACCACTCAACACTCAACTTTGATATTCAGGTGTTGTATTCGTCGGAGTTTGCTCTGAAATCCATTTGATTGTAATTACACCCAAGTTTTTTTTACTGTGTAGGGACGTCGTACCTGATGATCTGATGATCGTAAGAATCATTGTTAGGTCCGTCTTCCTGGAGATAATACAATCTTGAGTTCTGGTTGCACTCAACTTCATTATGTTGTATAATTGAATTTACATATCATGGTGTACTTGATTGTGAATAATCTATAGCTTTCTTGAAATGCCTGACTGGCCTGATATATCAAACTATGTTTTCTTTTCATTTATATTCATTATATTTTTCATAAACCCAATTTACTCTATACAGGTAGGTACGTATTGATTATGACAATAAAAATTTACATACAATGCAAACCAGATTGGTTGACCACATTTATATAATACTACACATTTTTGTATTTGTACATTTTTGTATTTCAGGAAGCATCTAGTTAATTTCAGAAAGCGTCTATTCAATCACAGATTTGTCACTTGCATTTCAGAAAGTATTAGCTAATTGTTTTTCAGAATAGTGGGTCAAATTTCAGAAAGTGTCAAATTCAATTCAGATTGGTTTAATTAAATAGTTCCAGATAGCATCTATTCTTGTATTTCTGAATACTCAGGTTGATATCATATCGATATCAGAAAGTCAATAGCCTCTCAGAAAGCGTCATTTGTATTTTAGAAACAGAATTGGGTTTTCTTCTGCGAAAAAATCGATAAATAATGCAGAACTAAAAACATTCAGACTTATTGGATATAGGATTTTCGGATTTAATGCATAAAATATATCAAAGATTTTGCGTAAAATCGAAGAATATGATCATGGGAAGGTGCCATTGGAAATAACTAAATAGGAGTCCATTTCCAGTTTAACATTCTAAAATATATGTTGGATAAATTTTCCCTGTTTATAAAATTTTCTGATTCTCATCATTGAAATACCATAGGAACAATGGTGTGACCTGGTAACTCCTCTCAATCTCGTTAGCAACTACATATTCTCTCAGAGAGAAGTGGAAAATAAGACCACCAAAACAGGGTGTTCACAATGAACTAATGTTTTCTGAAATAAAAGTAACTATATTCTGAAATTCAAATGACATTTCCTGAAATACAAATGATATTTCCTGAAACTCGAATGAGATTTTCTGAAATTCGTATGACAAATTCTAAAATCCAATTCACTATTCTGAAAATTATAATTGACGCTTTCTGAAATTGAATTCATTATGCATTACAATTGATGATGTCTGAAATTGAACTGGCTATTCTGAAATACATTTGCCTTTTTTTGGAATTCAACTCACTATTCCGGAGTACAACGATCTGCCACTTCTTTGGTTTATGATTTCCAATATTCATCCGTGAAACAAACCGAAGAGGAATATATGGCAAGGATACAAACACTCACAATTAGTGCATAGATAGAATAATTGCCGTGGCCAACTAAGTTTTCATTCAGATCGACAATACTCCGAATCATCCATATTTGAATGATTTGTTTCACGTTGCTAACGAGGGTTGAATTCTAAATACTGACATAGTCAATTCCCCACACCAAGACAAACATCTCCCCTAATTAGGACTCAGTTGATGAATTTGCTTTCCCTAGTTGGTGGTAGTTTGCAGAATAGCCACGTTATCGTGAGACTTGTCGGGAAATAAGACAAATGAGGAAAAAGAAAACGATCAATTAGTGTAGTTTCAACGCTGCCTTTACTTCAATATAAGGTGTGATGAGGTGATTTAACAGTGCGTCGGAAGATCGTCATTATGATATTTGGGATGGGAGTGGATACATTAAAAGAGGATGTGGGTTCATGAAAGGCACATCCCAATGTTATTTTCCATGCAGTTCTACTTTGAAGAAGGATGAATCAACTTGCTATACATACTTCCATACTACCATTCTCAAGAAATACTGATATCAGACCACTGTTTTGTGTTCATTTATAAAATTTTTGAAAACTATCTCTTCACGTGATTCATCGATTAAACCCTTCTATTTTCTTTTTGATTGATTGAAAAGGTAGCCTCTACCAATGACCCATTTTGCTAACCACCTTTTGCTGGAGCCCTGGCCTACCTCAGGAGACCAAAACTCTCAAGAAACGCTCTTTCTGTTTTCTATATGCTGCTTACTTTCGTCTACTTTGCTACTTCACCACATTCCGTCCATATTGCTAAGTTTGCTTGGTTCAGGTGATGAATTACCACTTAGTGCCCTGACATGCTGAGTATCCATACTGACAGTACGACGTCGTCGTCACGACTGCATGACCACTAATCTTTGATTTTGCTGCTGTTGGGTTAGGTGTGAGGTTACCAAATGTTAGGCGCCTCGCACACCGGAGCAATACGCAACTAGCAACAGGCAACGAGCAATTAGCAATATTATTGCCAGTATGTATTTCACATTAATTTATATGGCAACTCGTACACCGCTGCAACGTGATATCGTTATCGCCTATGTAGAGCAATTTTTGTTGCTAGCAACACGACGTGCGTATTGAAATACAATATATATTGCCTGTAGTTTAGCAATATGTAGGAAGATTTGTCTCGTCAGGTAGAACATCAAATGTTTGTGAGTCTAGTATTCTAGTTATTTGGACATGTCGGACGAATCAGGATTCAATATCAAATTTGTGGAGCTTGTGGAAAAATACTCATGTATTTATAATCATATCGACGGCAAGATCATAGTAAAAGGGATGTGGTAGAGATGGTATGGAGTCAGCACATACAATTGCTCCATGATTTTTGAGTACACGAAAAACTTCGTCTTCATCAGAATTTTGAACTAATGATATTTTATCACTTTGGTATACGAGATAGCTTGCAATGCATTGCCTGTTGCTTATTGCCAATTGCTGGTTGCTTATTGCTTATTGCTCTGGTGTGCGAGCTTACTTGTAAACCATAGATCTTATTGCTTACGCTAGATCCGGTATCCAGGTTACTTGTTTTGTAGGTCCGGGGGGGTTGAAAGTACTAGGCCATTGATTGGTCTTTCTCATTTTTGTCCATACATGTGTTGTACAACGTGATCATGTAGTACCTACTTTCTTGCAGACCCCTCTAGACCTAAAAATTACTACAGGATGCCAGATCTAGCGTAAGCAGTATGATCTATGTTATAAACTATCAGATATAATACTTCACTTCACGTTGAGGCCAATTTTAGTCCAGTGGTTGAGGCCATCTCTGGGTAGAATCATATATCTAATAATAACTATATAGGTAACAAGGATACCAGAGCTGAAGCCGAGAAATAAAACAAATGACAGTCTGCGGGACTAATCGCGGATATGCGCATCCGCAAGTTTGAATTAAGAATCGACATTCTTTTTCATTATGGAGGGGAGTAGCTTCCTATTGAGCGACAAACGAATACAATATTAAATATCAATCAAATGTATCACGTAACCTTCAATTCGATGTTTTTATTTTATCATTACATATATTTTCCAAATATTCATTTATCGATGGACTGTAGGACGATTTTGAATAATAGTTGATGACAGATGCAGAAATGGATACTTGCGATTTGCATAAAAACCTGTGACGATAAAGTCATCGGAACAAGATTTGTGGGCTAATTTATTTCAGTCAATCACTGTTATCACTCACTAATCACTTCTGTAAACAATCAGTAAGTACATTATTAACTATATAAACACTCTTATACATAATTTTTGGGTTAACAAATATACATAACCTATGAAATTCTAAAAACGTCGAAACCCGCGCATGCGCACAATTCATCATTAGCAAGCTAGACAGTCTTTTGTTTTTCCAAAACTGGCTTCACTTTCGCGTGAAGAGAAGAATAGGTGTTATCCATATAGTTGTTATTATATATATGGAAAAAATGTACATATATGAAAGAAATACGTCTCGATTTGATTGATTCATTAATTCTCCGTATACTGCGCATGTGCGCAGCTCTCCCATTTCAGTTCGCATGTATGCAGTAAAATTTCCTTGCGCATGCATTTTTTTTTCATGTTCTGGTTCTCACGAAAAGGGATATCCTCTAATGTTCAGAGAACAACGGAGAACCAAGGGAAAGAAGGTATAGAAGTTGGTGTTCTTCTCAAATTTCTGGGGATGGTATGCCTCGGGGAACATCTCCCTAGTCAATGAGTTCCAAAGTCTCAATGTTCGTTGGATGAACGAGTCTTTGGAAAGGGACGTTCTGTAGGTCTCTAAAGTGACCACGAAGGGGTGTGAAGACTGAACTTGGCGGGTTAATCTCGAAGAGACTTCTAATGGAGGAACGATTGTTGATATTTTAGAAGAGTATCGCCCATGAAAATATCTATAAAATAGAGGTAAATCGCCAACTTTCCTACAGTGTTCCAGGGAAGTTAGCGAGTTTGTAAGCGAGGCATCACCGACGAGACGAATTGCCCTTTTTTGGACATAATCCAATAGTTTCAGGATATGTTTAGGCGGCAAAATAGAGTCTTATAAAATTTGTATTATGATATACTATTTTAAACGTTACCTATATCCTTAGATCATATATTGCTTAAGCTAGATACGGTATCTAGTACGAGTCAGGTTGAGGGGGGTCTGAAACCACTCTTGTGGCATTGGAAAGTTATCTGCCCTCGCTAGGTTTGAACCAAATACATTCAAATACAAGTTTGAACCTTTATTACCTGGCTCAGTAACATACACTTCATTCTTGAGATAGCCTCACAGAAAAGAATCGGAGTTAGGTTTGTCGACATATCGGCCACTCCAAAACACATCTCCGTCCGATCCACCTATATATCAGAAAAAATGTTGTTCAAGTCTCCGGTTGAAATATTCTCTTATAGGTACCTACCCAGTAATGTGGAGTGTTGCCCTAATTTGTTGCAACCAAATATTTCCACTGAGAAGGGCCGAATCCCCATTTGGATAGAAGTTGGGCATGACAGCATCAAATGTATTCATCTTTTGTACATGTTGGGTGTGAGTCTAGCGCAACCAGAAAGGATTTTTCTACGACTCATTTCTGCATTTTTCTTTGTTAGGTATCAGAAGAGGAAAAATGTTCCATAACACGTATCCAATAGTACTTAATTGTTTTTGAACATAACTAAAGACTTTAGACTTAAGTTTTGATAAAAGCATGTATGTCAGTCAACTCTATGACTTCATTTTATTCATTCAAATTTCATATGAACCTTGAATTGATTCCATTTTAGCTGTTGCATAAATCTCATACATTCACCGTCTAATACCTATAGGAGATATCTCGAAATAATCATACCGGTCCAGAGGTTTGCACACATCATAGAAAGCGTAGCTTTGTGCTCCGACCCTCACAATTGACAAATATACTTGGATCAATTCGACCGTCTTTTATCATACGATGTATATTCTATCCATATAACAATGCAACCCACTGAAAGCTCGCAAGGCAGGTATATGATAAAGGACAATAGATTGTGGATGGCTTTCTCCTTCTTTGGAAAAGGCTCAGTAGCTATCTATAGAAAATAGGATCTTCACACTGATGGATACTGCTTATCTGTTGTGGTTTGTATTTTCCAGACCCCATATTGATTGTTTTTCCACATGAGCTTCAGGAGGTATTGTGGAGATTCCAAAATCAGAACGAAAAAGCACACATTTTTTCAATAAGTGAATATTCAGTATTTCAGTAGTGATACCACAAGTGATTGAATTTTCGCAATTATTTCATTCATGCTGAAATACTCGTTTTTGATTGGTTGAAATGATTGTGTTGATAAACAATAACACCATGTTTTCGATTTTGTATTTCGTCTCCTGATTGGCTATTGCGATACCTACATGCTGTGTTTTCGTTTCTGTATTTCGCTTTCTGATTCGTAGGCAGAAGGGTAGTTTAATTAAACAACGACTTACTAGTTGCAATATCTTTCATAGTATTATCCGATTCCTTGGTAAATAAATGAATGCCACTACACAAATTTTCGTCTGAACCATGATAAACACACACTATTAATATGTATCCACTTCATTTTCCACAAATTCTGGACAATTTCAGCATCAATAGAATTAATCTAATGTAACCTAACCACACAAATTGTGACAACAATTATAATGAATTTAGCTCAGTAGTACCTAGTGCATAGTATCTTGCCTACATCATACAATGACATAAATGTATTGTTGGTTGCATAACGAATCTTCTTGTGTGGAACTACAATGCATAATCAAAATAACTAATTTCATAAACTGTACGTTTAATAGTATTTATATTAACAATAAATAGGAAATCATCAAAATGGCTTTGATTTTATTCATGAAATAATCTGAACAAATACAACTTGTGTTATTGATGTTTATCGAAAATTCCTTCTCTTTTTCGAAACAAATCGAAGGAATTTTTGTTTCGAGAATCATCAATACACTTGTTGTATTACATGCGATGAGCCTGTTGATTTATTCCATATACGAAATGAAGCAACTCAGTTGAGTGGAATTTCAATAGAATATTTCACAAAAAGAGTAAATGATAAAAATCTGAAATTTGGTAGAATCAGTGTGATTATTTATATTTGAGGTTTCACTGTCACATACACAACTCTGAAAACACCGAACTTGACAGGCCAATCAGAGTCAACAGTCAAGTTTGTGTTATAGATAATCCGAACATGACTATAGAGCTCCTGATTGGTTTATTTGACAAGTGCTTGAAATTTTCAAAAATATATAATAATTTAAGATATAACAATGATAAATGTTGATATTAATAAAAATTAAGTTGCTTTTATAGTTTTAATATTGTTCTAAACACGTTCCTCTTTTTTTGTTATGTTATATTTTTTTGTCATGTTATATTTCTAATGAAAATATTGAAACTAAATTTCTAAATTCAGGTTTTATCGCAAAGAAATTTAATACCTAAAGATTTGAAGTACATTTTGAATCCTTAGAAAGTACCTTTTTTTTCTCCTAAAAAGGGTGCTGAAGTGCATACAATATATATTTGAGCAGTACCTTTTTCCAGATTTATCGACATGACCAATGTGAATTCTGCCTATGTTTGGATGGAGAAATGTTCTGCTGGTGGCAAGATTGTCCTCCGACCATGGATGGGCCCTGCAGGGATAGGGGACCATTTTCACCCTGTAGTAAGTAGATTTCTTATGAATGATCATCTACTCTGAATCGCTTTACATTGCCTCATTTGCCCAAGCACAGCTCTCTGCTGTGAATGATGGTGTCATTGTTTACATTATTATGCACGACCGGATGTGAAGTAGCGCTTCAGCGCACACGGACTACTTCATTGCCAGCCGTAAAGTGGTACTTCAATTCCCAACGATCGATATTCCCCTATGGTTTTAATCGATGCAAAACGATTGAAATGTATGCGTATCCTGAATTATACAGGTTGATGGTGATTGATCTTGGGAGGTATTGTAAGTTGCATTATGCACGACCGGGTGTAAAGTAGCACTTTATCGCCCGGTTGTGCTAGCGTAAAATAGCACTCTATCGCCCTCGGACTACTTTAACGCCCGCCGGGCGTAAAATGCCACTTACCGCCCGCCAGGCAATAAATTAATTGAGCAGGTGCTTAACTGAATTTCACTGTCATATCAATGGAAATCATTATTTTCCACATTATTTTCGTTGCTCCAGCTCACAAATTCATCATACATTTTATCGTATTTTTTTTTTATTTATTAGCAACAAACTCAATTTCGCATCCTCAGCTGCTTTACTGATTTCTGGTGGAGTACAATTCAACTTTCTTCGTCACTGGAATGCATTTCATAATGAAATGTTGTATGTATTTCGGGCGTAACTTGCTTTTATGGACCTAGGCGTTGTAATAAAAAATGATTGATTTGGGGTATCATTTTCATAATAATAAAATAGGAATGGAATGGAAGCGCTGCCACCAGGTCAGATTTTTGATTTACAACTCGCACTGACCAAACAAGTTGTATAATAAGATGTTTCCTTTGTTCAATTATACATATGAATTTCTTTGACGTTGATTATCCAAACTCCAAATAGGCTACTGGTTAAACTAGACCACCATATATCCTCGGGGACGGTGAGAACGGCTACGGCTTCACAAATGCGTAGTCTTCAGTATAGGGAATGTGCAATTTAGTAGATACAAAATAAAACTCAAATCAACTTTTACGTATAAAATGTATTGCGATTAAATAAAGAAAAACAACAAAACAAAATCAGAAATTATGCCAAAACCAAAAAGAAAGTAATAGAACAAAATTATCATTTCAATATAAAAACAAATACCAAGAAATACGGACCCTTCGTATTTCCAATCAATTTGTTGAAACTTTGGGAACTGCGTAACTATGTGGACTCTGTACTTGATACGAAAAAACCGTCTGAACCCTTATGAATGAAAAACCCACGACAAAACTCTGAAACATCGTATTAAAATCCTGATTCTACCATTATAGCAAAGTACCCTTGATTACGCCCTAATAGTACCTTTTGAAATAACCGCTGTTTCTACCTTAATGATAAAACTTCAATGAAATTAAATCCCTTTTGTCTGAAATCTGACAGGAACTCGCTCATCTCATGACCTAGAGCAAAATTGCAAAATATCTAACATTTGGCCGAATATATCCTGAAAACCCTTGAAATGAATATCGACTTACCCCTGAAGACAGAATGACCAATTATGTGGCTGCGTTGTTTCAAAATATCGAATTGTTCACAAAACTCCCCACAAAAAATCAAACCCTCTTATTCCCGATTCGATTGAATTATCCCATCGATATACTACCCCAAAGCAAATGCACGGTATGTCTTTAAATTTCAAATTATGGCGACCCCTTTCGACCCGTGTCCAAACACTCCCGAAACCAGGGTTCCATCCCCGAGGGGGAGGAAACCCTCGTCCGAGGCGACCAGTTCCCGCTGGTGCCTTTCCCGAACTCTCTCAACTGACTGTCTGAAACTGAATGCCCCAAACTGAATGCTGAAAACTTACTATCTTTCTCCAACTCGAATATTCATCTCAATTTTTTTCTGTATGTTGCACTTCTTTAGAGCTCGCAAGCGGTTCCCAGAGTTTTTTCGATGACTTCAACAAAATACATTGTAGTTGATGGTTTTCGAGAACGAAGACTCAGACGCAAGTGTTGCATAATAAAAATGTCTCTTCTCGGAGCCAAATATTTAGTTTTCCCAACGATTAATGTATCCGTTTAATCTGTTATGATTCGTATCAAGTTACATGAGCCCCGATAGCACGTTGCGCTTTCGTTTAGTTTTCGATACAATCATTCCTCTATAGACGAAATGAACTTAACAGAATCAAATACAGGGTGATTCTGTTACAGCGTTTTAATAGCCCTCTCTATCGCTCAGGCTATTACTTACACGCTACGGTCCATGAAAGCCTATCTTTCGTCCTTGATACATAAATAACTGTGATGGACCTAGGCGTGTAATAAGCCTTCGCTATCGCTTGTGCTGCAGTCAATAAGAACCTATTTTATGCCTTTTCAAACACACTTTTCAAACACTTTATCGCCCGGCGATGAAGCTGTTTCCTGCAATTTTTTCCTCTTGAGAACATTCAATTATCAGGACTTATATAATAGGGTTTCTACAAGGAGAAACTATGATAATAATAAAATTTCAAATTAATCAATATCGGATGAAAAATAAAATGAGTTCATCGATTGTACAAGTCTTCAATTTTGTGTGTTCGAATTCTTAAAATAATCCCTGTAACTTCTATTAACACTGGTTATTCTTCTTCCATTTTTATTCTTGATTATTCTCACTTTTCATTACTACTCTTAGATATTTTGTGTATCGTCAAATTTGTGTTGTATTGATCTCTGTCTCTTTTTTTTTCAATATAATTTTCTGTTGTTTCACAAAATATCAATTTCTCTTTCATACACATTCTCTTTATATGATTCACTATTTCTTGAGACTATCGATTGCATAATTGTTTAATTTTTTGATATTTTTTATCTCAATACATTCTTGAAATAAACAAATCCTCAAAATTATCCTATTAAATTCTGTTGGCTTTGGCTATTCTTCCATTTTTATTTATTGTGTTTTCATTATTACTTTTCATTTATATTTATTTATATTTGGGATACTGTCATATTTGTATTGTATTGTTCTCCGTCACTAATATAAGTTTCAGCTTTTCCTCTACATTTTTATTTGTTACCTACCTACAACCAGATATCAGACCTTGTAACCATTCATATAAACAGTACATTAAGGTTCTTCTTTTCTCATACATAAACTTCATTTGTACCTCCAGAATGATATATCCATGTTTATTCACTAGTACCTAGTGATTTATGTTTGTTGTCCTCACTAGGCTATAATAACTTTGTTGATTATAAAATAGTAACATTTATTTCTCATATTCTCAATCCTGCATTAAAAAAATTATTGATACCCATTATCATCTTCAATAATTCTTGATATACCTAGGACGCATACCTACTCGCAAATTAGCTTGAACTTGCGTTAATAATCAACTCATTTTCAGTAACCGTACCAGTGAATCCAAATTCGGCTCAAGTATCCACATATTCATCGATAAGAACTTCTCCAGAGACAATAACAAGACAACACGTCATGAGGCCTTCAAGCACTACACAAGTATCCGAAGAAATAGTTTCGGAACAGTCAAGTGAAAAAGATGAATATCAATCAGAATCGACCATTTCGACTGAAGGAAGTCATCCAGATATTTCTAGTGAAAGCCCAGCATTCAGCACTTCCATAGAATCAAAGTACTGTTCAGTCATGGGTGAGTTCCAAATGTGATGCAACCAAGTAAAGGCTTCATCGTCTGCAACAAGCAGAAAAAACATTTCACAATATACATCTGAATTTACCACTCACCTCTTTCAATTTTATTGCTCTCATCGGAATTTCATAACCTCCGAATTTCAAGAGTCAACAAAATGAATAGGAATGCCTCCATTAGATGTCTCAAAAATCAAAGAATTACCTTGAAATCATCACCTGGAAATGTCTTTCAATAAGGCTCGCTATATTGATAATCGTTCACTAAATCCTCGCAAATTTCACAATGACCTTGTGATGATGATTCCTAAGTGCTCATTCAACCTGATAATTGACCAACTTACATAAAACTTACTTGCATATATTTTAACATCATCAGAAAGATCTTTCGAACTGCTTTTCATTAACACCGAATCCGATATAATTGACTGAAAGCCGTTTTGAATTTCTTCTGAATGAATATTTGGATTCTTGGATTTTATGACTATAGCAGAAGGAAGATGGTGAATGAACTCCTATGCGAAGCCAGACTTGATTATGTCAATTACAATCATTTCGAAACGAGATCCACATCATCAATGTTATTTTGATGAGTTCTGATAGGACACAGAGTTCTTCTCAGCACTTCCATGCCAGTCTTATTTTGTAACTTTTGAATTCCTAAGAGCCTCCAGTGACATCTGGCTCTCTGATAGTATATTACACAACAAGTGTAGAAAGTGACATATTTCACACTAGTGCGGAAACCTAACGAGTGAAGGAAATGCACTTTCCAACGAGTTTTGTACACTATTTTTCCTACGACTCCGAATACTTTCATTTCGCGGGTGGTCTTGTCAAAAATGTAACTTGAGCGGTCTCTATTATTTCAGGTGGTTTTGATTCGATATCGAGTACTGTTTATTTCCATATTCAAGATGATATTTGAATACTTCTCCGACAATTCCTCTCATTATGTGAATTACTGATTGATTGAGTTAGGTTAGTTTAGCCAAATGTTATTGATATTGACACCAGCGTACATAAACAACTAGGAATACAGAATTATAGAAGTACGTAGTGCACAAGCGCGTACAAGTTACTCGAGTTAGTGCGTCCTTGACTCCTTGCATCTATTTGTGATACCAAAGAATCTTCTCGTTGGTGATACTGTGATATCAATCTGATGCAAGCAGCAAGCCGCGCATAAAACTGTAGCCGTACTCTTTTGAATGATCTCACCCCCTGTCATCAACATCGAAATAGTTCCAGCAAAGAGTATAGGTCCCAGTTCTGAAGTGAATTCAGAGGTTATGTATCAGACAGATTGAAATCAATAGATAAATAATTATCGGTATAATTATAATAATAAATAATATGAATTTGATTTAAGAACGCTTATATTGACAGTGAGTACGTTAACGATATACCTAATTATTTCTATCTTCCTATCAATTCAGGCGACCGTTGTGATATCTTTCATATCAACACTTGTGATTTTTTTCTTTCAAATAAACAATGCCATGGTGATATGAGCTACTTTCTGAATTACAAAACAGTGTGATTATTGACGTTTTCATACGTGGTCGTAGGAAAACATATTTTGATTCTTGTATTGCCTAGTTCCCTCGTGTTTACGCTCGCATTGCAAGAGATTACGTTTGTTACACTTTTGAGACACTTATTCAGGAGTTCCTTCCCTCATTGAATATTCCAGCTTCATTTCTTTGCTTGGTATTGGACCCTTCTGTGTACTGAATATCATATTTCCAGGTTCGTATTTGATGTTGTCATCAGATGTCCAATCCCTTTTGATAATCTTGCATGATCACCCGAAGTTAGTGTTGAAAAAGTACATAGAAATCACGAGGTCCGTTGGTTTCATTTCCAGAATGATAGCCTTCCACCAATTTCTTTATATTGTTGTGATTCAATCCGTTGCTCGTATGTTATTGCTTTAGAAGTCCCATTATTGCCTCTCTCATGATTGTTATGTTAATCTGAGTAGTTCCAGCAGTACTTCCATTGCTGATGTTAGAGTTGTTTTCATAACCCATGTTAAAGCAGACGAATTTTTGCCCTTTGCTCAACTCAACCGTGGTAGTTTTCGTGTTATCTTTGTTCACCATACGATTCACCATACCATGATCCTAGGTTTCACCACAATGTTGCATATCCAGAACACATATTGTTGTACTCACCCTTATTTTTCCGTGTAACCAGTCATCATTAATGTCTCCTCAGCTTTTCTGTTCACATTTGCCAGTTGTTGTTCACAGGTATCAGGTTTCGCGTCTGAAATCACTTCGAGATATTCAACTTCCCCCGACAAGTGGATGAGTTCGTTGTTAGTTAGAATCCTCCACTTTCTTCTTTATGTGAAAATTACTATGATGGATTTCTCGAAGTACCTTATAATCAAACATTCTTTCGTCAGGATCCATTTACTGACCAGATTCAAAGCAATTTGCATTATCCTGATTACAATCATCAAATATCATCTGCGTATCCAGGTATTTTTTTGTTTTTTTTTTCTAGTGTGATTAGCCACTATCAGGTTTAAGAGCAGTGAGAACAGTACACTTCCTAACGGAAAGCCTCTGGTTACCTTTGCTGCTCGTGTTTCTTCCTGTAGAGAGGAGTATAGTTTATTATTTCTCTTAGCATAGTCTGACTTGGGACTGTAAACATTCCCTGAGACAACTGGCAACGAACAACCAGGTCACTTTGATGTGGGTGCCAGGTCATAAGGGAGTTGTTGAAGGTAACGAGGAAGCAGAATGCCTTGCCAAAGAAGGGGCAAATACACAATTTTTTGGCCCAGAACCCTTCTGTGGACTTTCCAAAGCCCAATTGAGAGAAGAGTTCCGACGCTGGGAAGTAGATGAAATGAAATATCACTGGAATAAAGTGCTAGGACAAAGACAAGCGAAAAGGCTAGTGAGCCTTTCGCCATGGAAATCTAAACAGCATCCCGAGTTGGACAAAAAAGACTTGAAACTGGTAACGGGACTCCTCACTGGACACTGCCTTCTGAGGTATCACCTCAAAAAGATGGGAAAAACAGAGAGTGATAGTTGCCGCTACTGCGAGAACTTCGCTGGAACTGCAGAACATTTGCTTTGCGAATGCCCAGCACTCTTCTGCAAGAAGCTCAAGTTCCTGGAAGGGGTCTTCTCAGAGCCCTCCCTGTCAGGAAGCTAGCTCCCAGGAAACTGATAAACTTCGCAAGAAGCCTCGGATTCCCGGGGGCCTCGAATAGATTAAGGATTATGCACAAAAGATCTGATAGGTCGAGGTGCTTGAGAGGCTGCACGGCCTTAACAACCCACCCTACAATCTACAATGGTCTACCGTTTCATTTCGATGCCCTTGATATTGAGTTTGAAGGTGTGTTATTGAATGTTCTCTCGATATCTGGGAGCTCAGTGCAGCTTCCATAATTGTTTCGCTATGTTAGCATCTTTATCAGTCAATTTTATATCAACTCTGATGACAAACCTGAAGTTAGATCTTTTCTAGACTCAATACCATATAATAGCCCGATATGGTTTTATGCCATACAATATGTAGTTACGACCTATTTGAAAATATTTATCGACAAGATTCATAACTTTGCCATCTGACTGTTATTTATTGATTTATTCAATATCATCTTCAATAATTTCAATGCATTAATTATATTTTATTTTATTATTATTACCTATTTCGAATGTTACAGGTCGGAGATACCAGATTGGCGACAAACTTCCCCATGATACCGGCAACTGTTTGGAATGTATCTGCGGCATGGGTGCCAAAGTCACGTGTTCCCCCTACCAATGCTCCCCTGCTGGGGACGAAATAAATGACTACCGGATGCCAGGGCCTCGACAGCCTATCCCTGGAATGTTTTAATATCATGAATAAATCAACAATAAATATACTAGAGAGTTACGTACTTGAATCTGCTGTAATCTTCAGAATAATTATCCTTCAATTTCTCAACTTTTTTTCATCGAATTCTAATATCTTCTTGGAAAGTTGATGAAAAAACGTCATCTCATTTATTTTCAGTCTGTCCTCAGAATATTTGTCTTCAAATTCAAAGAATAATTTTGGGATATATCCTCAAATAATTGTTACATTACATACGAAGCCAAATATTTGATCGAATAATGTGGACAGCTATTGAATATTTCTTGTGATGCACCCTCATTCTTTATTGAAATGAAAATAGAACTTGTTAATTGACAATTGGCGTATTCGAAGAATAGGGTCATAAACCTCTAAAGCTTTAGCAGAATTGATGGTCGTTTTCCGATACCTTACTAAACTACTACCGATATGCCATCAAGATTAAATCGGAATATTCTTTTATGCTCGAGAAAATCGAATTCAAAAATAATTATTTGACAGCACCATATTTCTGCTGACGTCACCTGGTAGATCGGGATATCGAAAATAATAGGGAAGAAGAATTTTTTGACATAAGTGATGGCAGATAAGTTTTTCGATAAAGGAACCAATTCAAAATATTCAAAAGGGCGTATTAATTGATTGTTTATCATCTATATAACGTAAGTCAGGTATTTTATATGAGTTAATAATATTTCTATAGGATTTTCTATACCACCTCTGCGAAGTCAATGAGACGATTGATCTCAAAAACACTATAAAATAGAGAAAAAAAATGAATTAATTCAATTAATAACTTTATTGTCTGGGAAAAGTAGGTAAGTGTAGTGGTGCATCTGATAATATATTAAATAAACAACACAAGTTGATATTATAATTACATATTCACAATATAATTAAAGAAGAAATCTCATATAAACTCACATCATAGATAGAGAACGTTCTAAGAATAACTGAGGATTTAGGAAAATACATTTATTATTTACAGAAGTGCATGACAATAAAGATTTGGTTTATTATAGCTTTCACCTATTACTAAAATACTTTGTGCTCACACTTCACAGGTTCTCAGATGTTCATGTACAAAGATTCAAAGCATAAGGATAAGAATTTTATCTTAGATCAAAATAATCTTTACAGCAATTACTTGCAGATGTAGCTGATGATATGTGTTGTCCTACTGCAAAACACCAAGTTTGTCTCATATCAACACTTGGAGTACAAATATATCTTTCGAGAATCCTCATTCGTGCATGTCGCTACATGAAGCACAAGTCTTTGAATGCTTAAACTTTCTGAAAAAAGTGGTCAGTGAAGGTATAATGAACGCTGAACAATGAAATAAGACTCAATAGTAACTTACCTTTAATCATCCGAATATATTTTCGCAGGAAGAATTAAAATCGCCCAGTAATTTTTTACCGCCATCTGTCAAAGATGTCAGAGATTGTCAATTCTTCTTCCACTTCGATTAATGAAACAGAACTTAAACCAACCTACCAGGTGACGTCACATTTATAGAAAAGGATGGAGAATTTTCGATTTTTGAATGCCGATTTTGGAAAAACCCTTGAAAATAAAAATTTCAAAAAAATATCGACGTATTCTCTGTAGATCCGCTTTTCACATATATGATATTTGAAAAAAAGTGTACAACCCTATTGAGCAAACTCGTAATAGTTAATTTTTTCATTATGGCAAATGGCAACACCAGAACATGGTGACACAAAAATGAATCGATTGAATCGAAATAAGTGAGAACTCAAATCAATCCCTGTACTTTTTCTGTATATGTTGTCCCCATTTTTCATATCCTCACGGGATAATGTATCGTATTTTAAAATCTGGGGTTGATTTACTGTGTTTATTTTTATATTTTTGCCTTCTGTATGTTCTTGAAGTTCCACCTGTACTAACTGTATAAATAATGTAGAGAAATGAATACTTTAACTTTTATCTTGCTCATTTTTGGAGAAGGAGATTTGCGGTCTTCGCGAACGTTTACCACTTTTTTATGAAACTTGCGATACAACAAACAACTAAAAATATTGTATTTTGCGATCTCTCATGCATATCAACTATCTTCAAACCTATAGAAAAAGCATAGATGAAATTATCTATGAAAAAGAATCTATTAGAGAAATTTCGTTTCCTGTCACAAATAGCCAACGTTCGAGAAGACCGAAAATCTCCATATTTGAAAAAATAAGCGAGATTAAGAGACAGTTCATGTTTCAGGAAAAATTGTGCTCTATGTATGTTTGTTGATATACAGGGTGCCCATTTTTCGAGCTTATTAACTATGGGGATCTCAGGATCTTTGTAGCTTTCGTTTTCATTTTTTCAAGCGAAAACCAAGGGAACTAGAAGTTTTTAATTGGGACGTTCTTCAGGGAATTTTTTACAAGGAATCTAAATCTGTCATCGTATTTTCCAAGGCGTTCTTGATTTCAGAGATACAACACTCAACTATTGTTTTTCGTATGGTCACTACATTGGATTTTTGCATTTTTGAAAAGTCTGTTTTTTTCTGATAACTTTGACGTATCACTCGATATTTTCGAATCTTACCTGCTGGTCAAAATTGGCAAAAAATCGTTTTTGCGAAGAGTGCTTGCAATGCCAAAAATTTTGTTTAACAAACTAACTTCTGATAGTTCAATTGAACTTGGAAGCTTACTTGCATAAGAACCAAGCTTATTTTAAATTAGGAACGACATTTGAAGTTATAAAAGTTTTTTCTTCGCAAAACAGAACGGTCATAAAAGATGCTCGAATATTCCACTATTCAGAATCAGAATCAGAATATTCTCTATTGTCAGAATAAAAAGTTATTCTTAGTCCAGTTCTCATGGTTTTCACTTGAAAAAATAAAATCAAAAATTACAAAATTCAGTTTTTTTCCATTAAATCAAAAACTAAAAATGATACATAAAATTTTCTTTCACATAATTGTTCAGCATGAAAATGCTCAACTCTGCCCCAATTCAACCGACCTCGTATCTCTTATAATAACTGAGATACCCATGGTTAAGGTCGCAAAACGGGCTCCCTGTTTGTCGCTATATTTTTTCTGTAACCATTTTGCCGCCTCAAAATAATAAAGATCATTTTCAGTTCGCTTGATATTCGCGCCACCTGGGGGCCAAAATATGAACTCGTAGTATGTCATGTACTTTGCATGGGTATGGGTGAGTTCAGTTGAAACATATAATAAAATAGAATAATGAAATAATGAACTTGGTATTTCGCACAGAAACACATCAGAAGTTTATTGGGTTCATATATTTCGTCATCATGATGAATCATCAATTCATCATGACATTTTAGTCATGTCAACATGAACATTTATCATATAAGGTGAATCATACAACAGTATTCTTTCGGAATGGTTGATTATTCTCTCCAAATCTGATTGATTATTCTCTCCAAATTATATATTCAGACGTTTTAATTTCCCCATTTTTTCCATTATCCTTTCATTATTTGCGATCATACTTTCAACATTTCCTATTTTGTTTTGCTGTGATAAAAGTTGATATTCTTCAAAGGAAACGTCTAGGAAATTCCAGATAAGTATTCGACACCTAATGAAGCAAAACTTCTTCAGAGGGGGTGTCGGATTTTAATAAGGCGGATTTGATGGAAATAATGTTTTTTATTTGCCAATTACCGACCAAGAGAATGGATGATTCGTGACTCTGGAAAACTGGTGATACGATACCTTAGTTACGATTGTTACAAACATGTCATAATTAATATAATGATGGAAATGAGACCTGGTGGCGCTACTCTTCAACTGTTTCAGCAGACAAATCCTTGATTTGAAACAATTGAATTTCAGCTCATTACGTGGGGTTCTCATGTACAACAATAAATGGCGATACTGTCGAAAAATATTCGAAGAATTTTCTTTCAATCATGTACGATACATATTCGCATCAAACTCATTGGAAAATGGCTCCATGAAATTGTTAGAAACGATTAGAAGTCATTCAGAATCAAATATTCACATTTTCGTATTGACACCTGCAGTAACCTGTAAATTTGGTTGATATCGCGGCTTCACTTAGCGAGATTCACCTACGCCATGTCACGTTATTCACGTTTTATCGAAGTAGGCGAAATCAAGAGATTTGGGACCAGTCACAGGATAGGAAGTGGTTTCACCAGTCTATCTATCCACCTCTATTAATAGCTTTACCTGGTACTAAATTGGAGCACAATAAAACTACCATATATAGCAATATTCAAGCACACTAAAACTAAGAGCTACCAAACTCCAGCATCCATGAATAAACGCTGAAAGGTTTCACGACAAAACTAGCAAGTGCGCTTTTTTAGCATCAAGTCACAAAAACAAATAATACGATATGGCCATCCTCCTGCCATCTGTAGGAACATATTGAAAAACCAAAACAACTGGTTGTAGGGAATTGGCAAATAAGTACATGAATATTGATATACAGGGGCATTCTGCTTCACTAGATAGTAACAAATGAAAACGTTGGTGATTGATAGATATTGAATAATAATAGATTCATTATAACTTACATGATTTGTAACATTTTGGTGGGATGAGATTATCTGAGGTACATAGGTTTTCATACAATTCAATATAATTCATAAAATAATCTACAACCGTATAATTCATACATCCGAATTTTCTCATGATAAAGATTCAACTGCATTCCTCAATGATGACATGATTTCAGTTGGTGCAAGTCCATTTGCATCTCACAAAAAATCAATACATATCAATGTAGGTGCTATTGAGAGTTATTTGACCCAATTAGCACCAATCTCATATCTTTATTCGCAAAAAAATATTCGTTTAATTTAAATGAACCTACATGTCGATAACGTGGTATATTTCGCCAAGCATGTAGTGACGGAATGCAAATGAATACTTACATCATAAATTGTGTACGCTATCATAATCATGTACAGGGGTGTATCGAAAGTCAGTACCAACTACCTTATTTCAAATGAAAAACTACATTTTTCCTCACAAGTTTCGGTTGGTCTTCCGATTAAAGTCCGTGTCTCACGGTCAAACTATTTGATCAAATCTGTTTGACGTGACGTCATTTCTGTCTATTTGATTCAAATATTTGAAATGTGCAGAAATCCTGTTCACACGATTTGAAGAAGTTTGTTCAAACAGTTCAAAAATTGATTGATCATAACGGAAGATAAATCTACATTCAAAGTGGAATCTCGCTTTTTCAACAATATATATAAATAATACACAAAAATCTCTAAACATTTATTTCATGGTAAGTTGCGCATCCCTTCAGAGTTAGTGAAATAGAAACGAAACTACCTCAGTTCCCTATTGAATTGTGTTTGTAAAACATTGAACAATGCCTCAACTCCTGTTTCTATGGAATATATTAGTACTTATTATCAATTGAAAGGATGACTCAGAACACCTACCACTTATTTGGCCGTGAGAATGACTAGCAATATCATTCAATGCATCTGATATCACTCTTGTGGTCATCTTTTTGTCTGATGTTATACGAAAGTTATTTATTGCTTCTATGGAGATCTATTAGGAACGTTACTTGCTCCTCGGTCCAATTTCAAGTAGCAGACATTTCCAACAGTCCAAAACTCAAGTCTATTAGTATTCTGACGTTTCGATTTTCGGTGTCAACAAAAAACTTTAACCTTAGTTTTTCATCAAACAGGTAAAATATTTAGAACATATTCTAATTTCAGCTGCTGTTTGATGTGACGTCATTGATGACATCACACTTTCATAGTTTGATCAAATAGTGTGACCGTGAGACACGGACTTTACAGTTCAGAAAACATGATCTATGTAAACTTATCTTTTAGAGTTTACGTATAGATTCCTCTTGAAAATAAAATGAATTTCACAAACCATAATTGAAATCAGGAAATCAAATTTGTAGAGCAGGGTTGATACCAATGGTTGAATATAATGTCACCCTATATCTACTTGTCATAAAGTTTTGGTCATTTCGGAGATCTATCGATTGAGAAACCAACTTAGGAGCTCCCAGTACGCATGAAGTATTCCTAATCTGATGGCTTTATAGACATGAATTTCTTCAAACGAGAAATGTATTACAATACCTACCAAATGAAGAGTGTGCAGAAATATCGAATCAGTCGAATAACCTAAAAAGTTATATAACATTCCCCACCTAATTTTCAGTAGTAATACCACAAGTGATTCGATTTTCTCGATAAAGTCTGTTGATTCATTCCATACGAAACTGAGTTGCTTGGAAACATCACGAGTCCGCAGTACTGAGATAAATCCAATCACGAATGAAATTTTATTAGACTATTTCACAAACAGACTAAATGGTTGGAATTGATTAATTCGATGAAATTTTTCTCAAATCCGCTCATTTTGAAATGTGTGCACAACGTAATTATTTTATGTGACGTTCAACTGTTACATATACAAATAAGCATATGATATCTATGTATACAAAGCTGACAACACCTAACTTGACAGGCCAATCAGAGTCAAGAGTCAAGTTCTTGTTATCGATAATTCGAACTCGACTAGAGCTCCTGATTTGTTCATTTGGCAAGTGCGTGAAATAGTCAAGGTAATTTGAAAGCAAATTCGATATTTTATCTATGATGATCTCCCCTTAGCATTTTGAAGTTTTGTTTCCTTTCACCTAATGTGGGATGGCTATATATGTTATCTCTGATTTTTCTTCATTTTTGTCTTTCACCACAGATGGTCATGCATTTTCGAATAGTATAGGTATTTATGTTTTTGTGACATTCTGTTTTTCAGTCCTTCATATTGTTCGGTAAAGCTAGAATATTCATTTACGTAACAAATCCGGAAAATACTGTTTTTTTGGATGAGTGGACAAAATTCTAGGACGAGCGTAGCGAATCCTGGAAGTCTGCGAGTCCCAAAAAACTGTTCTCGGGCGTGTTGCGTACACAATTTTATCGGCAACCGTGTAGAATAACAGATCAAAGAAACACATTTCTTTCAAAAATTGAAATGTGAGCTAATTTCATGTCAGATAGCTGTCAGTCGTTATTTTGCTGCTATGGTAATGATCAACTGCATTTATCAAAACCATACTACCAAGATTTTCATATTTACAATGACAACAACGATGTGATTCTTTCCGGCCTAGTCCGGGAAGTACGTACTTCCCGGACTAGGCCGGAAAAATGCCACTTTCTCAAAAAAAAATCGTCTGGAAAGTACGTACTTTCCGGACGGTAGCCGAAAAAGGATATTCTATATCAAGTTTGATGTTTCTAAATTGGAAAAGCAGATTATTGTATTTCATGATTATTTTAAATATTCAACTGATATTTGAATTTGTATATTAAAGTTTGATGTGTAGTAGAATTATATGGTTATTATAAGTACACGTTTGGAAATAAATACTCAAATGATAATGATTACGATGAACATCAAATTGAAGTACCCACCAATACTTATTGTCGATACGAGCCTAGTGATTTTGTATAGTCATTTTTATAATAGATATATTATCAGAATCAAGAGTAGTACATGAATGTTTTCTTAGCAGTCGTATGACTTGTACTTGGGTTTTATCACAATTATAAAAACATGCATCCATCGAACTGTATTCCCAATTCCTGGTTTATACCACTTAATACTGAATTATAACGAATCAGGCTTCTGAATCTGGGAACATACTATCGATGCATGTTCCTCAAAATTTCAGTTTGTGATTATATTAGTTAAGATAGAGAATTGTGTTGATACATTTCATAAAGGTTTCCCATTTTATATAATTTTTAATGTAATAGTAAAACTGGATATATTTATATCGTTTTTAATTTCCTCTATACTCTACTTCCGAATAAAGCTCGTACCTACGTAATATTCACACGCAAAGAAAAAATCTGTAGAAATTACTAGAATCGAAGTGATTTTTACTGATGGTTTATGCAGTTGATGTATGGACAGAAATTGGTATCGGATCCCACTATAAAAAGGTAACTCTATCCTAACGCTATCCTAACTCGTACAAGTTTACTATGTAAACTTCTGAGGGTTGCTAAGGCAACTAGGATAGTGGTTAGAAAAAAAATTCTTGCCAGTGAACACTACTATTGAGTCCAAGTAAATTGAGTCAACTTACTGATCACACCATATTAAAAGTCAACCTCATTAGGAACACGTTTTTTTTTTTGCTTTGGATATCAACCTTTAGCTACACACATTACGTTGATTTCTTATTCTCAATTTTTTTAACTGTAGGACTCATATAATTATTTTGTTCGCTATAACAAATTCTACAATTATACAATACAAATATATAACTTTATCCTCCGTTGCTAATAAGTTTTGAATACTAGTGGAAATTGTAATTTCAGTTGTTGGAGTTTGTTCATAAAATTATTAATTCCAGGAATGTTTTCACAGTTGAAAAAGGCATAATTCAAATCAGCACGGTTGATAAGTTGATATTCGTACATCATTGAGGAATAGTAAATTACACAATACTGGAAGAGTACTACTTCCTTGTATCAAATATTGTATTCAACCGATGGGCACAAGTAGTCTTCATTTTTTATTCAGTGAAATGAACTTTACATGATAGATTAAAATACATCTTTATTACCGGTAATGGAATACTCTCAACCGATTTATTGTAATCCCTTCTATAGTCATTGATGGTATTCATGATTATAGAACAAGAAGCAAAAATTCTTCCTGAGCTTCAAATTTCGAAGGCCTCTCTGATGAATTTTCAATCATTTTCAATAAAGTGGTAACGGCTATAGCGCCGTCGCTTTACTGTTACAAAGTTGATCCGGAGTAGATTTCTCTAGGAAAGTTTTGATGTCTCTTTTGGTACTCTTCTTACAAATCGTACTGAATCTAGAATAAACAATTACCTAGTTCGTTTTTATAAGTATATAATGAAAAAGTCGTTTTTCGTACCCCATGTGTATCCCATCAGGTTATGTCTTCAGTATCCCATCGATGCCTTCATCTCTCGTAATCATAACCCTTCCTTGAAATGTATTATAGGCATTCCATTTTTGTATCACCATTAGCCATGGATCCAGAGAAATTTTCAACCATCTTGTAGACGAAAGTATTTGTGTTTCTATACGAAATAAATCAACCTACATAACAATCACAATTTACCAAAAAATCTCTATCATTACCTCTATTTTCGCTTTTTTCATTTTTCTTCTTAGCTAGTCCTAGTTTAATCATTCTCCTCCTTTCATTGCAATATTGATCATAAAAAATCACTTAATCAACCATTCTGTCTCTGACACATTCATACCCTGAATCGTTTTCTAATTTGTGCGTAATCCTCAAATGTCCAATGAGTGCCTTCAATGAAGCAAAATACCGATGAACAACAGAAACATCTCATCTTCACCTCGATTCTGATGGCACACTAGCTGCGAAAAAGAGATACCTACTATCTCAATATCTGAGGAAAAACGACTATTTGAATGTTTGTTTTTCAATCAATGAACAGCATTATGACGATATTATTAGTCGCCGAATGGTTTATTACATTGCTTCGGAAGAGTAAGTGCTTATTTTCAGTTCTGAGTTGAATTTACTTTGCAAATCATGTATTTTGAATGTGAATAGAAATGTGAACTGTCGATATATAGTTATTCAGTTTCATTTGGATCAGTTCACTTTATCATTTTCTGAGATTAATTTCACTAATGTGATAGTGAATATTTCTGATTACATTGCAAGAACTACTGGCAGTGATTTTCAATATTTTCTCACACAGATTTTCAGGTTAAAATCACAATGAGGAATGGTGAATACATCACCTATGATTTCTTATTAGTAAATTAATGAATATTACTACGAGGTATAGTACTATCTACTTTGAATTAAATGTCATTCGCAGACTGGTATACATTCCTAATCGAGTTCCTAATGGTATATTGAGGAAAACTATTTTCACAGTTGGGATGACTAGGATTGCTCTTAAGAAGTATCATCAGGAAATTTTCATTAGCTGGAACTGTGATTCATCAGATGGATATTTCTTAGTGTGTATGAAGGTAATTGATTCATAATTTCACTAGGTTGAAGTACGAAAAGTCGCCCCAATGGAAGGTTTGATACCTCTTTGTCGGTATTCCAGAAATTAGCAAGATAAGTTCGACGCAATGGGTCTGAATCTATCTGATATCTATCAGTTTAGAAGGAAAGTGGATGTTGAGAAATACCTCAAATCTGAATGAGTTTTCTTTTCCATAGAAACGTATTATGATTGTAATCAAGGTGGATATAGGATGGTGAAACAGCTCTTCAATTGTTTCTGCGAAAAACTTGTAGATCGTTTGAGAAGGTACTAATATTTCCACGACTTGAAAGAAGATAGCGGTAAGATCGATTATCAAAGAAGATTTCTGTAGCTAACGTATTTCTGTGGTTCACATCTGACAGACGTGACTTGAAACGACATTAAAACAATAAATTTTCGATAAATCTTGAATGAATATTGATATTTTGACTCTTCTCGATCATTTTTCATCTAGAACAGATTAAACTGATACAAGTATGACAGATGCACAGTTTCTCTGTTTTACCGACACAAGGTATGTCGCCATCTCTGATAACTTCAGGAAATATTACTACGGTATGAAATCAAGTAGGCAAAGGTCTACAGTTTATTTTAGTGTTTGTTAATAGGAAGCTGTTTCACCATCCTATATCCACCTTGATTGTAATAAATTATAGAATCAGAACAGATTTGTCAGAATACTATCAAATAAAACCTTGTACAAAAATCCAAATCTCCTGGCTGATATTGCCATCACGATCCTATTGAAGATTCTCATCACTCTCCCTGAACAATGGTGGTGTACATGATGCATGAGATTATTTTTTCGAGTGAAATAATCACTGTTTATTGATGGAGGCATCTATACGTAGATAGCGGATTGTAGATTGTAGGGAGGTTGTTGAGGCTGTACAGCTGTACAGGGAATCTTTAATATATTCGAGGCCCGGGATTCCAAGAGTTCCTGCAAAGTTTATCAGTTTTCATGGAGCTAGGTTCCTGATATCAGAGGGCTTCAAGAAGGCCCCTTTCAGGATCTTAAGCCTTTTGCAGAAAAGCGCCAGGCATTCTCAAAGCAAATGTTCGTACTTTCGTCTTCTGGTAAATGGAACCAACACTGTTTTACTAGGATTGACATCGGGTCTTTCCTCTGCGCACCAGCTTCTGATTGTGTTTGGGGCTACTTGCATGCGATTGGAAATTATCCCGTCATGTCTGCCCCTAATAGCGACAACCGCCATAATCTTTAGTCGTAAAACCAGAATCACGCCTTGTATATTATATATATGTTGGTCCAAGCAAGTCAAAGTCAAGTATACTATCATCGGAAATCGACATCCATTACGAATGTCAAATATAATGGGAGTTTGCATATCCAACTTGGTGGAGAGATTATTCGATTATCCTCTGAAAAACGAACGGAAATGTGCGTATGAAAACGATGAGCCAGCACAAGATAGTAAACTTCCAGAACCCCGAGATAAACAATGAATAATTACTCATTGCATTCCAGATAACAGTACAAAAGACCTAGTGAAATCCAATTATGATAAACTTGTGGAAGAATTTAGTCGTACACTATTGGAGAGGAGAACAGAGAACCGCGAAAAAATCAATGGTCAAACTTGGGAGGAACGGAATATACTAACTCAGTTTCCAGAGTGGAATGAATCAACCTTATCATATTTGCATAGTCTATATTTGTCATTCTGCAGCAATGATAATATGTTGATAGACTTTGAAGCGTTGTGAGAGAATTTAAAAAATCAATGATAACTATTGATTATTATTTTATATGTTTCAGCTCGTGCATTCTAGAATGTCTAGGTAATGAGAGTCCTGAGGAAGGAAGGAAACAAAGATTCGAAATAACCGATCATAATAGAGATGGCTTTATAGGATACAAAGACTATTTACAGGTTAGGAATGATAACTAATACTCAATACTGAAAGAGAAAATAGTCTATCCAATTGAAATATCAAAGTTTGAAATGATGTCATGTCTTAGGAAGAAAGAAACATTTGCCATCTGTTGCATGGACTACGAGCAGATACAATTCAATGTTCTGCGTGGTATTCACCAGGAAAGTAGTTATTTTCTGCTCTAGTCTACCAGATATTCTAATTGGATGTTATATTTTCTATATCAACATTTTTGTCCAATCTATGGCTTTTCCATTTATTAGCTTAGTCGAGCTCTCAGTCACTTCCTAATTCTGTAACTTGAGAGATTTGTTTCTGGAGTGTCTCACGGTCTCTTCTCGGATAACTACCCTGCACTGATGAGGGCCAATAAGACCGAAACCGGTCTGTGGGTTGTTAGGCGTGCCTGTCTCGATGTGAATTTGTCACGTCTTAGGAAGAAAGAAACATTTGCGATCTGCATTCACAGTGTGAATCGTCGCATGGACTACGAGCAGATATAATTCAATATTCTGCGTGGTATTCACCAGGAAAGTAGTTGTTTTCTGTTCGTAGTCTACCAGACATTCATTTCAAACTATGTTTGACATTTGATTTGAATAGAATCTTTCAAAATGTTTGTCCAGTTTATGGCTTTTCCATTTTTAATACTTTATACATCACATTGCAATGGCTCTAATACGCAATGTTACTGGATATCTTTTACATTCTCATCATATATCGTTTTCAAAATGTGCTTTAGTGAATTGAATTCTCCTCAATGAAATAAAATGCACAGTTGCATACACAAAGTTGGCAAATACTTAAAAGCAGTTTTTTTTTTCAGTTGATCTATAATTTCGACTTATCCACTGATTCAAGAGATAAAGTGCCTCGCTATGCATCTTCGAAGATTGCTGAGAAAACTAGATATGTGAATAATTTATCTATAGGAGAACAGCTGGAACACGGACTATTCTAAACAATTTATGGTCTCTTCATCAATACACGGCCTTCTTTATGAACAGGCCGGGAAGTAATTGACTTGGCAACGTCGATCTAGTCCCACCGCGCTCGCTCGTTTGTACATCAGTATTTGGATAATCGTGTCGGGATCTTTGTTTATCTCGTTGTTTTCGGTCGAATAATTGATATAATCTTATGAAATTTGGTGCAATATTCATAGAAGAATAAGGTTTTGTGAAGAAGAAAGTGTCGATATAATAATCAGTGCGGAAATTACCATGAATCTGGTGTTGTTTTAGTTGTGTGCGAGGTTGAGTGTTTGTTCGAAGTGAGGTTATAGTGGTTATAGTGAATGAAAATGCCTAGGAAAAGTTGCGTTCCTGAATGCAAGACAAGTTATGTATCTACTCTGAAAAGGGAGAAAGCCAAGAGTACTTTCTCCTTTCCTAAGAATGAAGATTTGAGAAAAAATTGGTTGAAAGCCATTCCTATAGAAGAGATTGGCAACCGTCCAAAAGTTCTGCAGTTGCAGCGTTCATTTCGAACAGGGAGAGTTTATCAAATTTGTGAAAACTATTTCTTCAGAAGGTACCTTAAATGACACTCCTTGTTTACCGAGGTTGAGAGAAAATGCTGTCCCTTCAATTCTTCCAAATTTGCCACAGTATTTATCGATAACAAAATCCGTTCATCGAAAGAATCCAGAATGTAGATGACAAAATCAAATCCATGAGATTGAATTGTTAGTGCAAAATTTTGAAATTTCTGACATTATTAATAGTATTGATGATTTATTGAACAATTATTCCATAAAGTTGACAATATCTGATTCCTGGAAGATTAAAATAATTGGTACAAAGATGTATGTATGTATTCTTCACATTAATTCTGGAAATGCTAATTTGAAAATGAACCCATCATAGATAATGACCTCAATATCAACATTTTTGTAGAGGACAATGAGCTTGGTTTCAAAAAATTGAATTGGATTTTTAGTTTTGATAATTCAGAAATGATGTAAAATGTTTAAAAACGACTATAATCAGGTAACTGCTAGTGCTATGATTTGAAAACATTGTGATTACTGTGAACTATAAGTATCTCAATACCACACTATGTGTATGTTCATGAATTAAAACATGATAAATAAATTACAATATTATGATTCGAATGACGGTCGTCGCTGTGTGCATAGGCGAATGTGAGCAACGGTAGGACTACGGCTGCGGCACTTTGCGGTGTTGCCTTGTTTTGTTCCAGGCCTGTTTGAAGAGGGCCGTGATCAATACCTACTAAATAATCTTATTGTGTTGTAGATGTACCAATGACTTCTAGCTAGTTTCTGAATGGAGTGCTGATATCTAGCATAGAGCAGTTGAAAAATAAACACACTATCAATAAAGAGTTTGAATTCTGAATTAATGGGAGAGCGTATTTGCGGTAAAATCCTTGTTTTTTTATGTTCTGGTTCTCACGAAAAGAGATATCCTGATCCAATAGTTTCAGGATATGTTTAGGTGCCGCACTCCAAATATGGGAACATATTCCAGGACAGGTCGGATTTGTGCCTTATAGATCAAAAGCAGCTGACTGATGGCAGTGAAATAGCTCTTGGCTCGAAACAGAAAACTAAGAGACCAGACACACGCGAAATCATATTCAAGTTATTCACATGACTGTCATAAAACGTAGCCCCTATATACACTCTGTGATGAATGTATTGCTATCTTGGTTATTTGAAGAGCTTTAAAATCGGTTAAATGGGAAATGTTCTTCGAAATTTTATTCAGAACTGCTATTACATTCCCACAATTGCCTTTGGTTTTCGAAATAATCATGTATCTCGATTGTACGAAAAGATACGGTATTAAAAAAATTGAACAAAAAGATATCGTTTTCAGTTTTTGAGATAATTACCAAAACTTCGTTTTTTCAAGGTCGCCATTTTGAATTTTTGCTTCATTAAATAGCGTTTTTCAATGACCCGTATGAAAACGTCATAAAGCACACTGTTTTGTTATTTAGAAAGTACCTCATATCACCATGGTGTTGTTATTTGAAACAGAAAAGCACACGTATTGAAATGAAAAATATCACACGCTCGCCGGAATTGATAGAAATAATTAGGTATATTAGTTGGTACTCACTGTCAAATCAAATTCATATTATTACATATTGAAATTTCTGTATCGTTTCGAATTATACCGAGAATTTTTTAGGTATCTATTAATTTCAATGTGACAATGATACATAACCTCCTGAATTCACTTTGTTAAAAATTAGGGTCAGTGACTGGAACTATTTCTATACATGTCTGATGATGTTGATGACAGCGGGTAAGATCATTCAAAAAGTACGGCTACAGTTTTTTGCGCGGCTTGCATCAGTTGCATGTTGCATCATATCACAGTATCTCAGATGTTTGCACTATTTACGTTTGACAAGGAGTCAGTGACGCACTAACGCTCTTGTACACTACGTACTTCTATGGTTATGTATTCCTGGTTGCGTGGTTACTGGCGCTAGCAGGCGTATGGTATCAAATATCAGTAAAAATGTTTGTCCAAACAAAACTAATTCAATCAATCAGTAATTCACATAATAAGGAATTGTCGGAGAAGTATTCTAATATCATCTTGAATATGGAAATGAACTGCTTGATATCGAATAAAAACCACCTTAAATTATAGAGACCGCTCAAGTTACATTTTTGACAAGACTTCACGCGAAATGAAAGTATTCGAAGTCGTATGAAAAATAGTGTAAAAAACTCGTTAGAAAGTGCATTTCCTTCACTAGCAACGTTTCCGCACTGACCGCTACGCGGCTCGTGCTAAACGACTACTCGTGTGAAATATGTCACTTTCCACACTTGTTGTGTAATATACTATTTCACAAAATTTATCATAACCTGGTATTTCATTCCGAATCAATACTGAAATTATTAATCTGAAAATTTACAAATAAATTGAGCTAATGTGCTCGATCCTTGTCATTGGTAACAGCTCAATACGAGTTGTGTTTCGAGTGCTCAATGGAATAAATTTTTCAGTTTTGTACTGAGTATTTCGAATTAACGAACCCAAGTAGAAATATCGTAACAATATTTATGTACTCTGTCTACAAACCAAATTTCACTTGTTCACCTGCAGAATCAAAAAATTATATGTGTAGAGTTAAATTTGCCAGCTGATTTTCATTGAATTTACAATTCTACCCTCGATTCTACCTCTGTCTTGCATTTTTATTCCAAAGTCTTATTGATATCGAATTCAAAAAAGAAATCCAAGAGATTATGGCTTGTCCATTCCAATATATCTACACAAACAAAAAAAATTCATAATCATTATAGAAGCTATTTTTATAATAATAATTAACGAGCTATATTGGATACCAAAAAGGCTACCGACCGAGGTCCTTCAGCCTTTGTTACACAGTTATTATATTAAGTTTACAAACATCATCATTTTCATGTACAGGATATGGAATTATTGTATTTTGTTAGTTTGAAAAGCTATTTTTATATTATTCTGAAAAATTTAAATCTGCGAATTTGCCATGTTTTCAAAAATGTAATTGAACCTTTTTTTTGATAAAAATTTGAAAAAATATATTTAGAGACAAATATCCTTATTGAATATTGGAATTATACTGCCCTGTGAAGATATTTCAGCGACCTCTTATGGAGAAGCTGAACACATTGCAAATTTACTGATTTCAAATTTTCTTAATAATAAAATAGAAATAGCTTGCGAACATCACGAAATATTATCTCAAATATAAGTAACTGTTGGTTTCACTAATGAATTTCATTCTGAGATATGTATTTTTGATGGCAATAAATTGCTTACTTTTTCAGATTCAGATATTCAGATTGAGATTCGGATTCATTCATTATTAAATTAAATGCCATCAAATTGGTACCAAATTGTTATATAAATTATCTCTGAACAAAATTATAAAAAATTATAATAATGTCATCTCATATTTTCATCAGAACTTGTACATAGCTATCAAATGTATTTCTCAAAAACTTTTCCATATAACAATGTCTGATATTTTTTCAATTGAGTATTTCTTGATATATAAGATGTTTAATTTTTTTGAATTTCCTGCTCAACACGAGAAAAGTGAGAAAACAAACGGCACTTCACAACGTTTTTTATGGTTTCTTTTGATGCAGAAGCAATGGAACTCATCGATAATTTTGTCAAAGTAATTAATAAAAAATGTCCCATATGACAACCGTACGTGGTATTGAGCATGTATTGAGCACCATACTGTGACCTCACTAACATACGTATCTGACAGTTATCTGTGTCAAAAACATATAATGAACAAATTTCAAGTGAGCCCTCAGCAATGGCGATGTTCAAGAGTATCGGAGAAGTGTGCGATGTCGTTTCACTGGTAGTCTACTGCACTGACAATACTATGATGTTAACAGTAGACAATATCGAACATTGGATACCATGCGCGAAAGTTACTCCGGGTCAATCCTGGGAAAGAACCATTGGAAAAGAAGTAGAAGATGTGAGTATCCAGTTTCGTGAGTATGCATAATATTCCGAACTCGGTAAATATATAGTTATCGGGATCCCCCTATAGAAACATGCGGTTTTGCGGAATTTTCGTAGTTTGGCCTCCTGATGTGCTGCACACCTCACTAGTTGATAAGAAGTTGAATTATTTTTTGATAGGCCGAGCGGATTTGTCCTATATGTAAGCTACATATGTTATTAGGGTGAGGTTTTACAGGCGGATGAATAACAACGGTATTGAATAAATTAATATAAATATGAAGTATTCATTAAAAAAAATAACTACTGACATACAGGAATGTTATCAAGATTTATATTTACTCTTGCAAGAACCATATTATTTCACATAAAAGAATACCAAATCGGGTTTACAATCATACAGGTAATTATCCCATAAACGAAGTTGACCAGTAACTTATATTTTCGGCGCTTTTGAGATTCATCTGTTTATGACTTCATTTAGGCCGTGCCGCCTACAGTACAGTCTTCTTTGGACGTGATTAGTTTATCTGTATTTGACATTTGATATTTGATTACTTTTTACAATCATGATACATTACATCCGTGCGTAGCACATTGAACAAAAATTGTTGGCGCTCTCAACGAGATTCAGAGATACGGCGCCCCAATGACAGGAGAACGTGGTTTTAGGCATATGTTCTACCCGCTTATTCTCCACCAATTTCAGCTCGAAATTGTTCCTTCTTTTAACCAGCACAGTCAGTCTGCAGGATAATCTAGAGATGGTGTGATGAAGCAGGGCTCTCTGTGAATCCCACAAAAACAGAGGAAAAAAGACGGGTTCAAGCCACCCACCATGTTTGGCAGAGAGTTGGAGTTAGTCCAACAGATCAAATACCTGGGATTGGTTCTGGATTCTGGACTTTCATGGAGACCACACGTGGAAAGGGTTCCGCAAAAGTCGGTAGCAATCCTATGGTAATTGAGGAGGGTTGTTGGGAAAACGTGGCGTATCACCCGGTTTTATGCGCTAGCTGTTCACAGCAGTCGTAAGACCAAAGATCCAGTATGGATCGGCTATGTGGTGGCCTGGCGCAGAAACCAACACAATTAGTCGAAAGCTCAGTAAAGTTCAGAGGATGGCATGCCTGGCAATAACAGGAGTAATGGGGACATCAACGCCTACAGCAGCACTAGAGGTAATGTTGGGACTACCGCCGCTTCCGATCTGGATTAAGAAGGAAGCAATGGCGGCCCACCTGAGGATGCGCGACTCAGGAAAGGAGAAGCGATAGGTCACACAAAAATCGCGAACTTGGTGGAGCAGGAGATCCCTATTTCCACCCTCATTGTGAATAATGCGCAAGATAAGATCAGATGGAATAAGAAGTTCACTCTTACTATCCCAAGTAGAGAAGAATGGGAAGGTAACACAATAGAGTTCAAACCTGTGAGTCTAGGATGTTACACAAGCCTCGGGCGCAGGAATCTTCCTGGAAGGAAGGGATTCACGAGAAAGCTACTCGCTAGGAATATACGCTACGGTTTTTAAAGCTGAAGTGTTTGCAATTTTGGCCGCAGCAGAGAAGCAGGAAGTGAAAGAGGGGCCGGATAGTCATGCACTATTCACAGCTATCTGCCACCCCAGACCGGGCTCAGCACTGGTACAGAAATGTGGTGACGCTCTTGAGAAATTAGCCGAATCCAAAGAAGTTAACCTAGTATTGGTCCCAGGTCATGAAGGGGTGCCCGGAAACGAGACAGCTGACGAACTCGCCAGACCCATATCAGGGATGCCGTTTTGGGGACCGGAACCTGTACTAGGCATAACAAGAAGCCGTCTGCTCTTGAAGAATGGGCAAACGAAGCGTTAAGGAATTATTGGAGGAATATCACCGGCTGCAGGCTGAGTACTTAAATCGAAGACAAAGTGGCTACTAGGCAGAGATCGTCAAGTAATGCAACTCCCCCTCATAGGAGTACTAACAGGACACAACAGGTTGAACAGACATCTATCGACAATGGGTGTGGAAGATAACTCCACCTGCTGCGAGTGTGAAGAAGACGACGTAATGTCAATTAACTTTCTCGGCGAGTGTGAAGCGTATGGAAGGTTGCGATATGAAATATTTGGAGTTGATAAACTTTAACAGGAGTAATTCATTTACTTTGAATGGACGGGCATAGTGGTTTCAATCAGAAGGTCTCGGAGGTTTGAAAAGGACAACTAGTGTGAAGGAAGCGTAGATATGTGCATATAGCAGGAGTTGGCAAAAAAGGGCCCATGACGGCCTACTTGCCAGGCACCAGCCTTCCCACTACTAATACTACTACTACTAGCACAATCTACACACTCCAATTGAACATTTCCAACACATTTCCACAAATAATTCACTTGTAAAATAACAAAAATCATTATTCTTTCTAGCATGAAAAAAAATATATAAATTTTGACATTCCAACGATTTTCAACCTCAACAACCTGCAGACCGGTTTCGGGCTTATTGGCCCACATCACTTGAGTTTCTCATAGTCATTCGGTTATGTTATTTCAGATTTTCGGTGTCAACAATGTGGACAAAATCTTGCGAATATCCAAAATATGGATACCAAGACACTCCACAGCTTTTCTTCTTCACGTCATCTTCGTTTTCTCCGTTGATCCTGCGTTGAAAAACAAAGCAAAAAATTCAATGGGCAAGGTAATCATCGAGTGAATTTGAAATAATAGGTGATAATAGTTGTATTCTTAAATACGGAAACATGTCTGAAAACAAAATGTTAATTGGTAATGTATGAAGCAAATGGCTAGATCATTCCTTTTTATAGTTGTATATACCTGGTATAGAAGGAAATATGGGAATCGTACTATGAAAATATTTTACTGTCAACCGCGAGATCATATTCATAGATCTTACTGCTTACGCTATATCCGGCATCCTGTAGTAATTTTTAGGTCAAGAGGGGTCTGCAAGATATTAAGTACTATGGTCACGTGGGACAACACATTTGTATGGTCAACAACTAAAACGACCAATCAATGGCTTAGTACTTTCAACCCCTCCCCCTCCCGAACCTACAAAACAAGTAACCTGGATACCGGATCTAGCGTAAGCAATAGGATCTATGATCATATTCGGTCATAACGTATTCCAACGAAACCTAATTTAATAGAATCATAACAATTTGTAAGAACATGAGATCGATTTTCAGTATTTCGTATTCAGAACATTAAATATTTCACCAACATTCTGATAAAAACAGAAAATATTGCTACTTCTTCCATTCAGGTCAAAAGTGTAACTTCATCTGCTCAAAGTATTTCAATAAATCAAAATACAACTATTCAATAATGTTTCGTGTGGAAATTCCAATATCTATTTCCTTTCCTCTCATCGACTGGCATGCAGAATGTTTTTCCCTAAATATACCTAGGTTTTCCCCTCCTATACAGTCAAAAGATAGAAAAAACAAATACACTTTGGAGGTTATGTACGATGATCACTAGGTAGCATCTGTCTGCTGTTTCCAGCTGGTGTTTCAAAACCATCAAGAACTACTATTCTTGTGTTATCTCTCTCCACCCTATTGCTTCTATTTTTCTTCAACCTTCTCTTTGCTACAATTTTCTTGAACAGTTAAGAATTATAGCTGAAATTTCGAGTAGGTACATAGACATTGATATGATTATATGTCAGTAGGTTATATGATAGTGCTGAAGACTACAGCCTTAACAAATATTGCAACAATTGATTTGGAATACATGCGGAAGGTAAACACTTCCTTTGCATCATCCAACCAATAAGCAATTGAAACACAGAAGTTTCCAAAACCAAAAGATCCTTTCTACAATGTTGTACCAGAAGATTAGACAACAGTTTTGTCAAAAGAGGATTAACAATTACCTACCAATTAGGTAGCCTCCATCGGTCAATCTGAACTTGATGAATGATTATATCTTTTTCGAAATATTTGAGGTATCAATCTATATTTGAAAAATGATTTCTCACTGTAGAATTCTTACTCAGGCCCCTGCTTACCATCTCATTATGATATTGAATGAAATAGAATGTAACTAATTGTATGTACCTACCTATACAACATATTTTTTCGATATTTGAATTTTACTATCTCAAACTATTTTATCATGAAGATATAAATGCCTATTTATTCTGTCCTATACTCCATAGATGATAAAAATTTTAATGTTGAAAGGAATTTCAAAACATTTCAGTGAACTACGTTGATCAAAAGTATTGATATTTTTTGCGAAATTTTAGTTTTTTCGACTGTATATTTGCTGAATAATAAATATTATAGCCTGTAATCTGTAATATCCTCGGTAATCATATGAAAAATATAAATATATAACAACTGTCGATGGAAACAATGAAGTAGATTCGGATTGTATGATTCTCATTGTAGTAATTTTGACCACAGAGTAGAAAGTTAATTTCAATGTGAATAGAAAATCAAATACTGATAAGGAAAGTGATCAAAAATACTATCGAATGAAGGAAAAAAGTGCTGATATACCTTCATTAGATTTACCATCCCTAATAATTGGTTCAAAGGATATCAAATGCACTCTGTTTATAAGGTTTCAAGAAGTTTATTATGAGTGGAGGGAGACGATTAAAAATTTTCCAAGACGATGTTAAAATTATTCATAGAGACATTGTGCATTTGAATGAATCCTAAATCAACCTGATGAGAAAACCACAATATCCAGTATGAAGAAAATCATACTCTCGGCTTCTCGACCTAACCATGAGTATAATATGCCAAAAATATCCAAAATAACATTAACTGTTTCCATTAATGCATATTATTTATTTCCAATGACGAAACACAAAAATCAATTTGTTATACTGTGATGATATTTCACTATGGTGTGTTTGTTACCAATTCTAGTATAGAGGAAAAATACGATGGGTATCAGATGTAGATATCCTGAAGCTGTCTCAGAATAACAACCTGCGAAGTCCAGAACTGATTGAATATTTTTACCTCGCGAAGAAAACTACAAATCCAAACTACATACAACCTGAAGAACTAATAGTACTAGATAACTTCTGCGAAACAGCAGATGATATTTTAGTTTCTGGAAAAGGGAATAACTTCAGTCAGTTAGTCGAGGCCTCTGGAATTGATAAATTAGGTCAGTATGGTTTGGCAACAAATTTTATAAGAAAACGTCATATATCTGGTCATAGAAAATTCAACAGATGAGTGGTCAAGAAGCCGGGCTTGTCTTCAGGATTTCTTCATTCCACTGTCATTACAGGAATTATCTTCAAACTCCTTTTTTGTCTATATACAATTTATTCATTACATTAAAAAAACTGTCCCTATGGTATCAGATTTTTCCGAAATAACAATTGAGGTAAATATAAATGAATACAGGATATTTACATCAAAATATAACTAAGTATAGAGGGTTGTAACGGCACTCCCGCTCTTGACTTGTCATTTGAAAACCATTCATTACTTTTATAACTTTCGACTTCATCATGTGTAGATAAAGGATCAAGCTAGAGAATACTATTCGATGAATAAAAGAATGTTTGAAATAATCAATTTTCTAATGGTGAGTGTCCTATCTAGTTCGTCTCTTCATCTTTCCACACAAATAAAATGAGACGAGGCATGTTTTCATCACTGTACTTGAAGTTATTTGCAAATAACTAATTCTAATGAAGAAAATCATGCTCACCGATTTGGTACATATTCTTTTCCGAAGCCTTCAACTTTATGGTTTCCATAATAGATATTGTACCTTGCCGACATTATTGAGACACCCGGTATACCTAAATTGGGAATATTGGGAACAAGACGCTATGAAATAATCATTGATATTCTGATAAATACCTCTTGACTTTCACTATTGACCCATAATTAACCTTGTAAGTGTTTTTTTAGCACAGGAATCATTACTTCGAGAATTTATTTTGATGGTCCACCCAGCTAGTTATTTGAGCCTCCGATTATTTTCGAAATTCGTCTTAGAACTGGGATGGTCAAAAGAAAGTGCAGGTTACCTCTTCAGGTAATTTCAATAATTTTTATGCATTATAGAAACTGAAACTGTTTTACACATTCGCTAATTATTATTCATAATACTCGAAATTGAATAACTTACCAGAGGTTATCTCTCCAGGTATTTATTTGATTTTTTATGCATTATAGAAATTGAAACTTTTTTTTACATTCGCCACTTATTATTCATAATAGGTACTCGATGACCTATTAGAAGTTCTGAAGATCGGAACATAGGATAGGAACTTCTGAAAATTCGTCTTCCTCAAAATTAGTTATAGCTACAATACAGCGGAGATATGCAAATAGTGTAAAGAAGTTTCTCAATTTGAAAATCCCTTGGGATAAAACGACATCTTCGTTACAAGACATACCTATCTAATGCACTGGACGATGGCAATCCCAAAAATAAGGATATTTATGAATTATTTGAAAACCGCTGGAGATATGTGAAGGAAAGTATTACACAACAATGATCAGAATGTAAAAGCGAAGCGGTAAAAAAAAACAAAATACTGGAAGTCCTCTTTGAAATATAGATAGATAGAATGATGGATATATATGTAATATACAACATTTGTAGCGAGTCAGTTTTCTATGCATCCTCAGAGAAGTAAAATCTATCTGAGAGAAATATGTCAGTTTTTTCACAATTTCAGAATTCTTGAAGTTCAAATTAAAATACGTTTTATGGATGAACACGATACAAACATATACATAGTGTTCAGCTACCAGAAACTCACAAGGGTGAAAATGTAGGTGTACAAAATGTAACAGGCAAAAATCTCCGCATCTAGCCGTAGTCACGGAAACGTCACATAAGATTCAACCGACAGATAAAAAGTGATACGATATTACTATGAACCAATCAAAAGTATCTAAAAATTTGATTTACATATATGGACATTCAGTTCAATCATAAATATTGATATTTTAATGAAACAGAGAGTTCATCAGAACGAAAATACAAATCGATAATATGACCTAATGTTATAGACCGGGAGCACACAACGGATTTTTTCTGTCTCATTTGTTCACACTCAGCAATATTAGAACCCACCTATTTTCACATTCTTCTACTCTACAACGATATGAGATCGCCGAACAAAAATCGTGGACCAAAGAGAGGGGGCCGCGTGGGTCAAGTTGTATTAAAACACCCGGTATATCGAATCATTTGTTACGTTTCGGCGTATGTCGCAAGAGACTGTAATTGAAAAAAAGTTTGGGCGGAAGGCATTGCCGAACGTATAGGGTGGATACGACACGCAGTGTAAAAAAATTCGAATAAAAATTTATCATTTGTTTATGTTTGGCATTTCGTTGATTCAACTAATTATCAACTGAAACTCAAAATAAATATGATCGCCGATTTTGGTTGGATCTGGGACCAACTACCCCCGCGTACTTTTGTCATAAGGGTGTAGGGTATGCGTGTATTATACATAAATGCTCTGCATTGATTTTATATCAACTATCTGATGAAATTAAAGTATGAAGAACACATGCCGAACAAACTTATTGGACCTTGACCTTCGTAGTCATATACTCCAATTTTCGTTGAGGATATCATTTCTTACTGTTCGACGATGGTGTTTCATGATTAATAATAGTGTAATAAACGTAATTATTCAACCTCCGAACAGGATGATTGGAACCATTTATACGTCCATGATTGGAACTGTTTCATGTACCGAGCGAAGAAAAAAATCATAAAAATTTCTTTCAATTCAACCAAATGAACGGACAATTTGATTATGAATGTAATAGACTTATATTGAAATAAATTTCTGGATGTTTAGTAGTGGCACATGAGTTATTTATGGATAGACACGATACAAACATATACATAGATACAGTTCAAAATTTTAAAGACGACATATTTCATGAGTATTCAATTACATTTAAACAATATGTTTTGTTCCAATCGATTAATTGTTGTGAATGGGATTTGAGGTGATGATATCATCATGCAATCATGGTTAAATGATAGGAATTCTTCCAATGAGTAAAAACAGTGTAATAGAAGTTGATTCCTTACACATTTCTTGAATAAATTGAACTCCAATGATTTTACCGCGGATGGTGATTTGTTAAAAAATCTGACATTCACAGAATTTTGCTTAGTGACAGACAACCTGAATTGAGGTGTTCTAAGTTCGTTTGATGATCTTTGTAGCATGGTTGTGAATATAAGAGAGTTTGGTATAAATATAAGCACCCTGTATATTTATCATTAGCAGAAAGCAAATGAGGAATTTTTTCCCAAGCCCACTATGAATAAATGAATTTTCTATCGACAGCTCGGCGGATGTGAATTACAGACATGGAATATCGTTCAGAGAATTCCTCTACTTCTTGGCAACTGTTGATCCCAATACTTCACATGGTGGGGGGGCAGCTGAGATCCGTTGTAGATATATGTTTAGGTGAGTAAAGGCAGTGAAATCTTGAAAAAATATATTGAATACTATTCTTAACCGCCAACTTCAGGCGGGTTTAGCTCACAATGCATAATGGATAACTCATAGTGCTTAATTTAATGCATAATACATAATGTTTAATGCATAATGCACAACAGAAAGAAGTGTTTAAACAATGCATGATTTTCATGCTAATTGTTCAAATAAATGACAAATTTGCCAGGCGATATTCGTCTCAAGGTTAAGATATTAGCCTAACTTTTGTATTATGAATAACAGTTTTTTTTTTCATTTGTGACTTGTGTGATTAATAATTATCAATTATTGATTTACAATGAAGGTACAAAACAGAAATATAATCTCACTGTAAGTGACAACTTGAAATTTTTGACAGTAGCATGCGCACGAACTTGATTTACATAGTGAATAATCTTTGGTAGAAGTCCATATAGTAGCTCATAGCCCATTTTTCTCTTTCTTTATATTTCAATCCTGATGGACTGAATTATAGGGCACAGGGCCCTAATAACTAACCTGTTTTTTCCAATTTAAATTTAATATGTTGTAAACATTTTTTTTCATCTAAATGTAAGTAGTGATGTGAAATTGTATTGTACAACATCTAACTTTAATAACCCCTTTTTCTTTGTAGAACGTTTATTCAGGCTGAAGATGAACGTATATACGTTCGAAACATGTCCCTGATATAGGTATTCAGATTAAATGTTGTGGAGATGATTAAGAGTGTTTTTCTTCTTTCAATAGTGAATAATGCATGAAAGTTGAAAGTTGGTCAACTTTGTGAATCATGCGTTATGCATTAATTTATACGAGTTGTGCACTATGAGATGTATAAACGGGTGCATAAGGAACTAATTTCAAAGTTATGCATTACGCAAACAAAAATAACAATTTTGCAGCCTATGGACAAGATGTAAATTTTTCACGTAGAATAAATAAAGGGACACAATCCATTAAATCTTCAGAATTGTGCAATATTCATTGATAATATGAAATAGATTTTTTTTTCACATGGGACACTTAATGCATTGTGGAAACCAAATATGGAATGACATTATTTCCGAATCCGAATCATTAGTCGGACAGGTCAATAGGGTTGTACAAACGCGGGCCTACAGAGAATACGTCTATATTTTTTTGAAATTTTTATTGTCAATGGTTTTTCCAATATCGGCATTCAGAAATCGAAAATTCTCCATCCTTTTCTAAAAACGTGACGTCACCCGGTAGGTTGGTTTAGGTTCTATTCCATTAATCAAGATTCGAGGTAAGTTACTATTGAGTTTTATTTCATTGTCTACCGTATCATTCTACTCTTCACCAACCATTATTTTCAGGAAAATGAAGAATTTTAGAACTTGCTCTTCATGTAGCAACACGAATGTGAATACTCGAAAGATTTTTGTTCCTATACTCCAAAAGATAATGCAAGACTGAGTTGGTGTTTTGCAGTATAGGACAACACATATTATCAGCTACATCTGCAGTTAAGTGCTGTTGAGTTAATTTTTATGTGAGTTCAAATTCCTGTCCTCATTTCTTGTACAATAATATAGTTGTACGTTGTACTTTGGTAAAATGTATTGAATATTTTTTGTTGCAATTCCATTGACGAACATCACATGAGAATAACCTGATATCTTTATTGTTATGCATATGTGAATTCTTAGCGAAAAAGCAGTTTTGTAAATCATAAATGTATTTTCCAAAATTAATGATATACCTACCTACATTTCTAGGTTGATGAAGACGGACATGGATCAAGTAGTTCCGAGAGTAGTTCATAATGATTATGAAAATTTATAAGGTCCTACAGCAAATTCTACAAGATGAACCAAGATAATTCTCAACTTCCTCATTTATTCTTAGTATGTATTCTATCTATATGAATATGAGAATATAATATCAACTTGTGTTGTCTATTTAAGTATTACCAATATAAGCAGATGCACCACTACACTTATCTACTTTTCCCAGACAATAAAGTTATTAATTGAATCATTTTTTGTTTTTAGTTCTCTATTTATTTTATAGTGTTTTTGAATTCGATCGTCGTCTGATTGACTTCGTAGTAGAAGTGGTATTGAGATTCCTACAAAAACATTATAAACTCATGTAAAATACCTGGCTTGCGTTCTATTCATGGCTTTTTCATTGGGTAAGTATATATTGTAACTCATTATATTCAAAAATGTGCTCGAGGTTGTGTGACGTATGAACCAAAGTTCTGAATTCGGAACCACTCTGCATTTATTTTAATTAAATGTTAGTAGATAGTACATAGAGATTTGGGAACATGTGAGCCATTTTAATCAATAATGAATAGTTCGGACGCTAAAAATTGTTATGTTGAAATTTTTCACAACCTACCTTCGTAGATAATCATTCATGCTAGATTCCAAGTTTGATACATCGATGGAATCAGCTTTTCGAGGGGAATCTGAAAACGAAATGGTAGGTATAGGTAGGGTGTTTTTATTATACTTCTCTGAAATCACATTATTTTCATCTATATTAGTAATATTGTTAAATCCTGAAGTTCATGATAATATCCTAGAGCAAGCGGCACAAGCGACCGCGAATTTATTACCAGGTCGAGATATGAACACGAATATCAACTTTTTACAGAATGGCGAAATCTGAACAAAATCTAGATTGTAAGTGATGATATTCTTCTAGTTTATCTTGTCGAAAAAGATAAATCTATGAAATCTTCCACGTTATGGAGTCGATTCCCAATGCTAAAGATTTGTTTGGCCATTAAAGATAATGACACCATCAACAAATATCCAAAAACTATTGCTTTCCTGAAGCGTCAAGCTGTAGGATATATTCCAAAAAAGTCCAAAGTTTTGACAGCAGCAACAATATCTACTACCAAAAGCAATTTTAGTGTTTGGGATCTTTGGTGCGTGTCCAAGAGATTATTTATCACGTTCAAATTTAGACGAAGTGGTAGATAATGAGTGCTTTCTTGTCGTGTTTTTAAGAGATTGAAAAACTCATATATCAAGAAGTTTTACCATTACGAATAAAGGATATACATTTGAGCCTTGCAGAATTTATCGAAAATATGCAGCTCTACGACCTAAAAATATGATCAGCCAAAGATTATTTGTTGCTTATTGAAATGGAAATGGAAGGTGTTACAATCAGCACGTTGGATGCCATACCATCAGTGGTGTTTCGAAAATGATTGCAGTATACCTAAAAGTAGAAGATCCCAGAAAATATACCGGGCATGAACAACCATGTTGGTGGAAGTATTGTACTGTTTAACCCTTCTCACTCGCAAAATACAGCAACTTTATTATTCGTTCGAGAAAATCAAGACATTTGCGGAGAGTCTGCTTCAGTAACTGCAGTTTCACAAATTGAAACTCCAAAAGGACTGAACCTGTGCAATAATCCGAATTGTACAATAAACCTAACCGTTAATAATAATTCAAATTAAAAACAGTATTTGTTAATGCAACTTTGATAGTATTGTGTTTCCAAGAAGACCAGAAGTCATTATCTCGGCGGCTAGCGTGAGGTTGATTTATGGCCTCGCGATGAGAATGAATAACTTGTGCCTACATAAAAGGAACAGATCGGCACGGACAGCCAGTTATAGTTTGGAAAGAGTTGAGTTTAGAAAGGAAGCTAGTATTGTGAACATTGAGATTTGTAAAGCGAATATCGTTGTGATTTAATTAAGTGTTTATTGAGTTGTATTTCGAGTGTTTGGTGAAATGAATTTTTTCGTTTTGTACTGAGTGTTTTAAATTCACGAACCCAAGGAGAATATCGTAACAGTATAGTTATAGTTAGTTGATTTTCAATATTCTTACTCTTGTAGTTCCAAGTTTTTTCATTCCCACAACTGTGAAAATAAAAATGTTTCAAGTTCATGTTGTATCTTATGTTTTCATTTTCAAAGAAGTATAAAAAAAATATCGTTCACTACACGTCCAGAAATGATTTTTCACACGCGCACGGAAAAATCCCTATTTTCAGACTCGTAATGAAATATACTATTTATTTATGAAAACATGATTGAAATCTTGTACCCTGTGTACAGGAAAAGCTTATAAAATACGAATTTTCAATTATTCCCTGAATTTCAAGATGGATCTCTATATCTAATAAAAGTAAAACAATAATCTCAAAAAATATCTGAGATATCTTACAGTATCAATAATTGGGTATTATTCTGCAGTTTAAAAAAATAGTATTAATATACGCATTACTTTAGGAATGCATTGATCTCAAGAGAAGGTACCTACAAACCCTGAAATACTTTTATTTTTCACTTGATCGTTACTGCTTTATAATACCTTGGCAACGGTTGCTATTAACAGACCCATAACGCCCGGGGCGTTATGGAGGGCATTATGAATCATAACGCCCGCTAAATGCAGCGTCGTTTTATTAAATAAACAACCCTTAGCAACCCCTTCAATGTTTCCATGGCAATTGCATAGAAGCTCACTTGTGCTCAGTTGCCGACCAGAACGCAGTAAATACTATGAGAAAAAATTTATGAAGTAAACAACGTCGTTTAAGATAATTTTTTCGTGAAAAATAAAATCTTGTATGCACCACGAGCGTTACTAGATTCTAACGCCCGGAGGGTAACATTCACCCGAGGGCCTTTGGCCCGAGGGATGAATGTTGCCCGATGGATGGATCTATATAACGCACTTGGTACATAAATAGCTATTATATTTCCTAACGGCTTCTGTAAATATAGTTCAGAGCGTGAAATGATATGACAAATAACATCATCACGTTTTTTACTCACTATACATGGTATATTCGAACAGCTTTCATTCAATTTCTATGAACCTTGTTAGGTTTTATGATAGAGACAAAGACAACCTTCTGAAGGCAGATGAATTCAAAAACGTTATCTCAGATTTAAGGAAGGCTAAAAAACTACCTACGGATCCATCAAATGTAACAAAGGAGGCTGCAGAAACATATAAGTGAGTACCTGTATCTGATTATTTTCTTTAACATCTATAGAACACCATGTCTGACGAGAAAACATGAACATAACACTACTTTAATATAAATATTTCAATAAAAAAAAACTACAGTGTATGGGACATAAAAAAGGTAAGTCTTCACCATGTTTCGTAGAACGACAACGCTTTTTTATGAAAGATGAAAAGGAAAAACCAAAAGCTTGATTATTTGAATTATCACATAAATTTTGAAGTTATGTGAATAGAGTGTGAATACAAAAGTTGTAGATTTTTATATAACCTACAACTATTTTTCATAGTACTACTTGTAGTTTTGCCGGAAATCGAGATAAACCTTTTTTACCCTTTTCCTGCCATTTTTGTTATATTTTCTTCCTTCTCCAATGGGTTTCATCCTCCTATTATTTTTTCACTTTTCACCATTTTCAAAGGCTGTTCTACTACTTGAAACTCAGATGAAGAAAATTATGATCTGAGAATGCCGTCTCATAGGATAATATGCACTTATATAATTCTGGATCTCCAACTCGATATTTTTTTTCGAAATAAAGCTCAGTCAGTGAGAAAATGACTTCTTGTTCCGTTTTTAGGGCAATGGGTATGTCGGATAGTACTCCAATAAATGTTGTGGATTTCTTGAAAGCTGTATGTGACTTGAAGATAAGAGGGACTTCAACAATATTCAGATCATCAGTAGGAATTTTGAAATATCTCAAGGATTCAAGGTAAAAACGGGACGTCTTGGTGATGAATAATTGAGGTGCTATTCGTATTCATGTCTACTTCATAAAAAAAATTAAAAAGTATTCAGTTAAAACTGCAACAAAATCAAGATAGAGAAAGCTCTCTTTATAAATTTCAGATTTTCCAAATATGAATCGACTATAGATATTATAATCACATCACCAAAAAAAAATCGATCAAATTATTAATCACTCTTTGCCTCTCACTGGAAATGTTGAGGGTCGAAGAGTTTCGACGAATTCATCATTCATTTCGTATTCTCATATTTTGTTCACCCTCATCATCATAATCATTATCAATCATTATCGCTATGGTGCCAGCTCAGAATTGGTTGATAGAATCAAGTTTTTCTTTCACAGTGAGAAATCACCAGGGCAAGCGCAAACTGGCGTTTCATCAGCTCAACGACAACCGATAGAGAGTGAGTATAGTGCATACACAAAATAAATGATTAATACAAATGTTTGAGAAAAGTTACCTACCTTGTCACCATATAACTATTAACTATAATATTGACCATATGGTATGTTCAAAGTGAAGCCAAATTTCATATATCTCTTCTTGAGAAATTTGTCATGAATTATAAAGCAGGATATTGATATTCATTTTGCTAGACTTCGCCATAACCAGAGGTTTGTTACCATATAACAGTTAACTATAATATTGACCATATGGTATGTTCAAAGTGAAGCCAAATTTACTGAATCGTTTCTTGAGAAATTTTTCATGAATTATAAAGCAGGATATTGATATTCAATTTGCTAGACTTCGCCATAACCAGAGGTTTGTTACCATATAACAGTTAACTATAATATTGACCATATGGTATGTTCAAAGTGAAGCCAAATTTCATGAATCGTTTCTTGAGAAATTTTTCATGAATTATAAAGCAGGATATTGATATTCAATTTGCTAGACTTCGCCATAACCAGAGGTTTGTTACCATATAACAGTTAACTATAATATTGACCATATGGTATGTTCAAAGTGAAGCCAAATTTCATATATCTTTTCTTGAGAAATTTGTCATGAATTATAAAGCAGGATATTGATATTCAATTTGCTAGACTTCGCCATAACCAGAGGTTTGTTACCATATAACAGTTAACTATAATATTGACCATATGGTATGTTCAAAGTGAAGCCAAATTTCATGAATCGTTTCTTGAGAAATTTTTCATGAATTATAAAGCAGGATATTGATATTCATTTTGCTAGACTTCGCCATAACCAGAGGTTTGTTACCATATAACAGTTAACTATAATATTGACTTTTTTTCTAAGAGAAAAATAGTCTATCCAATTCAAAATATCAAACATAGTTTGAAATGAATGTCTGGTAGACTACGAGCAGAAAACAACTACTTTCCTGGTAAATACCACGCAGAACATTGAATTATATCTGTTCGTAGTCCATGCAACGATTCACACTGTGAATGCAGATCGCAAATGTTTCTTTCTTCCTAAGACGTGACAAATTCACATCGAGACAGGCACGCCTAACAACCTACAGACCGGTTTCGGGCTTATTGGCCCTCATCAGTGCAGGGTAGTTATCCGAGTAGAGACCGTAAGATCTCCACTCGAAGCGTTGCCTGTCCCAATGCATTTTCGTCGCGTCTATTTGACCGCACAGAGCCGCGTTCCAACAGACAATTGGAAGTGGCGACATCATGCGGCAGAAGAAAGAAACACTCCAGAAACGAATCTCCCAAGTTTTACAGAACTTGGAAGTGGCTAAGAGCTCGACTAAGCTTAATAAATGAAAAAATGGATTAGCCATAAATTGGACAAAAAAAATTTTTTTAAAGAGAAAAATAGTCTATCCAATTCAAAATATCAAACATAGTTTGAAATGAATGTCTGGTAGTCTACCAGACATTAATTTGAAACGTTTCTGGTAGTCTACCAGACATTCATTTCGAACTATGTTTGATATTTTGAATTGGATAGACTATTTTTCTCTTTCAATTTATGGCTAATCCATTTTTTCATATAATATTAACCATATGGTATGTTCAAAGTGAAGCCAAATTTCATGAATCGTTTCTTGAGAAATTTATCATAGACTATGAGGCATTTGTCAATGTCCGAGAGATATTCGGCGCTGAATGCAATTATCGGTTATATTTGCACAAGTGCATACAAATTACCGACAATTTGGCAAAAAAGCGTGTTATCTAAAAATTGCACGATATTTTTTCTATATTTTGGCGAAAGAGTCCAACTACGAAGGTACGTGAAACTAGAAACCAAAAATCATCATTGGGCCTGATAACAGCATTTTCAGTGAGAGATTCAATGAATGTTATTATTGGTTATATTTGCACAAGTGCATACAAATTACCTACAATTTTGCAAGAAAGCGTGTTATCTAAAAATTGCACGATATTTTTTCTATATTTTGGCGAAAGAGTCCAACTACGAAGGTACGTGAAACTAGAAACCAAAAATCATCATTGGGTCCTATAACAGCATTTTCAGTGAAAGATTCAATGGATGCAATTATCGGTTATATTTGCACACTTGCAAATCATCATTGGGCCTGATAACAGCATTTTCAGTAACAGATTTGATGTCACCAGTTTCAGACTCATAAAATCTAATATCTGTTATTTTTCTCAAATGTTCTGAATGTTTTACCAAAATATATCTACTTCCAGTTCCAATTAATTTCAGATGTGAGAGGAAAAATGACTGCTCTGTCACCAAGAGCAATCGATTACGAAGTAGCTGTGCACACTATCAAAATACAAAGAAGTGGACAGGCCATTAACATAGATGAAATGCGTCAAATTCAAGGTAGAATGAATATTTTATTTCAAAATTACGATTGTATGTATATCTGATCGTTGATGTGTATCCTAAAGGTTATTACAACAGTTTTGAAATCAGTGTTGGCGAGATGAAAATTCACATAATCCACGTTTCTAAAACAAAATGCAAGTGCACCTATATACAGGGTTGCTCAAATTCGACTCTCATCATTGGGATCTCGAGAACCGTAACAGATACGGAGAACTTCAAATTGGTGTTAAGAATTTTATGGTCATTATTATGGTGAAAAATATCCACGATAGTCCTTTTAGTTTTCGGAATATTCGAAAAAAACTGAATTTTTGAAGTATCTATTTTATTTTATTCACTGGAGAGACAACAAAACTGAAAGCACTCCTGTCTTGTCACATTGTGCGATCTCAGATTTTGAGTTCAACGTTTCGTCTTCTCGCGGCCATCATCAACTATTTTCAAATATGAAGATGCATCTTTTTCCATATTTTTGACCCCTGAAATACATTGATACTTAAAGAACTTCTTTTCTTTAACCTCATGCCTCATTTGCAATGACAATCGATTTCGGCAACAAGAAGTTGTAAAAATTGAATGTAACATAACTCACTGAATTTTATTGAATCTTATGCTTGTTTCAAAGAAGTATTTGATCTTCATTGACTGCCAAATCGTGTATCAGTGCCGCTGGATAGGATCCAACCAAGCAGATCTCAGTGATTTGATTTGGGTTTTGGCTGTCATTGAATATTATAATTTCTCTACCACTCTCATTCTATGATTCTGTGCTATATCATGTCATATATCATGTCAAAATTGTCAAATAAGTCAACTCATCAACTCATAATTCATTGATTCAGTCATCTCCACTTCATGACACCGTGAAGTTAGATAGAATTTTACAAAATGTAATTTTCATGTATCCTATATACAAAGGATTTTTGAAACAATTTCAATATGTATATTATGTAATTTATGGATTGATTTTCTCTCTCAATTTCAATATAGACAAACTCTATGGAATTCTTGCATTACTCTGACGAGTGAATTGAAGAAAATTTTTCTTTGCTATTCAATGATCTCACTTACTTTTCACAACCAATACTACTTGCTTGCAGGTAGGCACTGATGATGACTGAGATGCTGCGCTCTGCTATATACAAGGTGACTCATTGGGAATTGCGCATACCGTTAGGGTAGATGGAGGACAGCGAGGTGCTTTCAGATAACCTATATTCTATGAGTCTATCGTTCTTTATAATCATCCTGTAGATGATTAAATTCTCCAATTTTTTCAATTGATCATAACATATGAACCACCCTATCCATTTTTGTGATATTTGGTACGTATGTTCTTTGTCCACAGTGGTGTCGATCAACATAATGAAGAAAAGTCTTATTCCAGGTCCGGCATTGAAAAAATTAAAAAGTAGGTTTCGAGTCGAAACAACACCCTGTACATCAATATTTCGAAATTTCATTCACAGATTTGGGAAGAGCAGAAAAGACTGAGTGAGACCGAATGCATTTGGTGTTTCCGCATACAACTTTTCCACTTATTACCTTGAGTCAAAACTAGATGTTTCGATGAAATGAGTTGCACAAAATTAACAGAAATAATTTTTTTTCAAGTGGTACTTTTCAGCTTTAGTCCATGGAATCATCAACAATTTCTCATTATCTTGATTTCTGGATGCCAATCTTATTGATAAACGTCCTTATTTTAAACAAAATTATTATTATACCAATGACTAACTTTTAAACACCTTGTATGCATAAATAATTATCACATTTGTTCATTGATGAAAAAAATCATGGAAATGAGGACAAATGTCCATTCCAAACTTTATTTTGAACAAAAATTATGTTGCAACAAATACTGACATTTCTTCTAGTTTTTCAATGAGATTGGAATCCAGAAATCATAGGAGTGAGAAATAGTTGATGATTTCATGGATTTCATGGAAAAGTGGGTACCACTTGGGAAAGAATTGTTGTTTTTAATTTTATGAAACCTCATTGTGTCGAAACGTCTATAGATTTCATTAAAATATACAAGGTGTTTTAAAGTTAGTCATTGGTATAATAATAATTTGTTTCGAATAAGGAGCTCCCGTTTCCTCAATAATATCTGAATCCAGAAATCAAGATAATGAGGAATAGTTGATGATTTTATTGATTGAAGCTGGAAAAGTACCCTTTGGGAAAGAAAATTCAACTACTCGAAATATGTGCCACTCATTTTATCTAAAAATCTAGATTTGACTCAAGTTAATAAGTGAAAAAGTTGTATGCAGAAACACCAAATACATTCGATCCTACTCAGTTATTTCTGCTCTTTCCAAATCTGTCAATGGAATTTCAATATATTGATGTACAGAATGTTGTTTCGACTCGACACCTACTTTTACATTTTTTCGAAGCCGGACCTGAAATAAGACTTTTCTTTATTTCGTTGATCGACACCACTGTGGAATTGAGATAAATCACAATTATCATACAAGACATAAAACCAAGTCGGTTTATGTTCCTACACCAGACAACAATTTCATGATGAAGTCTTACCTGTACCTAGCACCTAAAGTCCATAATATTATACCAACAAACATGAAAACAACACACTCGTTAGGGTTATTCAAAAAATATCTGAAATTGTGGTTACTCTCTACTCCCAGGAATGAACTACACAAGATCTTTGATACCCAATCAATATAAATCGATTTGAATAAAAATCTATGAATAAAAAGTTAAAAAAAAAACCCTATTACCTACCTATACACATCAATTTATGAAGTATTCTTAATTTCCTCTTTCTGTCAATTCTTCAAAGTTTTACAACTATGAATGTTATATCAATATAAAATATAGAAGAGCTTATAAAATGATGGTTCTTACTTACCTGATGGATGTCACTCAAACCTAGTAAAGTATGTAATGTGTGTAAAGTATGGAATCATATATCTTAACATCACTGTTATGCCTTTTACCTACTTCTATTTTGTTGTTAATAATTATAAGTTAGCTATAGTTAATAGTCCATAGCCACGCACAGGCTTGTCCTTCTGTGGTTTTTTTCTATATTTATTTACTGCCTTTTGTAATGGATGTGTGAATAAATATTATTATTATTATTATTATAAGAACATACGCACCAAATATTATAAAAATGTATATGGTGGTTCAAAAGTTATTACCAATTGAAAAAATTTAGAAAATTAACAATACATCCTGTATCTTGGTTATAAAGACCCATAAAATATAGGTTATTTGGAAGAACCTCTGTGTCCTCCATCTACCCTTACGGTATGCGCATTACCCAATGAATCACCCTGTATATTAGTACTGCAGGCCTGAATGGTCCATTACTTGTTAAATAACGTTTCTCCATAATATTCTATCTTGTGCCTTATACTTCCAATTTGTGATGTTATACTGCTCATTAATTCATCTTTCCATCTTGCTCTCGGTGTTCCACGCCTCTTCTTGCTTTCCATTCCTCTTTACATGATTTTTTTCGGTATCCTATTGTTTTCCATTCTTTCAATGTGACCTAGCCATTTCAGTCTATGTCCTTTTATAATGCTCACTATATCTGGCTCGTTGTGTAATTGACTGTTAGTTCTTCTTTCCAATGTGTCTCCTTTTATTTTTCCTCCGAATATTATCCTTATAATATTTCTTTCCCAGACTCGAAGAAGTTATTGTTCCGCTACACCAATTGTCCACTCTTCACTTGCGAATATTGTAATTGGTCGAATGACTGTTTTATAGATTCTCAGTTTGAGTCCTCTCGACATGGTTCTGCTATGCATGCATCAGTATCTTGTCTCTTATGAAATTCGACCCCTATAAGTAGGTAAATCGTTCAACTTCCTGAAACCCATAACTTTTGCCTGCCTCAGTGTTTAATTGTCAGATTGTTCCTTGCATTATATTAATATTCTGTCCATGTCATGTATTTTATTTTATCTTCATTTATTTGTAGTCCCATCTTTTGTGCTTTATGTAGTCCCATCTTTTGTGCTTTATTTTCCAATTTTAGCATGGTCGCTTTCAGTTCTGTCTTACTTCTTGTTAGAATTATTATACTTACCCTCGGCAAATTCTAAGCAATGGTGTCTCTTGTGATATATCAACCCTGACCTATTTATTCCGACTTTCCTCATGACATATTCCACTGCGCAGTTGAAAAGTATGGATGATAGTAGTGATGGGACTTCCTGCCTAAGACCCTCATGTACCCTAAAGTTTTCTGATATATTGTGTCCTATATTCTCACTTTATTGTCAGTTTCTTTCAAGATAAACTTCATTAATGTCATTAGCTTCTTCCCCTCAATCCCTTACCCCATGATTCTATCGAAGGCCTGATTGAAGTATATGAAGACTAAGTATCGAGCTAAGTATGTTTCTTTTTTGTACTCATAACTTTCAGCCTGAATCTCAAAGTGGATATCTGGTCCACTACCGATCTATTCTTTCTTAATCCGGCTTGATATTTTATATGATATATTTAGTAATGCTATACCTCTGTAGTTTGAACAAATGGCTTTATCACCTTTTTTATATATTGGTAGTAGTACTGCTTCTTGGGGTAATTGTTCGTGTTGCTAAATTTTTTGTAACAATTGTTGGAGGTGTCTTGGTAGTTGTTCTTTTCCATACTTTTATAAATTGCTGGTATTTCATCATTTCCTGGGCTTTTGTTATTTTTGAGATTTCTTATTATTTTTTCAATTTCTTTTATGTCCGGAGGTTCGTTTATATTTTCGTTTCCATATTCAAAATGTTCCCTTCTACTTCTCTGTAATCATCATGTTTAATTTTGGTATTTTTTTTTCTAAATTGTTTCGGTAATTTTATTTTTCTAATATCTATTACAAGTGGATAACGACACGTTTGTTAATTTATTTTCAATATTTCGCGCTTATTTGAAAGGCAGTATTTTATATTGGCTCTGGACGCTGCTGCCCTCTGGGCAGAAACTCAAGTGCGTGCGCGCAACAGCATGAAAAGGCAGTTGGTGAGAATCTATCAGCAGAAAAACGCACTCTTGGCAGATATTCGATATAGTTCTACAACTCTCAAAACCTAATCAAGGGAATTCAGACATTCAGTTATATAGTGTACAAGTGATACGAAACGATTTGGATAGCTGCAGTAGGTCGACCTGCCAAGCGGGGTCAGAGTGGTCAGGGGTGAGCAAACAAAAAATTTACTGCCAATCATCTCGTTTAACAGGAAAACCGTAATACAGTCCACGCTCAATTTAACACATCATTAGTATAAGGATTCCAAAGCTCTAATATCTCCTCTGAAGCGCTCTACTACGAATAATAATAAAAAAGTTTTCGAACGAGCAAAAGTAGTAGACCAAGAGCCCGTGTCACCTTTTTTGGTATTGATAAGTTTACGTTCATCGACCACTGAAACTTGTATTATCGATGTCGACGATGCTACAGAGATTCTCGCCATACATGATTCGTTCGATTATATACATTATTATAAGATGTACGATGAGGTGATTTCTTTGCTAAAAATGCGAAATAAATATATATGTCTGTATCATAAAAAACTTGTTAAATATTAAAGAGGTCTGGTAGCTCAGTGGTAGAAGCGTCAGATTTGTAACCGCAAGGACCGAGGTTCGAATCCCGTTGAGAGCAGAGAATTTTTCAAGGATACTTATATAATAATAGGTAAGGTTCTCGTTATAATTACTATCGTTCAAGTCCAGCTAGGCAATTTCTAGGATAGTGGTAAGAAACAAAAAAGTGATATCTGAGTAATATATAATAAATTATATTTTATATAAGTGTGACGTAGCTTTTACGTAAAAATTTTGTTTCAGTAGTTATATAAATGCTATGTAACGAAGAAGTGTTTTTTGAGGCGGACATTTCTACGTAACACTGATGTAAATTTTATGTAACCTATCAACATGTATTATGTTGTGGCGGACATATAAAATTAATATAATATATATATGAAGTAGTTACATCAATGTTATGTAAAAACTAGGTGGTCTCTGAGGCGGACATTTCGCCATATAAGTAATGTAAATTTTACGCAACATTGTTACATAACATGTATCATCAGTTATGTAACATTTATGTCAATTTTACGTATTTGTGTTTGCTGGGAAGTATACTTCAATATTATAAGTTTTTGCTCAAAAAATTCACACAACGTTAGTTGTACCACCTTAATCGAGAATTTTTCGACTATAATAATTTAAAGTGTGGCAAAGGCCCGCTGAAAATTGAAAACGACGTCATTTAAGTGGGAATGCACTAAAAGCATTAAATAATTGGTATATGTATATATATGTGGAGCCCTCTACAAATTGCATTGAAGTAGGTCCCAGATTATGATTTCTCGTACCCAAATTTTTATGTAGTCATATCCAAAAACGTTGAAGACGTCGCCGATTCTGATACAGACATTTCTTTGAAAGATTCGGAGGATGATGAATGATAAAACAATATATTAAGATATTCTTACTTTTAGAATAAACACTTTTTCAACTCATTATGACCTGATGTCGAACTGAAAGATCATTGAAAGTCAAGTATCGGTTCTGGAATGATGTCGCCACTTCTTGTGATAGTCGTAGAAAAAGCATAGTGTATAACTCACCCGGAATGCTCATTTCTCATTCTTATTATCTGTGACCGTAGGAATAAATGATAATAATTCCATGTTCTTCTGAACAATATTCTACGATGTTCAGGGCTTTATTCGTACTAAAAACAACTGTGAGATGTATTTTCACATCCACATGCTCACGTTGTAACTACATTTATGATTGTCAGTCATAAACATTTCATAAAGGGTAGGTACCCACATACATTCGGAAATTGCAAGTAATCTCTGAATATACAGATGCATTTGTTGTCTGACAAACATATTCCACCAACACATGAGATGACTGACACATGAATTCATCGATCCAGAAAGTCCACTTCAGGGTATGTTTTGAAGTGCCAGTCGTCTAATCACGGTATTGAGAGATTTTGGGTCGATGTTTTAATAATAGTCATATTATACCTGCACTTCGCAGATGCAGGAAACTTGCTAGTTTAGCGACCAACTGAGCATTATCCATACTATAAACAGCTGAGAAAGGTGTTTTCATCTTTACGTGCTTACGTTGTACCTGATTGTTTGATTTTCAGTCATAAACACCTGATCTTTATGAAAAAATATAGCCGTGCGTTGTAGAGCCCCATTCCACGAACTTGTTTTTAGGACTGGCAATATTTGCGACACATGTTTGATGACTGTTCATTGCATTTTTCAATTGGACAGATAGAATTGAACATAATTGTGCAGGAATCAGTCGTAAGCTCATCATAAAAAAATACTTACGACATTCTCTCTAAACAGGTGGGCCCAGCGCCCTTCCGCCCCACCGAAAAAGGCTGGCCTGCGAAAATTATTTTATTGAAATGCTAAAGGTAAGATCCCCACATTGTCAGTTGGAAACTGAATGTTTTCTGTTGTTTTTTTTCTCACATAGTTCGAGGGCTGCAGCGGGTAGGCGACTGACAATCAGCGAGCGTCGGATTATTTTCCTCAAATCTTTGCTTTTCTACTACTATCAGTCGTGAACTTACGAAAAATTTTGCTAACTTTTTTTTAACAGATCGGTAAGCCCTCTACCCTAACTTCGCCACGGAAATCATGTATGACGAGAATCTCTGTAGCATCTTCGACATCGATAATACAAGTTTTAGTGGTCGATGGGCGTAAACTTATCACTACCAAAAAAGGTGACACGGGCTCTTGGTCTATAGTTTTTCTATATTAGCTATACATGCACATAGCCTCTGGTTTTATTTTATGTCATATTGGACTTCGGCGCAATTGTGACATTCAAACCTTTCTCTAGACAATATCAAGAATTCAAGCTAATCCCCATAATATGAGACAGGCTATTCCACAGCTGTCGAACACATATTTTCCTCATTTATGGAGCTTGTAGTTCACTCCATTCATCTAATATCTTTTCTTCTGTCAAGAGGCCGTCTCATTGACCACTCTGAAACAGCCCGTCAATGAACAGAATAGGAGAATGTCCATGGACCTCTTCAGCCAGCGGTCGGTATCCAACGAGGTACTCAAAGGGCTCCGATATTTGACATCCATCAACAAGATCAGAGAAGCGAAGGCGAATTACACTTGGGGTCAGCTGGATCCAGCTACGTTCGCAAGAAATCTGATCAACGTTTGCAACCAAGTCCGGGAAGTCTTCAGGGCGGAGTCAAGACTCTTGGAGTTGAACTCACCAGTATATGTTATGGGTGAGAAATAAAGACCTCGCTGCAATCACGTTTTTTATCGCATTCGTCGATTGCAAGATGGCGAAAACAGAGCAACCAGTTATTAAATTACTTGAAAATTACCATATTATATTTCAAGGATGGTGAATGAACTAGAGAAGGATGGTTCATTGCCATAAGACGCAATGTTGGCTCATTGAACGATACGAGGCGAGCGTTCGTGACGTCACTGACGGCCCTCAATCTTTGTTTATGTATATGTATACTCATATTGTCGGGATTTAGGCTTTCTTTCAAAATAGAGGTCACCAATAATTATCTATAGGTATAGACAAATTATGTATACTCAGTAAGAATAAAATTTAGTGGTGTGGATCATATTAATATATTGTTATGACACCCTGTTTTATTCAAGTTGGCCTATACAGGGGGTAACAATATTACTTCTTCAACTGGGTTTGTGAATATTCAAGCAGGAGAAAGAATAGTGGATGTAGACATAAACACACTTATCTCAGAGTACAAATATCTATTTAGCATTTGAATCAACAGGCAAAGTCGGCAATATAAATAAAATTTCTTACATGTTTAGTGGTTGAACACAATCATAGTTATACTTTCGAGATGATTTCCTGAACTATATAACTTACGTGAATTGAACTGAATACCGGCACAACAAGATGACTTTTATTTAATTGACGAAAACCGAACTGTCTCATGGTAATCCATCTTTCACTGTTCTGCAAATTCACGTTCACTTGTAACACACTTTACGAGGACGGCACTGAGATTACGAACTGAGGAACATTGTCTGGGCCCCTATTCTTGAATTCAAGGGAGTAGAAAAACTGATAGAAAAGTGTGGAGGAAATATATCATTCATCTGTCAAGAAGTGAGATAGTTGTCATATTTTTCACTCCCTAGAATTCAATGATAGGGGCCCAGGAGTCGAGAGCTTAACTGTTGGATCTTGGAACTGCTCTGACTTCTGATTCTAGTTTCCGAGAATTTATAGGAACTTTTCATGAGAAAATTGTAAGAACCTCCCATCCCCGCTAATTACTCTAAGTAGTGGTTCATGTCGATTTTGCCAAATGTAAATCATTTTTAAAAGTATTGTCATGTTAAAAACATTTTATTCAAACTATTTCAGATATAAATCTCATATTTTTCCATTACTCTTCGATCAAGTTAATATAAATATGAGTTAGTTAAAGGTAACTGGGATGAGTAGTTTTTACGGCTGCAGATCTCATGCCCATAAATTATACACGAGCTAATTTAAAATTTAAACAAAACTAACGTTCCTATTGATCCCCCAATTTCCTCTTCTCGAATGATCCTCCCTTCAATGACTTCGAGTGACTCTATTCAGACATGATTCAGACTATATTCTTCAGTTCCAAAGTGTTTTACCAAGCTGGTGAGTCCATCCTATAGTCATCGTATTGTGCCTCGTATTTATAAAATGTTTATATTCTTTATCATACTTCAATCTCATTATAATATAACATATGATTATTCTTAATGATCTTTAAAATCCTTGTAGACGACATTGCCATTATAATAAATGCATTTAATTCGTACATTCTTTCATGAAACAAAACTTTCCTTGAGTATAAACATAGCTTAGTACTTATAGGAAATATCGGCCGGAGACATCGAATTTGTTTATATTTCGAGCCGAGACGACCTAGCGACCCATATAAATATTAAAAACAGGTGGCCACTCAAACGAATATTTGCTGGTACCTGATATCGAACTCGTAACGATTCATTCATTAGTTTTTCTGGACGATAAAATATATTGACGAAATTTGGCATAATTACAATATTATTATACAATATCACCTCCATTGAAAAGTGTGTGGTGTTTATGAAATCATTTCAGATACCATCTGATAACCAGTATGCCAGGTAGAAGATGTGCTATCTTTTGTGACAACTATAGTCGTGGTGTTATATTTACCACACATTTCCAAAAAAAACTGATTTTGTTTGGGATACTCTTTTGAAAAGGTGGATGGGTTGTGAACATGCAGACGTTGTCAATCCTGAATCCTCATATATCAGCTCAGCTATGATTTGTCCAACCAAATTTGAGAAAGAGATCTACAAAATGGGTAGATGGAAACAAGACTTGAGAAATTATGATTATGTATTATGAAAAAGGAGTACTTCGAGGAGCATTCTCATTTTTTATAATGTTTCATGTGAACAAATGCAGATTTTGTATACTGAATAAAAAAGAAACAACCTGGATTGCTAAGAGAAAAAGATCATCTATAGTAGAGTCCAATGGAGAAATAAAGAAAATAGTCAGCTAATGAGAAAATCGAAATTGATGTCAATATATTATATATTATTATAGATATGTATAATGTACCTATAATTAAAATTAAAGAATATATCTAATTTTCACCGTTCACAATAGTCTGAAAAATATTTACAATTTTTTATATTTATATTAAAAGGAGATTTGGAAATTTACAAATACTTTAATTGTATTCAAATATGGCCACAATTTGTTAAACTTGATAAAATAAGTGGGTATATCAATTTCATTTCAAACTATAGATGCTTGATATTCATTAATTCATTATAAACTTTCAATAACCAGCTGTGCATTGAATATAATATATGCACACAACATTATACTCATGCATCATTTAGTACCTATATGAATTCTTTATTGAAATTTCACTATTTTTAATATGAGCAGAATATACAATTCTAAATTGTTTTCATGTTATGATAGGTAGGTATTGGTTATTTATCTTTTCATGGATATATATCCCCTGTTTCGTAAACTCCGAATCATCTCATGTACCTATTATTTTCACAAAAATTACTAATAATTGAAGTCATATCATACCAACAACCATAAATTATCAATATGTATCGATTATCAAAAGGTACATCATAGTAATATTATTGTTAATGCTCATTTAGTGATTTTCAAAGCATAGATTATGTCTATTCAGAATTGATAATTTTGAATTCAGGGTCGTCGTCTACGTCATCGCGCGCCTTCGGAAGCCACGCCTTTTGTCCGACAGAATGGCTTGAATGAACCATCCTTCTCTACAAAAATGTGAGGAAGAAGGACAAAGTATTCCGTTCCAAATTTATTTTATGAACCCACTTCCTCGTCTTCCTCCTAAAATATATTTCTTGGAAAATAGTATTCATAATATAATCATACATCAGGTAGTTGAATACGAACTTTGAATATAGTTCCTTCTCGTACGCAAGAACTAATAATGCATCTTCTTCCAAATCCAAGGAGCGAATTATTTACAGGGTTACCAACTGTGCAAGATTGGTAATATATCATGGTCACGTGGGATACGGGATTGAATGAAAGCCCTGTACAAATCTTATTGAAGAATGACAACCTACAGATTGGAATGTATTCTCAGAAAATTGCTTTTTGTTGTTTCTCCAATGTTCACTTGGGAAATCAATACTACAAATTCGACGATATTCCTTATCTCTACTCATTCCTGAAATTTCCTATCAGTAATTTTCTATAGCTAGAAAACATTTTCTTCGTGAGATGTACAGGCTGTCCCATTTTCGATGTCCTTGCGGGATATCTCGCTTATTTTCAAATACCTTGCGGTTTTCGCGAACCTTGGCTACTTTTTCGTGAAACTCACGATACCGCAAACAAAATTTTCATAGCCCGCTTCGTTTCTGAGATATAGGGCGAAATTGAAATTTTTCCATCTTGGGACCCTCCTGTATCTCAGCTATCTTTCAAATTATGGAAGAAGTGAAAACTGACTCTTGTATTATATTCATACGTAGAATACAGTGGCGTAGTCAGTTTTTTGATTTGAGCTAGCATTATTGAGATATAATACAAAGTTATGGAACACCCTGTATATTTATCAATATTTGAAACATAAATTCTTCGCGCTTTCCAAAAATATATTACACTCATGAGATATTCTTAGTATTAGCCCTGGTATTCAGATAATTTTGGGTTTTTATAGCTATAGGCAAAGACAAATATTACTTTCAAAATTGATCTTTTGATGCAATAACCATCGCAATAATCTAATACCACTCTAATTTATATAGGGTAAAACAAAATGTTTTCATATGTAATTATCATTAGATATTGTAGCTGAACTATTTGGCAAATCAATGAATTTATTCTTATATGAATATATGTCGCCTGACTTATAGATATCAGATTTCTTTTTATGGAACTACATCAAAAAGTAAATATACTCACCACTCCGGCAGTCGCAGCATGAAAATCGAGAAATGCTTCTAAATACTTACAAAACCTCTGTTTTACTGCGGTCGATTGACGTTTTTCTCAAAAGATGTCGGCTGTGTCTTCGACATCATATTAGCATCAATTTGAACAATATCATAGAGAACATTTTCAACAGAAGAATAATCAATAAAGCTTCGGTTTATAGTAGTATTTTCATATAAGCTGAAATTTATTTATTTTCAGCTTTTTTATATTAAATAATAATTTTGAATGGAATGATTGTGGATTGCAGATTGTATGGGGGGTCGTTAAGGCTGTGCAGCCTCTCAAGCACCTCGACCTATAAGATATTTTGTGCATAACCCTTAATATATTCGAGGCCCGGGATTCCGAGGCTTCGTGCAGTAGCGGCAACTATCACTCTCTGTTTTGCCCATCTTTTTGAGGTGATAGCTTAGAGGGCAGTATCCAGTGAGGAGTCCCGTTACTAGTTTCAAGTCGTTTTTGTCCAACTCGAGAAGTTGCTTAGCTTTCCTTGGCGATAGGCTCACTAGCCTTTTCGCTTGTCTTTGTCCTGGAACTTTATTCCAGTGAGATTTCATTTCATCCGCTTCCCAACGTCGAAACTCTTCTTTCAAGTGGGCCTTGGAGAGTCCACAGAAGGGATCTAGGCCGGGAAATTGTGAATTTGCCCCTTCATTGGCAAGGCAGTCCGCTTCCTCGTTGCCTTTAACTCCCTTGTGACCTGGAACCCACATCAAAGTGACCTGGTTGTGTGCAGCCAGTTGTCTCAGGGATTGTTTGCAGTACCAAGTCTGCTCAGACTCACAAGTGTATGACTTCAGAGCTTTTAGTGCTGCTTGGCTATCTGATAGAACATAGATTTTTGCCCTTCGAGTGTCCCTTCCGAGGCACTCCTGTGCAAATATCTCTACAGCACGTACTTCTGCTTGAAAGATGGTTGGGGTGTTACCTAGGGATTTTGAGAGCCTGAAATGTGGTCATGTAACTCCCAATCCAGCCCTTTTATCCATCTTGGATCCATCAGTATACCACACTAATGCATCCCTTCCCAGTTGAGGTCCGTTCTCTGTTCAAATTTGGTGGTTGTTTATGACCACTTCAAACTGCATTTCGAAGTCGTACCGAACTGGCATTTTGAATGGATACTTTCTGTTCTATCCCATATGAAAATTGGTGGTATCTGGTAATTGCGCCAAAAGATCAATTTGAAAAGTATTATTTTTCTTGATTAGTTATAAAATCAGAAACTTTTCTAAATAAAGGTATAATACTGAAAATATCACATTAGTGTAATATATTTTTGAAAAGTGCAAGGCATTTGTGTTTCAAATATTGAAAAATATACAGGGTGTTCCATTTGAAAAAAACATAACTTTGGGTTATATATCAATAATGACAGCTCATTTCAAAGCACTGACTACGCCACTGGATTCTACGTACATAAAATGAAAGATAGCTGAGATACATAGGGGTCCCAAAATGCAATATATATTCAATTTCGCCATGTATCTCAGATACTAATCGTGATATCAAAATTTTAATTGCAGTATCGTGAGTTTAACAAAAAAGTAGCCGACGTTCGCGAAGACCGCAAATCTCTGCCTCTGGAAATAAGCGAGATATCGGACATTATCGGACATCGAAAATGGGACAGCCTGTACACCATCCCAACCACTTTTATGGATGCTGCAGGAGTAGCGAGGTTCTTTGAAGTTCGACAGACGTTTATGTCAATCACTACATCCTACCACTACACCTTTTCCAGTTGTATTTCAGAAAGCGTCAAGTTAATTTAGATTAGTCACTTGTATTTCAGAAAGTATCAATTGTTATTCAGAATAGTGAGTTGAATTTCAGAAAGCGTCAAATGTATTTCAAAATAGGGAGTTTAATTAATATAATTATGTAGTTGCTAACGAGATTGAGTGGAGTTAGTAGGTCACAACATTGTTCCTATGTTGTTTTTATGATGTACTATGTATAAAGTGAGCCGAATCAGAAGATTTTATAGTAAATTAATGTTTATGGGAGCTATCCATCTAACATAATATTCTCAAGAACGTATATATTTATTTATTTATTAACGGCATTGCCTATTTTTACAAAAATATAGCAAATAGATAGCACTTCCGATTATATACGTTCGTTATTTTGAATGGGACCCTCTATATATGATCATATTTTTCGATTTTCGAGTTAAAAATTGCGTATGCGTATAGGTATCGATTTATTCGTAGAAAAAGACGAATTCTATTTCTGAAATACAAATGACGCTTTCTGAAATACATTTGATATTTCCTTATATATCCAAATGACGAATTCTGAAATTATATTGACCATTCTGAAATACATTTGACGCTTTCTGATATTGAACTGAATATTCTGAAATACAATTGATACTTTCTGATATTAATTAAACTAATCTGAAATACATTTGACGCTTTCTGAAATTAAACTCACTATTCTGAATTACAATTGATACTTTCCAAAATAAAAGTTACTATTCTGAAAATCAATTGACGCTTTCTGAAATTAACTTGATGGTTTCTGAAATACAACTGGAAAAGGTGTAGTAAATCCATGCTCTGAATATCCACATAATTTTCTAAAGGTGATCTCGAGGCCAATCTCAAACAAAAATGTGATCGATAAGTTTTCGTGTATCAATAATTTCCACTCACAGGTGATCTTCATGGTAACGTAGCCGATCTTCTGTACTTCGAACGAACACTGTGGCACATCGGTCCAGGATTGAGCCCTTCAAATCTCCTATTCCTGGGTGACTATGTCGACAGAGGAGCGTACAGTATAGAGGTCATTTCATACTTGTTCTCTTATAAGCTGCAGTGTCCCAATAAATTGAACCTTCTGAGAGGTAATCACGAAATCAGGGAAGTCCAGAAGATGTTCACATTTCAAAAGTGAGTAGCTACCGTCGTACTTAAAGCATTATCTAGCTAGTCAAGTCATTCGGCAGTTTTACCTGAAAAGTTTTCCGGGTGCTCTTTCTGAATTTTAACTTTGCCACCTCGTTTCTTTGCTGCTCAAGCCGCATAAAAATGGCGCCTAATAGCATTTTTTTATAATATATTCGCGACTTATTTCACAATAATAAATATACATATACAAAATTGAACTAGAGAAAATTAACTACATTAAACATTTTTTTTTCGGCAACCCCCGGACGCTTTTTCTTTATTTGCTGATGATGGTAGAATCATTACGAATTTGAAGAGACACGGTGGCTGGAAGTCTACCAATGTCGCTGAAGGATATATAGACAATTCACTCACAAGCAAAATCAAAATTGCCAAGACCATTCAAAAATTATCAAAGGTTATACCACGAGTCCTTCAAATTTTATCGATAAATTTTTATTTTTCACGAAAACTTTTTTATTTGGTAAAAGTATGAAAACAAACCGATTGATAAAATCACGAGTCCGTAGGACGAGTGATTTTATCTAATTCGGTTTGTTTGAATGCTTTTGCCTCAAAATAAAAAAGTTTGAGTGTTTTGAAAAATTTATCTCATTAAATTTGAAGAACGAGTTGTATTTGGAGTGATTATTTATTGAACAAATCAAATGAAGAACAATTTAATTCATTAGTATTTCATTAACATGAGAAAAGAAGGAAATTTAATTATTAGAAAATGTACAATTATTGAAAACACAGTTTTTGTAAATGGATCGGGCAGCAGAAACACTTGATGTCTCTTCATTGGTTGATATTACATTGCTTGATGTTGAGCAGGCGGCAGTCGATGTACTAGCAATGCATGATGCTGATGTGTTTGTTCTTAATTTTTCCAAAATATTTTTATGATGCTCTGCATCAATTTGTAGATAAGGCTTCAGTGAAGAGGCTGTGGCATGGCCTGTTATCTTAATAGCTTCTTGTTCCTGAAAACCTTTCTTTACCATATGAGAAACTAAAGTCGAGCGACTTGAATGATTGCTGAGTTTTCGTTTTTTGGTGTCGAGACCACATTTTTCTGCTGATTTTTTCAACCATTTGCCTATTTCATTCTGGCCCACTGGTGAATTTTTATACCATGCAGCATTCGGTTTTGTCCAGAAAGGATTTGGGGTAAGAAAAAGTCTGTCGGTGGTTATATTTTGACCACGTTGTAAAATCAGCTCGTTATATAGCCTTATGGGGCATCGATCAGGGTTTTCAATGTTAGGTGTCAACCATTTGGTGTCTGTGCACTTTTTATTACCACCCTGGCAAGTTTTACTGAATATCGGATTATATTCCAACCGTCCAGTTTCTTCACCTGCATTATTAATTTCTTTTCTGAAATAATGAAGGAGGCAATTAACACCTTCACCTCCGCGCCAGGCTAATTCATAAGAACTTATGTGAAAAAACTTCATTTGTAGTCCTAATGGAGTTTTTTCATCACAAGAATCGATTATCCTCGTGTATTCTTCTTCCTCTAGGGCGGCAGCACTCTGCTTTCTTTTATCCACACATCTTTGCAACTCTTTCCTTTTTGCATTTCTTACATCTCTTCCTTTTTTAAATTCAATGTCCTGAAACGGATTGAAGCTGATTTTATATTCAGAATAATATTTTCCCAGCGAGCACAAACATCCCTAGGAGGTTTTGGGATGTTCTGAAAATGGTGGCATGTGGATGTTTTTCTGGGACGCAATATGCACTTCCTTAAGAGGTCTTCAGAAGATGTTGAAAGTATTGTTTTTGTTCTTGTGTGGCGTTTCTTTGTATGTATACAGTGAGGTACTAGCGAGGTCAAAAAAATGTTTACTTGTGGATGTCAATGAGGTCATACAACATACTTTTCGACGTCACGCCCGGGATGAAGGGTTCAGTGGATTGATCCCATTTGAGCCGTCCTATACAGTTGAACTTAGTTAAAAATTCTTCAACAAGTCAACGAAAATTGAGGTTAAAGTTATTGTTCTCAGTTGTGTTGTAAAAAATCATTCAAAAAGTTCTTGTGAATTCGAACAATAGCGATAACTGTGAAAAGAAACTTTGTTATTTCCATTCCGAACAATAAAGACATTAGGATGAGATGGTTTTCTGCTGTTAATACAGCTATCACAACCACCAAGTATTTTTGTGAAGATCATTTTGATGGACAGGTGAGTGAATGAGTAGATCAGTCGAAAAAACGGAGTTACTTCATCTTTTTTTTCAGTTGGAGGTAGATATAAATAAGATTTCACGAACAAACATCAATACAAAACTGACATTTCCATCAAGAAAGATCAAATAGAAGCCTCACAGCGTAGACAATGGGGTGAAGAGAACAGTTTGCTTTGGTGATTCTGATCCTGGAAATACCGTCAATATGGAATAGCTTATGTGCAGAGTGGAGTGGTATTCTGGTATATTTTTGTAAAAATCAGTACAAGAGTCACATGCTGTTAGTGTTAACAGAGGAGAAGATATGAAATTAGTGAAAATATAACTCCTCATTCAGTTTTATAGTGTGATTATGTCAAAACTAAAATGTAAATATGTTGTTGAGACAGTCTTTTATAAAACCAAGATTAGGTTACACATTACTGGTGGTTAGTATATTAATTCAAGTTAAATGTGAAATCTTTCTTTCCTAAAAATATGTCCTATAGATGGAATAAAATTTATTGAATTTATATTTCAAGTCAATATAAGTGTTCATATATTTTTAAAGTGTTCATAAATTATATAAGTGTTTTTTTAACCATTTCTGGTCATTTTGGTAATCTCTGAAAATGTTCTTTCATTTGTTTTGTTGAAGTTTGGGTAAGTGTGATTGAAGTAGATAACTATTAATTTCGCGCCGAAGTTTCAAACTATGATAGACCAATTATCATGGCTCTTTTGAAATGGGTCCTGATGATGATTCATTCTAATTAGAAACTTCGGCAAGAAAATAAAAGTTCTTCTTCAACCACACTAATCCAAATCCCAACAAAACAAAGGAAAGAAGATCTCTTCTCAAATGTCCAAATGAATAGCAAAAGACTATATAAAGTGATCTTAAAAAAAGTTTTATTCAATGCAAATCAATATACACTAAACGCTTTGGAAATGTTCTGTTGTGTCTATGAAAAGGCTATCAAAAAAACTTAGGAAGAGTTCTCTTTGTGATATCCCAAGGACATCCTGAAAATGGACGCCTGTGGCGGACATTGGCTGTTATATAAAAGTACTATTCATGTATGAACAGGATATCGCAGTGGATGTTCAATGTCTCGAAATCTCGTACTTTCAACATCTCTGAGATGTTTTTGTGCTTGCTGGGTTTCTTGTATCTGTTTGGCAGTTACATTCCAAATAGTTTTCAGCGAATATTCTTTGTAGTCTTCGCCATTAGATTTCTTCATATTCGCTCCCCAGTCTTCTAGAATTTCTGCAATTTCTTGAATAGTCGTATCACTTTCAAGTTTGTAGTTTCTGAAATTGCAAAACTGTTCAAACTGATTCCATATGGATTTTTTTGTCTTCACAGTGTTTAGTGGAGTGAAATTCTGTATTAATTTTTCAATATTTTCTTGGCCAAATCGGTTCGCACTCATTTTTAAATAAACTTTTGAATGGGTAAAAATTTCACCAAATTTCAAAATATCAAACAATTATGTAGGCCTTCTATGATCCAGAAGAGATATGATGCTTACGCGGTGCTTATGATATAGATATCTAGAAATTATGACAGTTTATAGCAAACCTTGCTAATACTTTCTAGCGACACTAGGAGATGGCGCCACACCTCTCATTGTACATGGTTAAAAATTGAAAATTTCTTGTTATTAATTGAAAATCGCGCAAGAACGAACATGAATTTATTCGTTATGTCGTTGTATGAAGATCTTCATACAACGATTTCGTCTCAAACCACAAAAAACAATTTGAATTTAACAAAAATTAATCGTACGCCATCTTCATTTCAGTTCAGGAAACCTTAGGTATTTGATCGGTCGGTAACGTAAGTAGTCGTTTGCGATAGCTGCCATAAACTTGGTTATGTTCATGAGCTATTTACGTGTGTGAAATTTGAATGTTTATTGAAATGTGTCGTTTCTGTTATTATTATGCTGAAAAAGTGATTGACTATTAATAATAAGGTAACTTTTCATTCATGATAATTTATATTTTAACCTTGTATATAAGCCAGTTCAATAGAATCGACTCGTTAAACCTATAGTTTTGACAGTTCAAAGGTAAACAATGTTTTATCAAGGACCAGGCAGTTTTATCAGTATAAAACCGAATGATTGGCTAGAATAAACCGCTATTATTGGTTGAAATGCCAAAAATGTCATATTTTGACAAGTGAAAAAAATAATCAGATGAAAACAATCAATGTGAGACGAAAACTCCACCTTCTTGAGAGAAAAATAGTCTATCCAATTAAAAATATCAAACATAGTTTGAAATGAATGTCTGGTAGACTACGAGCAGAAAACAACTACTTTCCTGGTAAATACCACGCAGAACATTGAATTATATCTGTTCGTAGTCCATGCAACGATTCACACTGTGAATGCAGATCGCAAATGTTTCTTTCTTCCTAAGACGTGACAAATTCACATCGAGACAGGCACGCCTAACAACCTACAGACCGGTTTCGGGCTTATTGGCCCTCATCAGTGCAGGGTAGTTATCCGAGTAGAGACCGTAAGATCTCAACTCGAAGCGTTGCCTGTCCCAATGCATTTTTGTCGCGTCTATTTGACCGCACCGAGCCGCGTTCCAACAGACAATTGAAAGTGGCGACATCATGCGGCAGAAGAAAGAAACACTCCAGAACCGAATCTCCCAAGTTTTACAGAACTTGGAAGTGGCTGAGAGCTCGACTAAGCTCAATAAATGAAAAAAAAAATGGATTAGCCATAAATTGGAAAAAATTTGAGAGAAAAATAGTCTATCCAATTAAAAATATCAAACATAGTTTGAAATGAATGTCTGGTAGACTACGAGCAGAAAACAACTACTTTCCTGGTAAATACCACGCAGAACATTGAATTATATCTGTTCGTAGTCCATGCAACGATTCACACTGTGAATGCAGATCGCAAATGTTTCTTTCTTCCTAAGACGTGACAAATTCACATCGAGACAGGCACGCCTAACAACCTACAGACCGGTTTCGGGCTTATTGGCCCTCATCAGTGCAGGGTAGTTATCCGAGTAGAGACCGTAAGATCTCAACTCGAAGCGTTGCCTGTCCCAATGCATTTTTGTCGCGTCTATTTGACCGCACCGAGCCGCGTTCCAACAGACAATTGAAAGTGGCGACATCATGCGGCAGAAGAAAGGTTGTTAGGCGTGCCTGTCTCGATGTGAATTTGTCACGTCTTAGGAAGAAAGAAACATTTGCGATCTGCATTCACAGTGTGAATCGTTGCATGGACTACGAACAGATATAATTCAATGTTCTGCGTGGTATTTACCAGGAAAGTAGTTGTTTTCTGCTCGTAGTCTACCAGACATTCATTTCAAACTATGTTTGATATTTTTAATTGGATAGACTATTTTTCTCTCAAATTTTTTCCAATTTATGGCTAATCCATTTTTTTTTTCCTCCACCTTCTTGTTCTGACTTCAACAATAAGCATTTAAATATATCAAGCATTTCAAACCAATATTGAATCCCTTCAATATTAGCAATTGCTCAAATTTCAATATAAATATTAATATAAATAAGAATTAGAATGTTTCTGTTAGTACCTATGTTCTGTTCGAATTTCAATTGAATGTTCGAAATTTTGTTCTACAAAGAAAAATAATAAAGAAATGTGTTTCATTGATTCATTATTCTACACGGTTACCGAAAAAAAATGCATGCAACACGTCCTAAAATAGTTTTTTCCGGACGCCTGCTCAAAAATAGTCTTCGTGTCTTCCTCTTCATCGCTATCACGTAATGGAACTAACGAATTATCAGCACAAACACCACTACAATTCTTGCATATGACGGACTGCATCCGCAGGCTTCCTGATATTCCTTTTTACATGTACAACGAGGTTTTTAAAATCAAATATAAAAGTTCATTCAATATTGCGTCGCTACCACAAATAGAAGCAGCAGCACAATATTCATTCCGAACCTATAACCATATAACCAGTCTCAGACATATGGAAGTTTTTTTTATTGATATAAGGAAAATTTGACTTCGATGTTAGTTTGTGCTTGAAAAATGAGTAAAATACTGCATCTTTCCTTTTTTCACGTGCTACTCTAGACCTGTCAAATTTTACATTTTTTTCGAAAATCCTCAAAAAATCAGTTTGTTTTTTAATTTCGAAAAATTCAAGAGAAAAAAGTTGCTTCGTTTCCCATTTTATACATTTGTTCCAAATTTGGACTCTCTACTGTCACTTCGACTACTACTAAGTGAACATTTTATATCGATTTGATCAGTACCTACTATTTTCTTCTCGAGATGTTGCATTAGTCTTGTATTGTTTAAAATCACTAAATTTTATGTCATATCTAGTACGAATCGCTAAAACGAAAGGTTTTTGAATAGTTATGAAACTGTAGGTCATTGTTTAGTTTACAGAAAAGAATGATATTTCGGGATTGTTTGTAACTGAATTATTGGTCAGAAAAATAATAAAACTGGATAAAAATCTATTGAAAAAATAAATACGAGTGAAATAAGAATGAAGAGAAATACGTTTATTCGATTACTGACATATTAACGTCCATACATTGAAATTCCGAATCAGTTTAACAATGAAATGAAAAAACTAGATGGACTTTGCAACAACAAAGACAAATTCCTGGAGATACATTTTTTTTATTTTCTGGTAACAGGCCAATGTGGGCAAGATTTGATATTGAAGTCTCATATTTATCAAAATTATGAAAATTGAATCCTGTTTCTTTCGAATCGATGGAGCGAAAGATTCGAAAAATTGAAAAAAAAATTAAAAAAGTTGAAGTAACAGTGGAGAGTCCAAATTTGGATCAAATGTATGGAATTGGAAAATGAGCAACTTATTTCTATGGCATTTTTCGAAATTTCCAATAAAAAACTGATTTTTCGAGGATTTTCGAAAAAAAAATTCAAATTTGACAGGTTTAGAGTGGCACATGAAAAAAGAAAAGATGCTGTATTTTACTCATTTTTCAAGCACAAACTAACTGCGAAGACAAATTTTCTTTATATCTATTAATAAAAAAAACTTTCATATTTCGCGAACTTTATGTGTGACACTGTATATGGGAATTGTGGGAATGAACAACTCGAGACCCCAACTCTAGAAATCTTCGAAATTGGGCATTACATGCGTATGAGGCCTAGATCATAGTTCTAATGGTATCAAACCCATGGTTCATTGATATGGTGGCCAAAAATGCAACAAATTTCGGCATATGTCAAGCTGCAGAAAGTTCAGCGGCTAGCTTGTCTGGAAATCACAGAGGCAATTTTCACTTGCCCCACTGCAGCCTTAGAGGTTATGCTGAACCTTCCACCATTGCACCTGTGTGTGTAATGAAAGAAGCAGCAATCAGTGCCTTCAGACTGAGCCAGACAAAAAATCTCAAATCAGGAAATCGGATAGGACACTTGAAGATTTTGGAAAAAATTTCCTTAGAATCAATGTCTAAACCGACAGATACCGTGCCAGTTAGGTATGACTTCGAAATTCAGTTTGAAGTGGTCATAAGCAACCACCAAATTTGCACAGAGAACGGACCTCAACTGGTATTCTGATGGATCCAAGATGGATGAAAGGGCTGAAGTGGGAGATACAGGGCCACATCTTTCAAGCAGAAGTACTTACATGTTGAAGAGTTATGTGCCCAGGAGTGCCTCGAAAGGGACACTCGAAGGGCAAAAATATACATATATTCTATCAGATAGCCAAGCAGCACTAAGAGCTCTGAACTTGTGAGTATAAGCTGACTTGGGACTGTAAACAAACCCTGAGACAACTGGCAGCGAACAACCAAGTCACTTTGATGTGGGTGCCAGGTCATAAGGGAGTTAAAGACAACGAGGAAGCAGACTGCCTTGCCAAAGAAGGGGCAAATATACAATTTCTCGGCCCAGAACCCTTCTGTGGACTTTCCAAAGCCCACTTGAGAGAAGAGGTTCAACGTTGGGAAGCGGATGAAATGAAATCTCACTGGAATGAAGTGCCAGGACAAAGACAAGCGAAAAGGCTAGTGAGCCTTTTGCCAAGGAAAGCTGAACAGCTTCTCGAGTTGGATGAAAACGACTTGAAACTAGTAACGGGACTCCTCACTGGACACTGCCCTCTGAGGTATCACCTCAGAAAGATGGGTAAAACAGAGAGAAACTGCGAGAACATCGCTGAAACTGAAGAACATTTGCTTTGCGAATGCCCAGCACTCTTCTGCAAGAGGTTCAAGTTCCTGGAAGGGGCCTTTTCAGAGCCTTTCAATATCAGGAACCTAGCTTCCAGGAAACTGATAAAATTCGCAAGAAGCCTCGGAATCCCGGGCCTCGAATAGATTAAGGGTTATGCATAAGAGATTATTCCACCAAAAAGCATATCGAAGTAGGCGCTATAACGCCTACGCTTTCCTTTAATTCGATTTTGTTAACAGATATTTTCATCGCAAAATGAGTCGCAATGGAGATATTGTAGAAAAACTGCTAATAGGCGCAAAGGTGTTGTGGAAATGAATTCCTCTCCAAAACGCATACTGAAGTAAGGTACTTTGCAGCGCTATAAATTAGAATTATTGATTAAAGTTAAAATAAAGTTGATACATAAATTGTAGTAAATTTCCTTTAGTTCGATTTTGTATATAAATGTTTTTATCGTAAAATGAGTATGAAAGTAGATGTTGTGAAAAAACTGCTATTAGGCGCAATTTTTCCAATATGGCGGCTCGAGCGGCAGAGACACAAGGTGGCAAAATTGAAATTCGGAAAGAGCACATCGATATATAAAATCTCTAATTTTCAAATCTATCGGAAAACTTTCCAGGTAACCCCTATTTTGTGCACCAAATAACTGGAATAATTGGTTCAATGAAATTTCGATGTCCCCATTTTCCGGTCAGAGTTATGAATAATTTTATATTTTTGCAGGGAATGTGTTCTGAAATTGGGAGAAAAACTTGGTAATGAGCTATGGACTGCAGCCAATAACGCTTTCGATAACATGCCGATAGCTGCTGTCATCGACGGAAAGGTAAAAAGTAGTCAATGATAATGCGTGATTTCAAAAGAGTTATTATATGAAAATTGAAATTATTGTAAGAAAGTTATAGATGTAGAATTGTAAGTGATGACAAAATTATACACGGTGGTAGAATCCGGACATCAAAATATAACCTTAGTATGATGTAGATAATTAACAAGTTACGCAATGGAAAATACGATGATATATTTAGATTCCTTGTGAATAAATGCCTCTAGAATGTCCTAGTTAAAAACGTCAAGTTTGTTTCGTTTTCGATTGAAAAAATAAAAACGAAAACTACAAATTTCAGTTTTTTTCCAATATTTCAAAAACGAAAAAAGGTAAATGAAATTTTCTTTCACATAGTTGTTCAGCATGAAAATGCGCAACTTTGCCCCAATTCAACCGAACTCGTATCTCTTATAATAACTGATATCCCCATGGTTAAGCTCGAAAAACGGGCACCCTGTATTTAGTCTATACTCTATATAATTCTTTCGATGCAGATCGTAACATAAAAGTATAGTCCAGCAGCCACCGCCTGTTTTTTCCAGTGATTAATAACAGGCTGAAACTCCGTAAAAGTGACTCCGGAATATCGACAACTTTGAAGCGTAGGACCGGGAAAACGTACCACTAAATTTGTAAGACTATGTGACCATTTTATTAAGCTGAAATTCACGACGCTGTACGAAAAAAATCACCTGGTTATTAATAATTTTTATTTCTGACAGTGACATTATAAGCTTATATCGTCATAGTTACGATATCTATAATGAGGGTCATAACTCCCTTGGGATATTAAGGTTCAAAAACTCCCTCTTACCTTTTACAGGTGAAAATGATACAAGAAATGCTTATAAACGTTTATATGTAATGAAAACTAAGACATATTTTCCTTATTCACGTCATTACAAATAATAAATGTACAATTTTCAAATGTTCCCTGAAAATTACTTCCGCCGCTGGAAACAATTTCTTCTTTTTTATGGGTGGTGCTGTTGCTGTTCACTACAGTCGAGGTGCCTGCCTCTTCTGATGGCAAAGTAGACAGCATACGCGCCGTTTTATTTCTCAATTCAATACTGTCCTCCAGATACCCCTCTGCCACCGTGGAACTTCTCCAACCTCCGTGTCTTTTTAAGTTTGTCATAGTTGCTCCTGCATTGGCTAGGGCAGTAGCAGAAGTGCGACGAAGGCAATGTCCCGTATAGGTTAGTGGGTTTGGCAATCCTAAATACATTGCGATTTTGCTGGGAATTTTGCCAAACATATTCTTTCCAATTGGCTGAGTTGTACATTTATTTTATCGGAAGCTCAAAAAAAATCGTTTTGTACCTTCAGGACGCAATGACATATAAAGTCTCAATAAAGGCAAAGCAGATAACTCTTTTTCATCCACAACTGTAAATTTCTTCGATACACCAGTTTTACTTTCCGGTACGTTCACTACCATAACAGTATCCCGGTCCTCTATATCTGCTATACTCATATTTAGAAGTTCCTGAGTTCTGCATCCTCCAAAATAACCCATAATTAGAACAACCTATAACAAATAAAACGAAATAAACAAACGAAAAAGAAAATTATGAGAAAAAAATTACCTTATGCAATAAATGAATTTCATTAGGGGCGTCCTTTAGAAATTTGATGACATCTTTAGGAGATAAGACAGCAGACTTTTTCGGCTTATACCCCTTACTTTTCCGTTTCAAAAAAGCCTCTAGTTCGTTGAACTTGGTGATATCTCTTTTCTCATATATGGTCACCATTTAGTCCATAACGAATTTGGGCTAAACGTTTCTGACTGCAACGAATAAATACAATTATTACCAAATCTACCAGAAAATACTGAAAATACTTTACCAGTTCTTGAAAATATGCCAGAAAGACAGTTTCGTTGGCATCTTTTGACATAACATTTCTCTGTGTCAGCCACTTCAGATATAAGTTGTATTCTTTTTGATATAGGGCTTCACTTTTCGATGGAAGTAATGATTGTCTTGCTTTTTCCGCTTTTTTTATAATATCCTCCATTATATCAGAAAAGATCGTCGATTTGTGGTAAAAAAAAAACACGTTTTTAACGGAAAAACATTGATTGATAAAGAAAGTTTGCTTATAAACATGTAACATAGCGACAACCTAGCAACAACCAACAATGCTACAATCAACGCTACCTAATTCAATACCAGAAAGGTTATGAATTTAAACATTTATTGCGTTCTAAATATGGACATATTGTTATGAAAATCGGTCAAAAATAAAATTATCTATGTACCACGGGAATTATAGAGCCTTAATAACCTCTGGCAATTGCTGTCCCTCGGGCCAGAGGCCCTCGGGACGCAAACTTTGCCATCGGTAATTAAGGCCCTCATAATTCCCTTAATACATAAATAACTATAATGACCTCGTTTTTAGACATTTTCAGAGAGGCGGTCGCTCGAGTCAAACCATATATTTTGTAAGACATTTGTTTTTCCGAGTTTATTACCGTATTATTTCAAATCCGATATTGCACCAAATTGACATGTTTCACACCTGCACATTACATTATCTACCACTTCCGAGAATCTTCAGAAGTAAAACTTGGGCGTCTTTTCAAACCGAGCCTACTTACGAAGTTTCAGCCTGTTATTAATCACTGAAAAAAACAGGCGGTGGCTGCTAGACCCTCACAGTGAAAAAACACATAAAACATGTAATGTTATGTAACAAAATCCTTATTGGTGCTTCTAAATACTTATTTGTTATTAATATGATGGGAGCATTTGATTGATTGATAACGCTATCATTCATGTTATTTCCTTACTTTTCTTTGTATCTGATATTCAATCATTGTATTTGCCGTTACGTTTGAATAAAGTTTATCTGCGAGAAAAAAAGATATGAAATTTGGAAATGGCCAGCTCCCAAATCATATGATATAAGGAGCCGAAATTGTTAACATCATGATTATTGTGGTCAATCACTCAGTAAAAATTCGGTATAAACTTGCAAAACATGATAATCCTGAGTCCTGACATCATAAACAAATAAGTATGGAAGAGCACCAATAAGAATTTTGTTAGAAATCCCAAAAACTAAGAAGATTTATTGAAAAACTGCAATCAGATCAAAGTTAGATAATTGAGTTCGAAAAAAAGTTATGTCGATTTTCTTCAAAAAGAATGCGAAATACTTTACTCTCTGTATATTGATTAAATTGGTATGATATGTTTTTTATGCATATTCACGGTAGTAAACTGTCCTACGAATTTTAGAACAATACCTTTCAAGGATACTGAAATATTCAAGATAATCTGTAAATGAAATTATTTTTCATCGCTTTCTCACGACTCAACGGTGCATTTTCGTTAGTAAAATAATTTCAATCGGCTTACTTTTGGTCTCTACTTCACCCTGTAGAATTTATGGTACGATTGTTCTGGGACACCTTGCACATAGGGACGAATAATTTTAATATTCGTTAAGAATCTACAGTTTCAAGGTCGGTACACCAAAGGCTTTATAATGTTGACATTGGAGATGATTTTCAGCTATTCTGTTGTCATGGTGGAGTACCCCCTCCATGGTTATGCCCTGTCATAAGTGCCATAAATGACATTCCCATACCACTGTCGCAGCCAGATGTTCAGAGCTCCCTCGCATGGGAGATTATGTGGAATGATCCAGTAAGGTATTGCAATCAAGATTATTCATAAAATTATTTCCTCATTTGAGTAAAAAACTGTAAGTCCACACTTTAGCAAATCGACATGTTTCAAATCTGTGCACTTAATTACCTAGGTACCTCTATCGAGAAAACCGAAGCTACTCACGAATATTCAGCCTGTTAGTGATAACTTATAAAACATGAGGTGACTGCTAGACCATTGTCGATCTAAATGAACACTTAGAAGACGCTGAACTTGCTGAACAAACTAGAATACTATGGGATCCGAGGGATAGTTAAACAGTGGTTTGAAACTAATCTAAGCGGTAGGGAAATGTTGGTAAGAATGGAACATGGGGAGCAGAACAAAATTGAATACTATCATTCAGGAAGAAGTCGCATAGAAACCGGCGTGCCCCAGGGTTCTATCCTCGGACCAACACTGTTTCTCATTTACATTAATGACATAGTTTGTAATTTTCCTGATATCTCATTTTCTATTTTTGCCGATGACACTAGTGTTGTTATCAGTGGCCTCTCGGTTGATGACCTCACCTCAAAAGCACAGAACACAGTGGATGGTTTAGCAGACTGGTTTTCGTCAAATAAGCTATCATTGAATATATCAAAGACTCAAAATATTATGTTCAATCCATATAGAAATACCCAAGATATTGAGATTACCTTGAACGAAGAAAGTCTTGAGTCGAGTAATACCACAAAATTTCTGGGGAAAACTATCGATAGCAAACTCAACTGGACCGAACACATAAACCAGTTGAACTCCAAACTCACCAAAGCAATATACGCATTAAGAACTGTCCAAGCGAACACAAATCTCCAGGTCTCTAAAATTGTATATTTTGCATACTTCCATAGTCTGATGCAATATGGGATTGAATTTTGGGGCAACTCTGTCGGTATTCAATCCACGTTTATAATTCAGAAACGCGCAATCCGCACTCTTTTCAAAGTAAATTATCGGGATTCATGTAGAGACTATTTCCTACAAAATAAAATTCTTACCCTAACTAATACATATATATTAAAAATTTCCCTATTGATTCACAAAAAACGTGATATTCTCCAATATTCAAGTCATCGTCACCAGTATTCCACACGTACAAAACATATAAGTTTGCCTAACTACAACTACGAAAAAACTCGAAATGGACCCCTGTATACGGGAATAAAAGTTTATAACCATTTACCGTACCACATGAAGGAAACGCCCGCTAGAAAATTCAAACAGTCATTGAAAAAGTTATTACACCAGCATGTATTCTACAACCTCAATGAATTTTTTGCCTTATCTTTTCCGGAAAACTATATAGTTTGATCTATTATATTATTCTTGATACGTATGTTTTTATTATCATCCATTTATCATTGTTGAAACTTTTCCTTTACTATTAACATAATATCATTCATTCATTCATCTATTGCCAAAATAACTAATTTGTAAATACTTTTCTCAGTGATACTAATTCCCTATGCCAATGGCTATGTACACTCTGTTTGTATATTGGAAATAAAATACTTACTTACTTACTTACTTACTTACTTACTATAATATTGTCTGTTCACTGGAAAAAATGACGTCACTTTTTCCGTAAGACAGAGACATCTTCTCATAATAACCGTGAACTATTTCGTACTTGAAATGTCATACTGGGCATAACCTAACGTTTTTACTTACATTTTAAATAACCCGCTTCTTTCAGCAAAGAGAAGCTTCTAGTTCAAGTACAAAAGTATTCGATATCATTAATCAGAGATTCAGGAAACAGAAAAAAGCATCGTCAGTCAGTGTCAGTGATGTGACTGTGAAAAATGTGTAATGTCGCAATGTAGAGTGTTCAATGACATCAATGTGTTCAAAATTGAGGAACCAAAAATGCGAAGCAATTGAAAGTATTGGCATATCGATTGCAAGATAGTTAATACAATTTTGATAACTTACGTTGAGTCATTATATATATTTGCTCCACGCATATTTTATACTCACTGAAGAAAGCACACAGAACTTAGTCCTTCTTTGAACTAACACACCGCACGACACACTTATATTTACTTGTTTTCAACAATTTTGAGCAGAATAAACTAGTTTATTTGAAAACATTCAGAAAATTAAACCAAACCCATGACAGGAGTTGAACTTTGTAACAGTGGCAAGTTGATAGATCAAAAGTGTCGTATTTCCGAAGAACGATACATGTTAAATATTAATTTTTTGCTAAAAAGTGTTGAAAATAAGTAAATATAAGCGTGTGTGTAGTTTTAGTTGAAAGAAAGATGAATTTTGTGTTTTTAGTAGAAGACATTCAAGATGTCAAATGGTGTATTTACGAAACTATAGCGTTTTGACTAGACTCAAGATTCTTGTTCTGGAGGCCAAAATACGTGAGTACCTCCAAAAAAAATTTCTTGGAATGCCTTATTATTGTTCCTTGAAACTGGTATTGCACCTATTCGAGTAAAAATATGTATTAAATCAAAAATATATCAGATTATGATCGATATACGATACGTGTTGAAGAAAGAAAGAAAGAAAGAAAAGAAGAACATAAGTTCAACCTAAAATTGGATTGCTGACAGAGACAACTTGGCAGACGTTTGGGACTTGAGTGAACAGACAATAGTATTCGCGATAGAAAATAACACGTAGCACTATCTCATGGTAACAACTCGAACTTCTCGAAGTGGTGTCGTTTTTGTTTTGTTTTCATATTTTTGATATTCGTGTCATTGTGACATTACTGACATTTGTGTCTTTGCCACGAAACAATAACTGAATCGAGAAAAACGATAAGATTTCACTTGAATTTCACCAGAACATCTCTCGAAAAACTGATGGAAGTATACCTTTTCCATCAGAAGAGAACATCAACAGAACAGAGGTTAAGTTTGTCTGTGGGTTATCCCCCAGAGAGTTCAGTGGTTATCCCACTTCGAGTGGTTCACGAGTCACCGCTATAGGTAGCGTATCGCTTAGCATCTATCGCGAATAGTTCCAGCCTACTAGGTTTCCATTTAGAACGACCACAATGGCTAGATAGTTACATAATCATGTCAAAATGTGTTACTTCCACGGCTTTGAAAAAATGAATATAAGACTAATCTTCGTCATGAGGATGTATCCAGTTTTAAGAACGACTTCTGTTATAATAGAGTTGCTGAATAAGGTTGAATTATTGATTTTATGAAATATGTCGATGAAATTACAAATCTGCCATCATGAACATATGTGTCACTACGAAAAAACAATAGAAGAACCGTTGAAGGTATAGGTATAGGGACATGTTTTATCATTTGTCAGGTTATTTATGTTTCGTGGGTACAGAAAATACAGGGTAGGGTGAAAGTACACAAGAGTACGCACCTAGTTGATTTCATTCGATTACTCAAAAGAGATTTGTCTTTATGATTAATGATGAGAATAAAAATAATCTACCGAATGACAGATATATTTTATTTAGAAAGAAAATACATAAATCTGGAATGAACCATGATAAAAAATGATTTTCTGGTCTGATGAGAATGCGCACTCTTATATACCAAGAGATATAAGAGTACGCACTGAACTAGTTCATGGTTCATGCATAGATCATATCGGAAATGTTTTACAACATATTATATATTTTGTTCAATCTCATACATTTTGAAACCAGTCTTCTTTCGGCGGATTCGTATACTTCTCGAAACAAGCTGAACGAAATATGTTTTCCTCAATTTCCCCATCGTCTGATTTTTCCATTTGAACTCGCTTTTGCGACATCTTCTTGTCCCTCTGCTTCGAGATAGTGTAAGTGTAAGATGTACAATTCTTCTTCAACATTATTTGCTTTCATCTTAATTTACCAAATGTTTTTTTTTGTAATGCATTCTGTATTGGTGTATACGAGAGTTCGCATTGAGCACTCTTGAATATCGTCGAATGCGTACTCTTGTATTCCTTGTTTATTTAAATTATTTCAGGCTCTAATGATTTAAAATCTATAAAAACTGAAAAGAGAATGTGAAGTGGACGTACCTGAATACGTGTTTAAGTTTTTCATACATTCAAATATTATTAAAACCTCTTAAGTTTTAGTTCAGGGCTTATGAAAGGCATACTAAAATTAATACCTGCATATGCCCAACACACACAATAACGTCTAACAGACGAATGAACAAATTTTACCGCCAACTGAGAGCATTACAACATATTATGATTAGTTTATAACAGATGGCCATAGTGTCTTCAAAGAATTGATGTTGCGTACTCTTGTAAACTGCGTACTCTTGTTAACTGCGTACTCTTACCCTGAGGTAAATTGCATGGTACACTACTGTCAAATCGGAAACGGGAACAGATATGAACTAGGTTGAATTAAGAGAAATATGCGCAATTTCATAGTCATTTTGAAAATCAAAAGAAATCGAGGATATCTTACTTAGTTCCTGAAATATCCTGGAAAAACTGAATTGTCGATTCTTATAGTCATCGATATAACTTCTAAACTATTGCTGCTAGAATTTTTAAATTTGTTATAGTTACTGAAGTTTGCATGCTGAATTCAACGGTGATATGAAAAAAAAACTAGGCACACTGGATTCGAGTTGTAACACGAAATTAGCACTAATTTTGAGTTGTAACTCAAAATTAAGCTAATTTCGAGTTATAACGCATTCGTAGATATCTACTCTTTTGTATTATAATGTATGGGGGGGGGCTTTTTTCTTGGAAATATCAAAGTTGGCTTCAGTAACACTATACTATATTTGGCACCAGTGCAGAAGTGAAAAAAATATCTCTTTCCGTTCTCTATAGATACTAGCTTATAATACTTCATAGAAGAAGAAAATAATTAAAATATCCTCAGTAGTGTATGAAGCAGATCGCATAAACCATTTGACAGAAAATGTCGATTATCATAGTTTACCTATCGAAAAATGAGTTTCAAGAAAAATCGTGCCGTTATATTTAATAATAGTCTGTCTTTCATAGGCCTAAAACTGTCAACGATAAATTGGCTATGGAATTATTAGCCAATGAAGGTTTTGCAGTGAATGTAAGAAGAGGAACCGCTCACATTTTCAGTGTGGAGGCTTTGGAAAGATTCCTCAAAGCAAACCAATTGACGCATTTAGTGAGAGCTCATGAAGTAGCTCAAGCTGGATTTCAGGTGAACAAAACACTATTATATCGATTTAATTTGGAATTATTGTGTTCCTTTTACACCTATATAAAAACTGGTACGAATATTTGTTATTCCTAATAAATTTGGCTGATACCACGTCAAATCAAATAAAATTGCAATTGTATTTTTTTATTCATTAACTTCATTCACCAATGAAATCAATATTAGGTTTTCTTTTCAACACATGCTTTTTCGCGTTTTCGCCACGTCTTCGTCACGAGGCTGAAGAACTCTGAAGCCTTCTTCAGTTTCTGCGGTTAGAGCTCTCTCGGCGTTTGACCTTGAATGAGAAAAAAATTACATATACGCATAGGATCGCTCTTTTTTCGTTCTCGCGGCAGTGTAGAGATATGTTGAGCTATATCCATCGTCAGTCAACGCTCGATTACTAGTTATCAAAATATCAGGAGCGGAACCAATTAGTGAAGGTAAGGTAAGGTGAATTCCGATAATGTATGACGACTGAAAAATTAGTTTTTCGACAAAACATCACATTCTTTGTATCGGATCTTTCGACTCCAATGTTGATATGAGTTCGGAATTCGTTTTTAAGGTTCGATCAAGTAGGATAGGTGAAGAATTTTAAGGAAATTTGCTAGGTCATATATGACGAAATGACACTCGGAGGATTTATGACCCATTGCAGTAGAGGATATATGCCCTTCATTTTTGAACGAAACAATTGCAGACATGGAAAATGTTGACACACATAACTTACCTACTGATAAACAAGTCAAATGAAAAAAGGCAGTCACGAGTTATTCCAAATCGGACTCTCAGTATCAGATGAAGTGCCGTAATTCACCAGTGCACGATTAAATATCAGATTTGTACGAAACACCATCTAAATACTTACATGAAATAGCTTTATTGCAAATAATATGTATAATTATAAGAGTACAAGAAAACAATCAGCACACGCAAAATCGTGAAGCGTTCCACATTTTTATAGGACACACCAGATTAACACACGAACACCTGCTGAAAATGAACCACCAAAATTGTGCTACGCGTGTGATATCCCGATGACAGTGAAACACCTAATCACAGACTGTCCCTTGTTTGAAATAGACAGGGAACAACAGGATATACCTGAAGACTTAAAAATCGCTCTAAGCCCGGGAAACGTTGAAAAACTCGAACTGTATCTCAAAAACATGTTCAAACACATCTGAAATTTATTGTATTTTTCTTTTTCATACCACCGCTAATAACCTCATTGGTTGATGCGGATGTATAAATAAAAAAAATAATAATAATATCATCTGAAGAGACGACGATGAAAAGGAAAGGAAAATATACAGTAAAAGAAGGTGAAGAGAACGTATCTATACTTATTCGAGTAGAGCAAGTAATGTGAAAAAAAATAACTCAATAAAAACTTTTATATTGAACGAATCAAACCTTCAAAAAAAATTAGAACAGCTTGTGTAGAATGTTTGAAGAGCTAACTATGACACAAAATAACCTGTACCATATGGAAACATTGCAGTTGCAACAACTGAGGTAAATTTGTAATGTTTTACTGCTGTTCGAAATATTTAATAAGCACACAATAAATGTTATTTTCTTGAGCCTTATTTTTTATTTCAACAGACGATTCAGTATCTATCATCAAAGGAAAAGAATTATTAGTCTCTAGTAGTAGTTTTTTGAAATTACATATCTGTTTATAATCATTATTCGTTGTAGAGATCAATTCCTTGCAATTATAACATCATCAATTGCGTCTTCTAGCGGTCACCATAAAAACTCGAAAATATTTTTCATCAATTTCTCTTAGGCGATTCAGTTAATTTCTTGCCGGAGCAGTCCTACTTCACATTGAAATTTCATGCTTCGAAGAAGCACCAATAGTTACTTTGCAAGTTTCTAGTTTCTACACAGTTGATGAGTTTATGTACTCTCAGCATTTTTTTTTAGTTACGTATCATATTCATACAGTTGTTGTAACTTGTGACCTGGTTTATACCTTATATGGTCTACAAAATGAATAAAGTTGATTGATTGATTGATTGAAATATGAAGAAGGAACATTTGGTACTCAGATACAACACCGGATATCCAATAGATGTCCAATTTCCAAATCATGTCGGGACATCCTTGGAGCAATTTTGGATATCCATCAAATATCCAAATATTGTCCAGAGAGATGAGGCTTTTTGGATGTATTGTGCATATCCACAGGATATCTTATGGATATCCAGTGTATCACTGAAATATGGTTTGATATAGTTGTAACAGAATCACCCTGTATTCGATTCTGTTAAGTTCATTTCGTCTATAGAGAAATGATTGTATCTAAAACTAAACGAAAGCGCAACGTGCTATCGGGGCTCATGTAACTTGATACGAATCATAACAGATTTAACGGATACATTAATCGTTGGGAAAACTAAATATTTGGCTCCGAGAAGAGACATTTTTATTATGCAACACTTGCGTCTAAGTCTTCGTTCTCGAAAACCATCAACTACAATGTATTTTGTTGAAGTCATCAAAAAAACTCTGGGAACCGCTTGCGAGCTCTAAAGAAGTGCAACATAAAGAAAAAAATTGAGATGAATATTCGAGTTGGAGAAAGATAGTAAGTTTTCAGCATTCAGTTTGGGGCATTCAGTTTCAGACAGTCAGTTGCGAGAGTTCGGGAAAGGCACCAGCGGGAACTGGTCGCCTCGGACGAGGGTTTCCTCCCCCTCGGGGACGGAACCCTGGTTTCGGGAGTGTTTGGACACGGGTCGAAAGGGGTCGCCATAATTTGAAATTTAAAGACATACCGTGCATTTGCTTTGGGGTAGTATATCGATGGGATAATTCAATCGAATCGGGAATAAGAGGGTTTGATTTTTGTGGGGAGTTTTGTGAACAATTCGATATTTTGAAACAACGCAGTCACAGAATTGGTCATTCTGTCTTCAGGGGTAAGTCGATATTCATTTCAAGGGTTTTCAGGATATATTCGGCCAAATGTTAGATATTTTGCAATTTTGCTCTAGGTCATGAGATGAGCGAGTTCCTTTCAGATTTTAGACGAAAGGGATTTAATTTCATTGAAGTTTTATCATTGAGGTAGAAACAGCGGTTATTTCAAAAGGTACTATTAGGGCGTAATCAAGGGTACTTTGCTATAATGGTAGAATCAGGATTTTAATACGATGTTTCAGAGTTTTGTCGTGGGTTTTTCATTCATAAGGGTTCAGACGGTTTTTTCGTATCAAGTACAGAGTCCACATAGTTACGCAGTTCCCAAAGTTTCAACAAATTGATTGGAAATACGAAGGGTCCGTATTTCGCGGTGTTTTTATATTGAAATGAGTATTTGATCTATTACTATAATTTTGTTTCTGCATAATTTCTTGTTTTTATTAATTTTCATTTTGTTTCTCTTTATTATTTTGTTTGATTTTTATTTTGATCGCAATACATTTTGTACGTTAAAGTTAATTCGAGATTTTATTTGATATCTACTAATTTGCACCTCCCCTATACTGAAGACTACGCATTCGAGAAGCCGTAGCCGAATATCACTGCCCCCGAGGATATATGGTGGTCTAGTTTAACCAGTAGCCTATTTGGAGTTTGGATAATGAACGTCAAAGAAATCCATATTTATAATTGAAAAAAGGAAACATCTTATTATACAACTTGTTTGGTCAGTGCGAGTTGTAAATCAAAAATCTGACCTGGTGGCAGCGCTTCCATTCCATTCCTATTTTATTATTATAAAAATAAATCAATCATTTTTTATTACATAGTTGTCCTGAGTAACCCCGTTTTCGATTTTTCACATCAGTGAAAAACTGGCAACTTGATATGAAGTATTCTATGGGCGCTAATAATATGCTGAATTTTCATAAAGTCTTCGTATGATTAATAATAATTTGACGATTTTTTATGTCTTTTGGAAATTTGACGAAAAAAATAAGTCGAAGCTGATATTGAACCCGGCTCACAAACGCATCATATTGATACACCCTGTACTTAAATATCGTTCATATCGTTCAGATATCAATAAAGTATGTTTTCTGGAGATAAATGAAAAATGTCCACTGAACGTTCTAAAGAAGGATATCCAGTGAACGTTCATCAATGATATTTGAACTACAAAGCGGAGAGACGTCAATGAATGAATAACTATACTGGACATCCATATGATGTCCGAGTATTAATGAGACTCGAATGATGGCTGTAACTTCAAGTTAATTCCTGACTACTATGACATGATATCTAGATAACTAATATGAAATTTCAGGTTCTTCAAAAAGGAAAATTGCTGACAGTTTTTTCTTCTTCTAAATATTGTGGTGGACAGAACGATGCAGCGTGCGTCATGGCTGATCAAGGCAAGCTACGAATACTGAGGCTAGAAACTGATTGATGATGATGTGAATAAAGTTTAGAGACGACTTCAATGAACAATACTATCCTGTGTTTTCTGAAAATAATGTTTGTCAGTAATTTTAAAGTGTACAATATAATAATACTAATAATAATGATGGACTATTATTTATAATAAAAATCTATTCACGAGTTCAGAGAAATGATACCAAGAAGTTTTGCATATTTTGGATGGATACCCATACATACTCATCAAGTGAATGAGTACATTAGATAATAAAGTTATCAATGGAAGTACACGAAATTGGTAAAATGCTCTAATAATTATTATTATTACTATAAATACTAAAAAGAAAGCATATCCTTGATTATATACACTATATAATCAATACTCAAGGATTATCAAGACACTACAAATCCTCCCTTCCTCAAAACAGGTCAGTTACATAATCTGAAACTTCCTGGATTTAATCTTCGTTCGGTTTGATCTCATACTTATATGTTTTTCCCATACTTTTTTGTACACAACCCTTTCTAATGAAAAAGATGCCATCGACAATTCAAATCGAAATATCAACCACAGATTGAATGACTGGTATACTACTAGCAGAAAACAACAACTTTCATGGCTGATTCCACGCAGAACATTGAATTATAACCATGCACTCGCAGTCCATGCAACTAGTCACACCAAGGTGGATATGGGATGATGAAACAGCTCATAACATTTTCATCATTTTAAGTTGCAATCATGATGACAAAGACAACACTAGGGCAGACATATTTTTTCTCTCTCAACGCTGGCGAACATATTCATTCAATTTTCATAGATTTCTTCGATCATACCTTCTTTGGATGGTTCTTCAACAGGTGCCCGACTGAAGCTATATATATATATACATATGAGACATCTTTTCACCAGCTCAGAGCATAAAATAACATATAGAGTAGTGGCGCCCAGTGAAAGTAGGTTGTGCCGTGATTTTTTCGCATTTTTTGTTATCCGGAGGTTGGTATACAATAGAACTGTCGAATATGTTGTTTTTATAATTATTTATTGATATTCTACTTTGGAATAAAATATTTATTACTTAACAAGGTGTTTAATTACTACTTATCAAAATTAACAAGAATTCACCCGAATCAAAAAGACAACATAATTACAGAACATAAGAACATCCTTCTTTCTATCTTTCTACTACCCCAAAACTAACAATTGACATGACAATATTGACAATTGACATATCATCACAGAATATGTCAGTGCTACCAAGTCCAACTTCACAAAATTCAGAATTGGAACATCACAGAATACCAACAGAATAAAAGTCAGAAGAGTAAGGCACATCTTGTAGATTGTAGGGGAGGTCGTTAAGGCTGTGCAGCCTCTCAAGCACGTCGACCTACCAGATCTTTTGTGCATTACTCTTGATCTATCAGTTTATCAGTTTCCTGGGAGCTAGGTTCCTGACATCAGAGGGCTCTAAGAAGGTCTCTTCCAGGAACTTGAGCCTCTTACAGAAGAGTGCTGGGCATTCGCAAAGCAAATGTACTGCAGTTTCAGGGAAGTTCTCGCAGTAGCAGCAACTATCACTCTCTGTTTTACCCATCTTCCTGAGGTGATACCTCAGAGGACAGTGTCCAGTGAGGAGTCCCGTTACCAGTTTCAAGTATCTTTTGTCCAACTCGAGAAGCTGTTTAGCTTTCCTTGGCGAAAGGCTAACCAGCCTTTTCGCTTGTCTTTGTCCTGGCACTTCATTCCAGTGAGATTTCATTTTATCTGCTTTCCAGCGTCGGAACTCTTCTCTCAAGTGGGCTTTGGAAAGTTTACAGAAGAGTTCTCAGGCTATATAAGCTTACTTCTGAGCGATTTTGGATTTGGTGATACTAGCAGTGAAAATCTCAATGTTTCTATTGGTCAATTTTAATTCAGAGTGTGATTCGAATTGAATTGACTAATAAAGGCAATGACAACATTGCAGTTTTCACTGCTGGTATCGCTAAAATTGAAATCGCTCAATTGTAAACTCGGCTTTACGCTTGTGCGTCAGATTTTAATTATTTCATCACTGTTACCAATCGAAGATTTTTCTGTTATTTAATGATATTAAATCAATTTTTCAATACAATACTTCAAATTAATGCAAAATAGAAAAAATTACATATTCGTCTTATAAGACACGTTGTCGCACTTATCATAAAATACTATTACACCGCTAGTGAGAAATTCTACGAGCTCTATTGCCGCCCAGTCGAACTTGCTTAAAATATGCTCTGCACCAGCTTCATGTCTGATTTCGAAATCATACTCAGCCAGAGTAGTATACATAGATCTTATTGCTTACCAGAAGTGCAGAGTATCGATTCTCCACGAACCCGCAGAAATTTGTTTCCTGTTCCTCTTGATTTTTTGTCGATGAATTACCTTCTTCCATGGTTACTTCTCTGCTGATCCGGTATCCAGGTTATTTGTTTTGTAGGTCCGGGGGGGTTGAAAGTACTAAGCCATTGATTGGTCGTTTCAATTTTTAACCATACATATGTTTTGTACCACGTGACCATAGTACCTACTTTCTTGCAGACTCCTCTAGACCAAAAAATTACTACAGGATGCCGGATCTAGCGTAAGCAATTAGATCTATGGTCTCGTCTATGGTAGTATACCACCTAGCAATATGTGGTGGTAGAAGAGTTTTTTTCGCATTCAGATATACTAAAGCTTGACAATCACTCAGAACAGTAAATTTTATACCCAACAGCATTGTTCTCAGCCTTTCAGCTCGTTTTCTTGGATACGCAGTATATAAGATGCATTTTACCATCCGTACCTTTCTGTAATAACATACCTGATGCGATACCTAAACTAGATGCATCACAATGAAGTTTTCGCTTTGGGATCATACGCAATTGTAAAATTGGTGATTTTTGCAACAAGTCTTTTAGAATGTCCAAAGCTGTTTGTTGTTCTTGTTTTCAAAAAATAAGCGAGTTTTTCCTTGTCAAATCTGATAATGGTCTTGTTATCACTGCATAATTCCTGATGAATTTGCGGAAAAATCCAGTCAAACCTAGAAACCTAACCTAACCTCGTGTTTATTCTTTGGTATCGGAAATTCGCTAACAGCACTCATTTTTCATCTTCCAAGAACTATTCCATCTACAGTCAATTGGGAGCCAAAAAATTTCACAGTCTTCTTTCCAAATTCGCATTTATCAAGTTTGAAAGTCAATTTCGCTTTCAATATCGCAGCAAATAATTGCCGTAGTTTGTCTAACATTTCTGCCCAATTTATCGCACCAATTAATATATCGTCGAAATACGATACAGCTACAGTATTTCTCAAAGGTCCTAAAGCCAAACACATGAGTTTCGAAAACTCAAAAGGGGCATTCACCAAACCGAAACACATTCTTTCAAATTCAGCCGTACCATCTGGATAAATAAAAGCTGTCTTTGATTTTGATTCTTCGTCAAGTGGTATTTGCAAATAATCTGACATCAAATCCAATGTACAATAGTATATTACACAACAAGTGTGGATAGTGACATATTTCACACGAGTAGTCGTTTAGCACGAGCCGCGTAGTGGTGAGTGCGGAAACGTAACGAGTGAAGGAAATGCACTTTCCAACGAGTTTTGTACACTATTTTTTCTACGACTCCGAATATTTTCATTTCGCGGGAGGTCTTGTCAAAAATTTAACTTAAGCGGTCTCTATAATTTCAGGTAATTTTGATTCGATGTCAAGTACTGTTTATTTCCATATTCAAGATGATATTTGAATACTTCTCCGACAATTCCTCATTAGGTGAATTACTGATTGATTGAGTTAGTTTAGTTTGGACAAATTTTATTGATATTGACACCAGCGTACATAAACAACCTTGACACCATACGCCTGCTAGCGCCAGTAATCAAGCAACCAGGAATACAGAACCATAGAAGTACGTAGTGCGCAAGCGCGTACGAGTTACTCGGGTTAGTGCGTCCTTGACTCCTTGCAAACATCTGTGATACCAAAGAATCTTCTCTTTGGTGATACTGTGATAACAAACTGATGCAAGCAGCAAGCCGCGCATAAAACTGTAGCCGTACTCTTTTGAATGATCTCACCCGCTGTCATGAACATCGAAATATTTCAAGCATATTTCAAGAGTATAGGTTTCAGTTATGAAGTTAATTCAGGGGTTATGTATCAGACACATTGACATTAATAGATAAAGAATTCTCAGTATAATTCAAAACGAGACAGAAATTTCAATAAATAATATGAATTTTATTTGATAACGCTTATATTGACAGTGAGTACCTTCACAATATACCTAATTATTTCTATCAATTCAGGGTCAGGCGACCGTTGTGATATTTTTCATATCAACACTAGTGCTTTTTTTCTTTCAAATAAACAATACCATGGTGATATGAGCTACTTTCTGAATAACAAAACAGTGTGATTATTGGCATTTTCATACGTGGTCTTAGGAAAAATATGTTTCCTACAAGCGTGCGTGATTCACCCTCTACCCGCACGCAATTCAGTTTGGAAAGTGTCATTTTCCCACACTAGACAATAAAAAAGTGAAAACACCAAATAAAGAAGAAGTATTCTTGGCTTATTTTCTAGAAATGTCTAAAACATGAAAGCCGAACACTTTATGGGCAAGATATTCAATGTTGAAGAGTGTATTCAAAGAAAAGCAAAATTTGGATATTAGCAAATTTTACAAAATAATTGCATTCATTAAAAGACAGAATGTCGGTTTTCGACCGAAAAAGGCCAAAATCTTCACTCAAGAAGACGTTTAAAAATTTATGACTGAAGCACCCGATGACATATACCTAATAATTAAGTTAGTACCAATTTTTGGATTAGCTGGTGCTTGCAGACGAGAAGAGCTGACAAAACTCACCATTGACGACATAGACGACAAAGAAAACCTGATAATTGTTAATATCAAGGATTCCAAAAATCATTCCTCTAGTTCCTTCGTGATATCTGAAGAAGCAAATGATGGTTATTTTTTGAACGTATACAGAAAACATGTACATTTACGTCCAAAAGAGACCGTCGTTTATTCTTGTATTACAAAAGTGGAAAATGTACTGTGCAATGTGTAGGAATCAATACCATAGGAAAGATACCCTCCGAAATAGCAGTATATCTGCGCCTTCAAAACCCAGAGCTTTACACTGGTCACAGCTTCAGGCGTTCCTCAGCCACTTTACTTGCTGACTGTGGTGTGGGTATAACTAATATCAAACGCCTAGGAGGATGGAAATCGACTTCAGTTGCAGATGGGTATTTAGAAGACTCCACCAATCGAAAAAAAGAAATGTTCAACCAAATTCTCAATTTGAACACTACACCGTCTTCCGGGTGCATTTTAGAACCATCCACGTCTATATCGATCGGCGACGATTTGATGCCTGTGCCTGCACATTCGATTTCTTTCGATAATGTATTGCCCGAGTTACCTTCTTCTTCAGGAAATCAGCCATCTTCAAAAAATATGCTGGCTTCCGCTATAAATTTTCATAATGCATCAAATTGTACATTTACCATAAATATTACGAATAATTAGTGGATAGAAAATGTTACTCTTGTTAGTTGTTTCCATTTGCATGAATGAATAATTGAAAAAATGAATTTGTTTCCTACGCTTGTAGAAAAAGTATTGTTCCTAACTCATGCGGAAATTGTCTTTCCCGCAGTCGCGTGCGGGAAATCATCACTTTCCGCACTTGTTAGGAAAATTACTATTACAATCAGCTAACAACTCGAAGCAATCGTCAGTATGGGGAATTGGAAAAGTCTTCAGCTCAGTTTGACCATTCACGCTACGAAAATCTACAACGAGTCTCTTTTCACCGGACGCTTTCGGTACGAGAAAAGCTGGCGATGCATATGATGAGTTCGTATCACGTACTATACCGCACTCACGCCATTCATCAACAGTTTCTTTCATTGTCTTTCGATTTTCCAAATTAGAACGATGAACTTTTCCTTTTACTGGTTTGTTATTGTCTTTTATACTCACTGTCGTCAAGTATGTTCAACCTAATTCAGATAAATTCAGTGCAAAACAACCGCAAAATTCATTAATCAAATCCATTAGTTGTTTCCTGTCTTCCTGACATACGTCTTCATCAAATTTTAACGTGTCCAAAGTGACATTAACTTTCTTATCCACAGCAAATGTTTTGGGATAATCATTATTTTTGGAATGACCCCGTATAAACGATCTCCAACCTTCAAACTGACATCATCTTTAATGACTGCTAGACTTCCAACTTCTTCACCAACTCAAACATCGACAAAGTTCAACTTATTTTTTTCAAAATTAACATCTGTTTGAACCAAAACTTCGATTTTACGTTAATTCTCTCTCGAAGTCATGGTCCTAAATGGATCCTCATGTTGGTATCCGAATAAATGTAGTTGTTCACCAATTTTCACGTATGCAATCTGAGGTAATTCAGTGGAAGTTCTTCCGATTACCAAGTCTATTGGTTGGGAACTGTTGGACACTACCAAAGCTTCGACTTTTTCCTCTACTTCATCTAAAGTTAATAAGAACTTTGTAATTTCCTTACTTTCCACAATATGTCCTCCAAAACCAAACGAATCTTGATCAGTTGGCTTGCATGGTGATCAAGTATCACTTCTTCTTTTATTGTACAAACTGCACTTCAGGGATCTACAAATCCTGTAATATCCAGATGATGATCAATCTTGACTGATTTGATGAATTTATGAATCGTATTCACTTTATTGTTTGTTTCATACACCAAAGATTGTGCATGTCCAGAATTTCCTCCATCAGGAACGTTAGCAGCAGTTGAAGTCTGCTTTTTGTTTTGTGGACAATTTCTTTTGATGTGCCTTCTTCCTTCGAATTTATAGCAAACTAGCTTGGACTTTATATAATTTTCCTGAATTTCTCTCGTTTTTTGTTCCAGTATTAGAAGTACTTCCTGTAGAATTTCTAACATTATCAGAATCACTTTAGGAATTCTTATTTTTATTCCAACAGTTACGAGCTGTATATTTATTGTAGCGGTGACTATTAGCTTTATTGTTAATATTCTCAAATTTCACGATTTCATGTAATAACTGATCTCTAGCTAGCGAACCATCAGGGATTATATTCTTATTTTGTAGTTCTATGATTAGGTACCTGCTCCTTGATTTCATCAAAATCATAGCGTAAACTCTTACAAAGTCTCACTTTATCTTGACAATAGGAATATACCGTTTTTGTTTGAAGGTGGCTGACAATGTCTCGAGTTGTGAAGAAAAGTTTCGGACTTCCATTGTCTAAAGGTATGAAGATTTGAATCCTGAGAAAAGAAAAGATGAGTTATGCTGAAAAAACGAAATAAGTGAGGAATAAAAATTAACTATTTTATCGAATCAAGAAGATTCGAGTATCAATAAATCAGGTTAGTATTAGTGTTAGTATATATGAAGTCGAAAAATGTAGATTTAAATGGGAGTTTAACTAGTCGATGAGCCTGAAAATAAGAAAAAATAAGAAAAAATTGAATTAGAAATCAATAGCCTGAAAAAGAAAGGTTGAATTAGAAATCAATAGCCTGAAAAAAGAAAAGTTGAATAGCCTGAAAAAAGAAAAGTTGAATTAAAAATTAAAATAAAATGAATGAATAAAGAATTAAAATTATGAGAAAGATTCAAATCGAGTTTGTCACGACGTTTCGATTGTTCTCACCTGAAGACGATTGTAGATACACACAATCGAAACGTCGTGACAAACTCGATTTGAATCTTTCTCATAATTTTAATTCTTTATTCATTCATTTTATTTTAATTTTTAATTCAACTTTTCTTTTTTCAGGCTATTCAACTTTTCTTTTTTCAGGCTATTGATTTCTAATTCAACCTTTCTTTTTCAGGCTATTGATTTCTAATCCAATTTTTTCTTATTTTCAGGCTCATCGACTAGTTAAACTCCCATTTAAATCTACATTTTTCGACTTCATATATACTAACACTAATACTAACCTGATTTATTGATACTCGAATCTTCTTGATTCGATAAAATAGTTAATTTTTATTCCTCACTTATTTCGTTTTTTCAGCATAACTCATCTTTTCTTTTCTCAGGATTCAAATCTTCATACCTTTAGACAATGGAAGTCCGAAACTTTTCTTCACAGGAATATACCGATTCTGTTTTACCTTGAATTCGATTTTTCATCTTTTCCCACAAATCATCTTTACTCATTTTGAAATACTAAATTTTCTTGAAACTTTCTTTGAAATCTTCAAAAGTCTCAATTTGCGAAGATCTTTCAGTTAACCATTTTCTAGTTGTACCATCAGTCATATGGATTTTCGCTGTTTCCAAGATAAACTCTTGTGGCCATTTGTGAAGCACATCTGCACTCTAAAGACTTTCAAGCCAATCCATAGCAGTTTTTCCTGAGTGTTCCTCACTGAAGTCTTCTATACTTTTACTGAAGTCGGGAATAAAATGAAATTATTTGATCTCATGTTCTTGAGTAGACCTTTCGAGCAATTTTTGTTCCGAAGCCAATCTATTCCGCTCCATAGTTAACATCATTTCCATCAGAGTTTCCTGCGATTATGAACCTTCCGCTGTACTACTTGGACTACCTCCTTCTGCCATGTCGATAATCGCTCCAGGTACCAGAAGAACAAGCAAGTTATTCTCGAAAATCACGTAGACTCTCCAAAATTGTTCAGTATTGGGGCCACTTCTGAATTGTAGGAAATATCTTTAGAGTCAAGATTAATAATTAATAAACAATTTAATGAAAAAGAATATGAGAACTCAATGAATACGTTAACTCTGGCATCTCTTGTGTCGCTGCCTTTGTCATCGAATACAAGACGATCAAACGACTATGTAATTTGTTACGTGATATACCTTCTCTCGATTTTCTATTCTTTGTCCAATACATAGACTTTGATTTTACATAGAAATAATGCCCATGGCCCTTCATTCAATTTGATTTCCTGTTTCCAAGATGATATTTCAATAGACGGATGAAAATTCAATCGTCTTTCGACAGGAAGTAACTTTATGTAAGGGAAATTGAAAATTTGGTGTTTTGTCCACTTTATGTTCGATTAATATCCATAGATAATACATCTATAGGCACTAGCAACAAAAACTGTCAATCCAATTGAAAAACAGTTATAAAACAGCATATTTTTCATTCTTCATTTCAACGATAGTCAATATAATCAATCAAACTTCCTGTTCAATGCCATATTGTAGTTTGTCACTTTCGTAATAATTTCCTTTTTTAATTCGGTTGCAACTTTATAAATACTTCCACATCAATTCTCACATTCAGATGTATGTGAAGAGTCATCATTGTTAGTGTTCCATAACTACAATTTGGTAAGCATACCATTTTCGTCTCATAATATTATCTGATTATACCAGTAGTTGTTTTATAAACAGTAAAAACATGAGCTTTTTTCATTGGATAAATTTCTCTCAGTGAATGAATAATTTTTCCGATCTGTGAATTGACGAAAAAATGTTTGAGAGTTTTTTTGCAAGAAAAATCATTGATACTATACAGTGAGTGTGCGCAGGTTGGAATAAATTTGGTAAAATGTCCATGAAGAAATTGAAACAAAAATCACTCGGACACGTCCAAGGATGGTAAACTAGAGAAGGATGGTTCATTCAAGCGATTTTTTCGGCAAAAAGGCGTGGTTTCCGAAGGCGCGCGATGACGTAGTCAACGGCCCTGAATTCAAAATTATTAATGCTGAATATCACTAAATGGGCATTAAAAGTAATTTTACTGTGATGTACCTTTTTATAATCGATACATATTGATTATTGATGGTTATTGGTATCATATGACTTCAAATATTAATATTTTTGTGAACAAAAACTCCTTGATTCACAAAAATTCCTGAATGTACACCCAGAAAATAATACTTGAGATAATTTAACGTTTACAAAACAGGAAATATACCTATTCCATAAATAGGTAATAATACCTACCTTGAATATATATTGAAAATAGAGAAATTTCAATGAAGAATTCATAGGTACTGATGAATGATGCATGTAATATGTATTTGTGCATGTATATTATTTAATGCACAGGTTATTGAAAGTTCATAGTTTGAATTGAAATTGATATACCTACCTATTTTATCAAGTTTAACAATTATCAGTGAATGGTGAAAATAAAATACATTCTTTAATTTGAATTATGGGTACCTTACATTATACATAATAGGTATATAAATATATTGACATCAATTTCGATGTTCTCATTAGCTGACTATTCTCTTCATTTATACATTGGACTCTACTATAGATGCAATCCAGGTTGTTTCTTTATTTGCAGGATTTTATATCCTCATTATAGCTCGAAGTATACAAAATTCCTGAATCTGATTACATGGAACTTCATAAAATAATAAGAATAGGTACTCCTTTTTCATAACGCATTTTCATCTACCCATTTTGTAGATCTCATTCTTAAATTTGGTTGGACAAATCACAGCTCTGTTGTATGGAAATGTATCAGGATTCACAACGTCTGCATGCTCACAACTCATCCATCTTTTCAAAAAAGTATCTCAAACAAAATCAGTGCCTTTTGGAAATATGTGGTAAATAATACTGGAATCCTCTTGGTTTTTGCCCAAAAATAGCAAATCTGCTACCTGGCATACTAGTTATCAGATGGTATATGAAATTGAAATGATTTCATAAACACTACATACTTTTCAATGGAGGTGATGTAATAATTTATTAATATTTATCCACACTACTAAATCTTCTGAGTAATTTGATTGTAAGTACCTACAATTATTTGAAAAAAAAAATGTTTCAAAAAAAACAATTTGTGCAGCCACAATCCACAGTATGAATATCGAAACATAAATGTAAACAAAGCTTGAGGGCCGCCAGTGACGTCACGATCGCGTCGTTCGATGTGCCAACATTGCGTCTTATGGCAAAGAACCATCCTTCTCTAGTTTACCATCCTTGGGACACGTCAACCTTGATTGCGCAAATTTTGACATATCAGCATGTCATGTGACGTTATCGGTATAGTGGATATGACGTCATCTTATTTTTTTATGGTTAGCCCAACTCCAAATACTTTGACGAATACGTTAGGAAATAAATTACTAGTAAAATTAATTGCAATTATTTCGTCCTAATTTTTTTTTCAATGTACCTGACCCATTGAAATTGCTATCGTCCTGTTAATGGAACACTGAGCCCTTTCCAATGGCCCTTTCAGAAGTTGGGCTAACCATTGAGAAAAATTACGATAACTTCGTATCTACGGCACCAATATTGTCATATGCCGCAATATCACATTTTCACTATATTTTTTTTACTTGTGTGCCTATACTACACTAACGACAATATCATCATGTGACCCAAATGAGTACCTACTGATTCTGGATATATTTAATATTATATTTATTTATTTAACTACGTTACATAATATACACATAACACATACACATATATGTATACTACACATATACACTCTCTGAGATTGTGAGAGTGACTCTCACAATCTTCTCTTCTAGTTGGCGCATCGAGGAACAATGTTTTGGGCACTACTCGTTCTGTTGCCTCTGTGCTCAACAAAAATGATAGATATCCAAGAAGCTGCGTCACAACGCCCAACACTTGCTGCTCAGCTGATTTCCCAATTCGGTGGACACGATCAAGTGATCCATTTCAAAAATGCATCTCGCCACTGTTTAGATGACTACATTTTTTCTTGTCATCAGATAAATAGTAGTCGTATTCTGATAAACCACGATATGGTAACATCCAATATAAAACGAACTACCCCTTATGATCGATTGCACGTTGTGTTATTATCAGACTTGAACATACTGCATGATATTCTGAGAAGAGGCGAGAATATCAAACACAGAGATGTATTTCTGATGATTTCAAAGGTGAAAGCTGATAGTATAGAGTTGAATAAAATTTGTTCAATGAATTTTAATGTTTTCAAAAGAGCAGGTGGAGTGTTCTTTTTCTATGAACATTCAAAAAAAATCCACTCCTGCAACTTCTATCACGGAAACCATCGTGTCAGGGTGGAAAAAAATACAATTGATGAACGAAAATTGCCGAATATGTGGAAATTGTTGAATAAATTTACAGATATGGGAGGATATAAATTCATTGTAGGACGTGCGAAGTTACCACCTCTATTATACACGAAGTAAGTTAAACAAAAATCTTGATACTTTATCTTAGTATCACGTCTTCAGCAAAGAATAGATCGAAGGAAGTATTCAATCGATGAGTAGGATAAATGATATTTCATATATTTGGAGACCAATAGAAAAGTCATTCATTGACACTGAGTGTTACTAACTTTCAATTTCAATTGCCAAATAGAACATCCTGTACATTCGAATTCGATCGTTTATTTTCTGAATTTAATGATACCCAAGTGACATTTCAACAGTACCATGGAGTTTATTCATCGAATGTCATATTGAAATTGTAGGCGTATTCATTGAATTTAAAAAAAAAGTTCAATTGAAATGTTATCAAGGTACATGAGATGGCGTTGGAATATAAGAAAGAAACAAGAGCGTGTTCAAGATGATTAATTGCTTCATGCAATGTATGTACCACAGACTACAGAGACCGAGATAAATTAATTAATCTTGAACCACCACTTTACATAATCAAAGTTCAATAATTTCGATATAGGTAAAGAATGTTTGACATCATATGAAATTATATATTCGTATTATGAAACATGTCAAACAGTCAACTGTCAACCGATTACCACCGAAGAGGTCCGAAGACTAAGAACTTTGCTGCTCCAGGTCCTGAAGGGATCAATAACTCTTGGTGGAACTCACAAGATGATGCGCATTCATCCAACTTGTTCCGTTCTACGATTATATTTTCCAAGAGATCAGGGAAGCCGTGGACTCGTTAAGTTTGGAGTTTAATCTTGACAAAATGGTTCTGGATAACGCCTGCAAGGTCATCAAGAGTTCGGATCCCCTCCTGCAAATGGTCAAAAGCCATTAGAATGCAGAAGTAGGAGCATTTCTCTTCAAGGCAGCACGTCGAGCAGCCGATGAGCTCTCTCTGATTTTCGAAAAGCCCGAAACAAAGATACAGAAGTTGGTAAAACTCTGCAGCTCTACATAGATAAACCTCTTCATTCTGTCTTCTTCAACAATATCGAAGACAGGGGTTTATCCAAAGAGCTGACCTTTGCATTCCTAAGGTCAGGCGGGCTGAAATCGGAAACAGAGGGGTTCATCATGGCATGCCAGGATGGAGTTTTCAATACCCTACATTACCGAAGCCGAGTCATGGGTATAGAGGTCCTTGATGTAAGATGCAGGGCCTGTCGTAGGGCGCCGGAAACGCTTATGCACCTGCTTTCAGTATGTACGGTTTATGCAGTTTCGGCCTATATCCATAGACATAATGCGGCATTTTGAGTGTTTTAATTATTACCATGTGAGGCAATCGTACTGTATTGATGAAACTCTAGTGATGTGTTATGCTCCGGGGGATATTGAGTCTGTTGTGGAGAATGAAAGGTGTCGAATTTATTTAAACTTCTCAGACAGTTTTTTTTTAATTTGCAGAGTGTGAATATCCTCTGTTCTTCATTTTCAGCCAGTTTAGGCCTCAAAATAAGTGGCTAATATGACAATACTTTCTTACCCCGAAGATCATTCTGATACATGAATTCTGGAGTTATTGAATTAGATTCACATCCATTGTACCGATACAGCGGTTTTATAAAACATCACAGTAATTTACATGAGAAAGAACTAATGCTTTACCATTGTCGATCTAAATGAAAACCTAGTAGACGGTATAATATTACATGTTCACTGGAAACAAAGACGTAACTTTTTTTCTGTAAGACAGAGACATCTTCTGATAATAACCGTTAACCAATTTGGGAAAACCTGCAGCAAAGGGAACTCGCACCGATTTCGATGAAATTTTCACAGAAGCTTCCTAACATGAATATAGAATCATACAAATGAAAATTTTTCTGCGGAAACACTTCGAACTATTTCTTTTTTGGAAAAGTTTAGAAAATTTTATCATTTTCAGTCATAAGAATGTGCTTGAAATTTCAGTTACATTGTCAGTGGGGAATATTTAAGTTATACCAAAACATTAATATTGAGTCCCGAAATGGATTTAACAGGAAACTTCATGATGAAAAACTTCAAAAACTGGTATTTTCGCATTTTTATTCAAGCATAAATATGCAAAAATATCGATTCCCAATATCAATTGTCAAGTCACAAATGGAGAAAGCAACGTTGCCACGTTTAAAAAAAACTTATGCGCTCATTTCCTGATGAGTGCAACTCGTGTTTATGAGACTACTAACCTGAACGTACTAACCTATCAGTGACGGCCTAGATCTCTATTTTCAGTAAATTTTTGAAGAAGGAAAATTTGTTGAGAAAAAATAAATGTCTGCTGAGGGGGATATTTAAAGGCGCAATCACGCTATATTAATTAAATTAAACCTTACCTTACCTGGCCTCAACATACCAACCTATCAATTGAGGGCAGATAACTATTTCCGTTGCTTTTTTAAAGAAGGAACATTACATTTAAAAATCGGAAAACAATCAAAAAATTGTAGAATCTGAATTTTTCAAAACTTGGCAGCGTTGTCCCCTATATGTAATGACGTGAGTACCGTGACATTTGACATTGCACATCATCTGATACTTGGAATATGGAATATAATGAATAAAAATTCGAAAATAATTAATTTTGAAGCTTTTACTGGTAATGTTTTTATTGAAATTGTTTTTTGAGACTCGATTTTAACGTTTTGGTATGACTATAACATATCCCCCACTGACAATGTAAGTACATGAATCAAGCACATTCATAGGACTGAAAAGTGATAAAATTTTCTAAACTTTTCCAAAAAAGAAATAGTTTGGAGTGTTTCCGCGGAAAAATTTTCATTTGTATGGTTTTATATTCATGTTAGGAAGCTTTTGTGAAAATTTCATCGAATTCGGTGCGAGTTCCCTTTGCTGCAGGTTTACCCCAATTTGAACTTGAAGTGCGATATAAATTTTGAATTAAAAGTTCCTTTTTGAACAGCGAAGCACAGAATTGTTTGATATCATCGATTCATTGATAAGAAGATCAGAAAACAGAAAAAGACATCGTCAGTCAGTAATGTGGCTGTGAAAATGTTCAAAATTCAACTGAAATGCAAGTGAAAGTATTTGCATATCGAATATACAATAGTTAATCACTCAAGTTGAGTTGTATGTTTGCCCTACGCATAGGTAATTCATACCCAATGAAGAAAGCATACAAAAATTAGTCCTTCTTTCAACTGAAACACCACACACACTCAAATTCACATGTTTTCAACAATTTTCAGCAGAAAAAACTGGCATATTCTAAAAAAATCGACTTTCAAAATATTCAACGAAACCCATCGAGAACCGAGCTTGACGGGAGCTGAAGTTTGTGACATAGACATTGTCAAGCTGACAGATCGAAGACTTGTGTTTTCGAAGAACGATACATTCTTTGGAGACATGGTTGTTTTGTCGCTGAAAAGTGTTGAAAATAAAGTTGATGTAAGCGTGTGTAGTGTTTTAGTTGAAAGAAGGACGAATTTTATGTTTTTAGTGGCAGAAATGTAAGATGTCAAATAATGGTGGATTCATGAACATAGGGTTTCGATTTGAATTCTTGTTCAGGAGGCCAAAATACATACGAAATTACCTCTAAATTTGTTTTCTTCTCCTTGGAATGCGTTATTATTATTCGTAAAAACTGTTGTTGGACTTATTCTAGTAAAAATAGGTGAAAAAGTAGAAATTTATCAGATAATGATATGTTATGGTCTTAACAATATAACATGTATATTACTCTTGATGCTATCCATTCAACCTCTTTCGTATAACTGCCCCTGCTCTGGACATATTATATCTGTGCATGATCAACAATATAGGTCTGTTCGCTGTTTATGCATGAAATTTATATTGTACACTACATTTTCTTACACCCACTGGTCGTTGTAGATGAGTGTAGTGAAGTGAAGTGTAATTAGTTCAACATCTGTTCGGTGCTTTTATTCTGCTTTATGCTAATCCTAGGATTCTGATTTTGAGGTTATGATTATAATTATTTTGCATTTATTTATGACTTGTGAATCTCTCTCGAATGTATCAAAAATGCACAGTGATGATGAAATCATCATTGCGAATTCGGACGATGAATTGTTGACAAGTTCATCTGACGATGATCAATCAATGACATTGATGTCAATATTCTTTTGATGCTATCGTAAATGGGGACAAAAGATTCCCGGGTAACAAATATAAGCATTACGTACTTTGTCGAAGAAGTTGTTTTATTTTTCAAAATATATCTTTATCATTATATACATCTAACCCCATATTTTCCAATATCCATTTGCACAACACTTATCACACCTCCTCTAAATCGATTGTAACAACTGGTTTTTTCGTGCTACAACATTTTAACAACGAACATAGTGTAGTGTACACGGGAAATCACCGAACGGTATCAGTGTTACACAATCTACTATTCTGTACAATAGTGTAGTTAATGGAGACACAGCGAACAGACCTTATGATTCATGATCAACCGATACCTATAGTTACTTAATAATTCTAACGGCTATCGACATACTCGAATACTGGGTAATTCAATAATAATACTATCACTTGGATATCTTAATAATAATACCATCTATAGTGAATAATATGTGCTGAAGTTAGAAAAAAACAACATTACTTCAACCTAATTTGCTGACAGAGAAAAAACTGAATTACTTGAACTGGCCTATAGTTAACAAGTGCCGCCTTTAATAAATCAATTTGAGATCTCGAATTAAGTTTGTGTTCTCAAAAAGTCCGTTTTTAAAAAAGATTATGTATTTCAAACACGAACAATAATTATGTGGTTCAAGTTGAAACAATGAAATATGCAGTCAGACTGAGGTCATTAGTTAGGCCAGCGTTGCAGTGAGCTGGCGACGAAATCAACTTCCTCATAAGTTACCAAAGGTTTGACTTGGCACTTCGAGTCTACTTCAGATCGTTATTTTAAAACCGCCCGTCTGCCGGAGGTGAGCGGTCGCCTTCTCAGATTTGGAATTTGAAAAAATTATTAAAAATCTCTCAAAACTTCCCAATTTTTACCACAATGAATTTTTGCTGAAAATGGCCTAAGATCCTAACTTAATCGAAATCAGAAACGTCTGCCTCTGAAAATGATCGCTATTTCGGAGCAGACGCTGTCAAATATGTCAAAGAAACGCCTTCAACTTCCTCATAGATTACCACCGTGATTTCTGCGTCAAAGTTTTACTTAATATGTTACAAACCAAGGTTCGAAAAAAAAAACCTCGGCAGACGGTCGCATTCAAACTGCAGACGGGGTTGAAATTGAAAAGTTAAAAAACATACCTGATTACAAATACAAATTGTAGCATATGAAAAGTACCAAACCGGATTGATTATTCGCAAAAGGTGTTAATTGATAACCAGTTGTAAGTTTTCCAAATTCAAGGGATTGAAAAATTCGTATGCTACATATATGGTTTTCATAAATGCTAATAATGTGAATGAAGCAAGGCTACATTTTTCTTCGCTTGTCTTCCTTCATAATTACACTCAGTAGTAGTCGTAAATCTACATCTATCGATACTAGTTTAACGGATATTGAAATGAATCACCATCTCGCCACCTGTTATCGGCCTATACATATGATTCACTTCGTAATTTGTATCTATCGAGTAAAGAACGATGTGTAAAACATCGCGAAAAAATGAGTGAAATGAGAAGAAAATGACATAGAAGCCGAAGTCCTACAATAAGACACAATAAGAGGAAAAAATACGATGAACTCTTGAAAGAAATACGACGTTTTGAGGAAAACATTTGCCCAAAGCTTTCCACTGGATTCTGCTCTCATATCTGGTAAGTAAAAAACGATATGGCTCTTATATAATTGAAACCAAAAACAATTCGTTGCTATATCAACAAATTGAAAGTGAACATTCAAATCTGAAGAAAAAAATTCAAAAATATACCAGGAGGAGTGGTTCGTAGTTCGACCTTTGTACAGATCAAACTGAATTTATATTATTGAAACCAAAAACAAATCGTTGCTCTATCAACAAATTGAAAGTGAAAGTTCAAATAAGAAGAAAAAAGGCAAAATATACCAGAATGAGTGGATTGTAGTTCGACCTTCCTACAAATCGAATTGGATTTATATAATTGAAACCCAAAAACAAATCGTTGTTCTATCAACAAATTGAAAGTAAGGGTTCAAATCAGAAGAAGAAAAAAGGCAAAATATACCAGAATGAGTGGATTGTAGTTCGACCTTCCTACAAATCGAATTGGATTTATATAATTGAAACCCAAAAACAAATCGTTGTTCTATCAACAAATTGAAAGTAAGGGTTCAAATCAGAAGAAGAAAAAAGGCAAAATATACCAGAATGAGTGGATTGTAGTTCGACCTTCCTACAAATCGAACTGGATTTAAATAATTGGAACCCAAAAACAAATCGTTGTTCTATCAACAAATTTAAAGTGAAGGTTCGAATCAGAAGAGAAAAGACAAAATATACCAGGATGCGTGGTTCGTAGTTCGACCTTTCTACAGATCGAACTGGATTTATATCATTGAAACCAAAAACAAATCGTTGCTCTATCAACAAATTGAAAGTGAAAGTTCAAATAAGAAGAAAAAAGGCAAAATATACCAGAATGAGTGGATTGTAGTTCGACCTTCCTACAAATCGAATTGGATTTATATAATTGAAACCAAAAACAAATCGTTGCTCTATCAACAAATTGAAAGTGAAAGTTCAAATAAGAATAAGAATAAAGGCAAAATATACCAGAATGAGTGGATTGTAGTTCGACCTTCCTACAAATCGAATTGGATTTATATAATTGAAACCCAAAAACAAATCGTTGTTCTATCAACAAATTGAAAGTAAGGGTTCAAATCAGAAGAAGAAAAAAGGCAAAATATACCAGAATGAGTGGATTGTAGTTCGACCTTCCTACAAATCGAACTGGATTTAAATAATTGGAACCCAAAAACAAATCGTTGTTCTATCAACAAATTTAAAGTGAAGGTTCGAATCAGAAGAGAAAAGACAAAATATACCAGGATGCGTGGTTCGTAGTTCGACCTTTCTACAGATCGAACTGGATTTATATCATTGAAACCAAAAACAAATCGTTGCTCTATCAACAAATTGAAAGTGAAAGTTCAAATAAGAAGAAAAAAGGCAAAATATACCAGAATGAGTGGATTGTAGTTCGACCTTCCTACAAATCGAATTGGATTTATATAATTGAAACCAAAAACAAATCGTTGCTCTATCAACAAATTGAAAGTGAAAGTTCAAATAAGAATAAGAAAAAAGGCAAAATATACCAGAATGAGTGGATTGTAGTTCGACCTTCCTACAAATCGAATTGGATTTATACAGGGTCTCCCCTCTCAATTGGAAAAAACTTCTGGGGCATATTGAGGAACCATAGACAAGCAGTTTGAGATAAGAGACTGATGTCCGGAAGTGCATGGTTTTCAAAATACAGGGTGTCAAAGTTTTTTTCAAAAAACTTTTTTTTATTAATATTTCAAAGACACGTTAACCGATTTTCTTGAAATTTGCTAGTGATGTAAGCTTTAATAAGACGCTCAGTTAGCACTAATTAAATGTTAATTATGACTTCCAGTGGCGCCCCGGGGGACAGTGTCACGAATAAAAATGACAAAAAATGTACGCTGCTGACTTTTTTTTTAAAATTTATATATTTTTTAGAAAGCTCAGTTAAAAATACAACTTTTTTGTCACTTGATATTTTTTCGTATCTCTCTCAGTTTTCGAGAAAAATTTTTTATTAAAAACTTTATTGAAAGGTTCATTATCTGAAAATCTAAAACAAAACAATGTTGTCATGGTAACACATAAACATGTTAAACTTTAGTAAAAGTGTCAGTTTCTAAGTACTTAATTATCTTCAAACGTTACACTAATTGCAAAAATGAATCGGTTTGAATTAGCCGAGCTTGCAGATATGCATCTCTTGTATGGGGAAGCGCGGGGTAATTCTTTGTTAGCACAACGGTTGTACGGGCAGCGGTTCCCAAATCGTGAATTGCCAAACCATAAGATTTTTATCAAAATTGATCTAAATCTACGGGAGACCGGCTCATTCGTGGTAAGTATTGCAGAAATGGCAACTTTCTGTGTTTTTTTTCTTGCGCGTTTCTGTTTTACAGCCAATCTAAGAGGCTTTGTTATCTTAGCAGCCTATTCGAGAATTTGCAAGGCAGTTTCCGATCAGAGATGCCGTTGAGGATGAAGTCATGGCACGCATTCAGAATGAGCCCAACACTAGCACTCGTCTGATTGCGTCGCAACTTGATTGCAGCAAAAATACTGTCCATCGAGTATTGAAAATCCACGATCTCTATCCATTTAAACTGCAAAAGGTGCAGCATCTACTGCCTGACGACGCTCCTCGGCGGCTCGAGTTATGCGAGTGGTTGCTCCGTCAAGCGGATGAAAACGCTGATTTTTTAAGTATAATCTTCACGAGCGATGAAAAAGGATTTTCGCGCGAGGGGACATTCAATCCTCGTAATAACCACGAGTGGAGCGAACAAAATCCCCATGCTACGCACATCAGAGGATATCAGCAGAAGTTTGGTGTTAATGTTTGGGCAGGTATTCTTGGCGACCATTTGATTGGGCCGTACGTTCTACCTGATCACCTCAACGGGAATAACTATCTAGTTTTTTTGCGAGATATTCTGCCCGAGCTGCTGGAAGATGTACCCCTCCAGTTGCGTAGAGAGGCCTGGTTCCAACACGATGGTTGTCCAGCGCATTTTGCGCGCACCGTGAGAGGTTACCTCGACCAAACCTACAACAACAGGTGGATTGGTAGAGGTGGTCCCGTCCCTTGGCCAGCAAGGTCGCCGGACTTGGCCCCCCTGGAATTTTTTCTTTGGGGCGAAATGGAACGGTTGATCTATGCAACTCCTGTGCCGACCATGGAGGACCTAGTTGCTAGAGTTGTGGTGGCAGCGGAATTTATCGCGAACAATCCAGGCGTGTTTGCTCGGGTGCGCGAATCCTGGCTCGACAGGTGCAGAAAATGCATCGAAATGCATGGTGGACACTTTGAGCATTTGCTCCACTAATTAATAATAAATTATTTGTAAAAAAGCCCCCCTGTTTTTCTTTCTAATAATAATGAACCTTTCAATAAAGTTTTTAATAAAATTTTTTTCTCGAAAACGGAGAGAGATACGAAAAAATATCAAGTGACAAAAAAGTTGTATTTTTAACTGAGCTTTCTAAAAAATATATAAAATTTTTAAAAAAAGTCAGCAGCGTACATTTTTTGTCATTTTTATTCATGACACTGTCCCCCGGGGCGCCACTGGAAGTCATAATTAACATTTAATTAGTGCTAACTGAGCGTCTTATTAAAGCTTACATCACTAGCAAATTTCAAGAAAATCGGTTAACGTGTCTTTGAAATATTAATAAAAAAAAGTTTTTTGAAAAAAACTTTGACACCCTGTATTTTGAAAACCATGCACTTCCGGACATCAGTCTCTTATCTCAAACTGCTTGTCTATGGTTCCTCAATATGCCCCAGAAGTTTTTTCCAATTGAGAGGGGACACCCTGTATAAATCCAATTCGATTTGTAGGAAGGTCGAACTACAATCCACTCATTCTGGTATATTTTGCCTTTTTTCTTATTCTTATTTGAACTTTCACTTTCAATTTGTTGATAGAGCAACGATTTGTTTTTGGTTTCAATTATATAAATCCAATTCGATTTGTAGGAAGGTCGAACTACAATCCACTCATTCTGGTATATTTTGCCTTTTTTCTTCTTATTTGAACTTTCACTTTCAATTTGTTGATAGAGCAACGATTTGTTTTTGGTTTCAATGATATAAATCCAGTTCGATCTGTAGAAAGGTCGAACTACGAACCACGCATCCTGGTATATTTTGTCTTTCCTCTTCTGATTCGAACCTTCACTTTAAATTTGTTGATAGAACAACGATTTGTTTTTGGGTTCCAATTATTTAAATCCAGTTCGATTTGTAGGAAGGTCGAACTACAATCCACTCATTCTGGTATATTTTGCCTTTTTTCTTCTTCTGATTTGAACCCTTACTTTCAATTTGTTGATAGAACAACGATTTGTTTTTGGGTTTCAATTATATAAATCCAATTCGATTTGTAGGAAGGTCGAACTACAATCCACTCATTCTGGTATATTTTGCCTTTATTCTTATTCTTATTTGAACTTTCACTTTCAATTTGTTGATAGAGCAACGATTTGTTTTTGGTTTCAATTATATAAATCCAATTCGATTTGTAGGAAGGTCGAACTACAATCCACTCATTCTGGTATATTTTGCCTTTTTTCTTCTTATTTGAACTTTCACTTTCAATTTGTTGATAGAGCAACGATTTGTTTTTGGTTTCAATGATATAAATCCAGTTCGATCTGTAGAAAGGTCGAACTACGAACCACGCATCCTGGTATATTTTGTCTTTTCTCTTCTGATTCGAACCTTCACTTTAAATTTGTTGATAGAACAACGATTTGTTTTTGGGTTCCAATTATTTAAATCCAGTTCGATTTGTAGGAAGGTCGAACTACAATCCACTCATTCTGGTATATTTTGCCTTTTTTCTTCTTCTGATTTGAACCCTTACTTTCAATTTGTTGATAGAACAACGATTTGTTTTTGGGTTTCAATTATATAAATCCAATTCGATTTGTAGGAAGGTCGAACTACAATCCACTCATTCTGGTATATTTTGCCTTTTTTCTTCTTCTGATTTGAACCCTTACTTTCAATTTGTTGATAGAACAACGATTTGTTTTTGGGTTTCAATTATATAAATCCAATTCGATTTGTAGGAAGGTCGAACTACAATCCACTCATTCTGGTATATTTTGCCTTTTTTCTTCTTATTTGAACTTTCACTTTCAATTTGTTGATAGAGCAACGATTTGTTTTTGGTTTCAATAATATAAATTCAGTTTGATCTGTACAAAGGTCGAACTACGAACCACTCCTCCTGGTATATTTTTGAATTTTTTTCTTCAGATTTGAATGTTCACTTTCAATTTGTTGATATAGCAACGAATTGTTTTTGGTTTCAATTATATAAGAGCCATATCGTTTTTTACTTACCAGATATGAGAGCAGAATCCAGTGGAAAGCTTTGGGCAAATGTTTTCCTCAAAACGTCGTATTTCTTTCAAGAGTTCATCGTATTTTTTCCTCTTATTGTGTCTTATTGTAGGAATTCGGCTTCTATGTCATTTTCTTCTCATTTCACTCATTTTTTCGCGATGTTTTACACATCGTTCTTTACTCGATAGATACAAATTACGAAGTGAATCATATGTATAGGCCGATAACAGGTGGCGAGATGGTGATTCATTTCAATATCCGTTAAACTAGTATCGATAGATGTAGATTTACGACTACAACTGAGTGTAATTATTTCGGAAGACAAGCTCGAAAAATTTCGATTGATCTTTCTTACCAGGTAAGTCAATCAATCTTATAATTTTGTTTTATAGAAAACATGGTATCTCAAAAGAAGAAATATATCAGATAAAGTTGAAAATTTCGATGGGATCTTGACGCCACCTTGTCGAAAAGTTCTAATTAATGAAATAATAAGGGTTAATCAAATCTGCGCCATCTAGAATTATGCAACAGAAACAATTGTATATATGGTTTCTATTCTTCAGATTCAAAATTGAATAAATTTTTAATGTCTCATTTTTCACGTGAAAGTTTTGCTCCATATAGATCCGTTCTTTTATATATTGATATAGCAATTTAGGCCCGTATATCCTTTGAATGCGACCGTCAGCTGAGGTTTACTTATACAACTGAGGTAACTTGTGGGAGTCGTTTAATGTCATATGATATGGGATAGCGGCAGGTCAAACATATTTAGGAAAAATTACAAGTGATTATGAATTGCGGGGCATTTTGCAAATTTTCTATCCAAATTTGTACTTTTTATATGCTAAAATTTGCATTTGGAGTCAAGTTTTTTTTAAACTTTTCAACTTCAACCCCATCTGCAGTTCAAATGCGACCGTCTGCCGAAGTTATTTTTTCGAACCTTGGTTTGTAACATATTGAGAGAGAGAGAGAGAGAGAGAGAGAGTTTGTGTTTATTGTCCAAGATACAGAAACCTTATTGACAAACACGGGTTAAAACACAAACATTACATATAAATAATCACATTCAAATAAATAAATATACATTCAAAAAATTTAGTAAAACTTTGACGCAAAAATCACGGTGATAACCTGTGAGGAAGTTGACGGCGTTTTTTTGACATATGTGATTTAGCGCTTTTTCAAAAAGGAAATATTTTATTTAGAAAAATTTACAAGTAGTTATCATTGTGAGACATTTTGCAAATAGTCAATCCGGATTGGTACTTTTTATATGCTGAAATTTGCATTTGTAATCAGGCAACTTTTTTTCCAACTTCAACCCCGTCTGCAGTTTGAATACGACCGTCTGCCGAGGTTTTTTTTTCGAACCTTGGTTTGTAACATATTAAGTAAAACTTTGACGCAGAAATCACGGTGGTAACCTATGAGGAAGTTGAAGGCGTTTTTTGACATATTTGACAGCGTCTGCTCCTAAATAGCGATCATTTTCAGAGGCAGACGTTTCTGATTTCGATTAGGTTAGGATCTAAGGCCATTTTCAGCAAAAAATCATTGTGGTAAAAATTGGGAAGTTTTGAGAGATTTTTAATAATTTTTTCAAATTCCAAATCTGAGAAGGCGACCGCTCAACTACGGCAGACGGGCGGTTTTGAAATAACGATCTGAAGTAGACTCGAAGTGCCAAGTCAAACCTTTGGTAACTTATGAGGAAGTTGTTTTCGTCGCCAGCTCTCGAACTATATATCTCGCTGACTATACGGACGAATCGGGTTGTCTTCAAGATGTTACTGGCATGAGCCGTTCGAAATATGATTGGTTATTTTCAAATCTTGATCAATTATTATTAATCCTAGATTAGGCATATATCCTAGCTTCCAACTGTCCACCTCTTTTCAGCTTGGAAAAGTGTATCTTTGGTATGATGTGTTATTCAGACAATTTCAATAAAATAAAATGTAAAAATATGGAAGAAAATATATGTAGTTTTCTACTATCGATCCATCAGAGATTGAACAAATAAATCTTATATGAGGCCCGATGAGGGATTGAAAGTACCTACCTTGTCAATCCCTAGAGTTCGTGAAATTATATTTCTCATCCCAACGATAATAACTTCAATTTTTCAGAGAGATAAACGGGAAGAATACATCAGTCGGAATCGAGCAATCGATGATGGAAATTTTTGCAGAAAAGTTCAACTTTACATACGAATATAAAGATTTCAGTTATATCCCTGGGAAAATTGGTGCTGTAGAACAACAAGTTGCTGAGGTGAATATCAACTATAACCAAGATATTCTGTTCTATTCTATTCCATATCAATCATCACCATTTTTCAATTCGTCATTCAAAGTCGTCCATTTTTGTGAAAGAATTAGCTATTGAATTTGCCGTTTCAATAAAATCGTTAGTCTATCAACAATTTTACTGTCTTGAAGATACAGTTGATTTCTAATTCTCAGGATTCAAAAATGAGGTGTGCAGGAAATATGTTTATAGTCATGCAAGATGAATGGTTGATTAACTCAGGACATCAACGACTATTTTCCAACAAGTGTAGTATTGTGATATGATTGCTATTATTATTTTAGAAATAATGAACAACATATAGTATTCATTATTTTCAACAAGCAACTCTGATACAAATACCTACATATAATAATCAATCAATTCGTGATATATATAGATATTGAAACTACACTTTTAATTGAATAAACCTCATTTGGTAACAGCTACAAATACTGAATATTCAGTTGAGTTTGCGCAAATAACGAACTTCCACTCCAATGAATTTCATTATCTCTAATCAAAATCAGATGATCAAGAGAACAATTCATCTTTTTTTTGAAATCCTATTTGGTTGGGTTTGTTCTTCTTCTTCTTCTTTTTTGTCTTATTGGCCTCTTCGTGAGCCACGACGGTGGTTACTTTCACTGTATCACTTTTGATCCTGATAAAACAATGTACTATTAATGTCATGTTCCAATGTTATTCCTCGCCTTTCAAGTTATACTGATATTTTTCATGTTTTTTTTTGTGGAGGTAAATACTAATATTATTCATTGCAATTTTACTATCTGGTTATGAGCTCAGTGAAACCATCACAATACATATTGTTACGATCTTCGTGGGTAGAATGGAACGACGACCGAGTTTTAACTGTCAACTAATTTATCTGAACAAACACTAACAACTTATTACAGACTAATTTATAACAACTATTTATTTTGTAGGTTAACGATGTCAACGTAAAGCAACTACGTATTCAACTCACTTCTGCCATTAACTGGTCGTGTATATAATTATATCGTGTTTGGGTTGTTCTATAACTTTTGGGAACTGTCACTTTCCTGTCATCTCTCTCCAGCTGACAACTTTTAGGATATTCCATCCTCTTCTGTTCTAGATATTTCACGTACAATCGAGAACTATCTGGAATGTCCATTACAGAAGGATATTTCGATATCGGCGATACGTTTTCTTTTTGGTACAATTTCCTTTTTACCCATTATTTGGTCATGAAAATTGACAAATTGTATACTATAATGGATGTCTGCAATATGCAGTGCTTGCCGAACGGTAGGTATATATAGTGATTATGATGTTATGACACCCTGCTTTATTCAAGTTGGCCTATACAGGGTGGTAACAATATTACTTCTTTAACTGGGTTCGTGAATATTCAAGCAGAAGAAAGAATGGTGGATGTAGACATGAAGACAATTATCTCAGAGTACAAATATCTATTTAGCATTCGAATCAATAAAACAGGCAAAGTCGGCAATATAAAGAGGATTTCTTACATGTTTGGTGGTTGATCACAATCATGGTAGCTTTTCTGATGATTTCGTGAACTGAACAAATTACGAGTATTGAACTGAATATCGGCACAACAAGATGACTTTTATTCAATTGACGAAAACCGAACTGTCTCATGGTAATCCATCTTTCACTGTTCTGCAAATTCACGTTCACTTGAAACACACTTTACGAGGGCGGCACTGAGATTACGAACTGAGGAACATTGTCTGGAGTTGAGAGCTTAACTGTTGCTTGTTGGATCTGCTCTGACTTCTGATTCTAGTTTCAGAGAATTTATAGGGACTTTTCATGAGAAAATTTTAGGAACCTCCCATCCCCACTGATTACTCTAAGTAGTGGTTCATGTCGATTTTGCCAAATGTAAAAGTATGGTCATGTTAAGAGCATTTAATATAAACTAATTCAGATATAAATCTCATACTTTTGCGCTTTTTAGATTACTCTTCGTTCAAGTTAATATAAATATTAGTTATAGTTGAAGGTTACTGCGGGATAATTAGTTTTTACGGCTGCACATCTCATGCCCATAAATTATACACGAGCTAATTTGAAGTGCAAACAAAACTAACGTTCCTATTGGTTCCCTAATTTCCTCTCCTCGAATGATCCTTCCTTCAATTATCCTATAGTCATCGTATTGTGCCTCGTATTTATAAAATGTTTGAATCCTATATCATACTTCATTCTCGTTTTAATATAATATAATATAATATGATAATAATCTTTAATAACAAGGAAATATCGACCAATGAACATCAAATTTGTTTATATTTCGAGCCGAGACGACCTAGCGACCCATATTAATATTAAAAACAGGTGGCCACTTAAACGAATATTTGCTGGTACCTGATATACGATGCTGATATCGAACTCGTTACGATCCATTCATTAGTTTTTCTGGACGATAAAATATATTGACAAAATTGGGCATCATTACAATGACATATAAGCATTTGGTCGACAACTTACAACTCTTCTTACACCCTGTAGATCCATTCAAATTGTTCGGCAATAGTTATTTCTTCACATTTCTCTTCAGATTGACTTGCTTTAAAGATTTCAAAGGTGGATGTATGATACACACATACTCTTCACCCTTATGACAAAAGTACGCGGGGGTGGTTGGTCCCAGATCCAACCAAAATGTTCGACGATCATATTATCTTGAGTTTCAGTTGATAATTAGTTGAATCAACAAAATGCCGAACATAAATAAATGATTATTTTTTATTAGAATTTTATTTACAACATTAAGTAGCGCCACTGAGCGTCGTATCCACCCTATATGTTCGGCAATGCCTTCCGCCCAAACTTTTTTCAATAACGGGTCACGATTTTTGTTCGGCGATCTCAGGAAGGTGAAAATAGGTGGATCCCAATACTGCCGTGGTTTTAAACAAATATTTAATCGTCTGTTGAATCTTTATGCAACCGGCCCTAGGTGTATCAAAATGAGATTTGGTATAGATGAATGACACGTAAAGAGGAGAGTTTTCGCATATTTTTCACTTTCCTGTCACTGTCAGACCAAATCTCATTTTGATACAAGGATATTAAACTGTAAAGGATTGCTCAATCCCTATGCTGGCAATGTAAACACGTTGAATGACGTCACTGATTCGACCTTATTGTTCATTGGTCGAGAGGACGACCATCGGAAGTTATTATGTCGCCATTGAAACTTTTTGCGAAATTTCAAAATTGGAATTTAGTAAATTTAAAATAAAATGGTACTTTATATAAGTGAATGAAGTAAGTACATGCAATACAAAATGCTGAATATATAAAATCTTACTTTTATAGGTGAATTAGTTGTTTTGTGTGCTGTAACTGAGGGCATGAGCACGGCATGAGCACAGGCCTGAGGGTGTAGATGATTTAAGAAAACCCAAAACAACAAATAATTTCCATGTATTTTTCCAAAACCCACAACAATTAGAAGTGGAAGACTTCCTTTGTGTAATCCAAGTGATTCCAGTAGATTTGTTCTATTTTATGTGATCAAGATTATGAGCAGGAATAACATGACAGGACCTACTATAAATGAACCCTGAAGGTGTATTATTATAATACATGCTCTTGAGGAGTAATATTTTGTTATTGTTGTCTTTGTATTGTAGATTCACTAGTGAAGAGATGATTGGAACACAAATGTTCCACTGAGTAAGGTGTGACAGAAAATATTGAGAACATCATCCATATCCCAAAATGTCTCTGAACATGTTGCTCCATTTCAGAAAATGCATATTCTTTTCTGATCCTGAAATTATCACATCTTCATCCCATCATAATAAGTGATGACTGAACTCACTAAATTGAAGAAAGCAATTCAATAAAAATAACGAATTGTGAAAAATGTCAAACAATCAACTCAGGTAGATATAATACAAAAATCAAAATTGTTGGTGTATTTTATACTGTGGAAATCATATATTTTATAAAATCAAAATGTTTTATTTGTTCGATATACCTACTGTTCATATTATGATTTTATGATAGGTATATCTCAGTGCCCTGAACTTGAATGGACATCATCCTTTGATCTAAATAGGTAGTCTTTTATTTTTGAGGCATTATAGGTAGATCACTGTTTCTGGATGCACTCAGAAATAATGTAGGTGAAAGTGAACATAATTTGTTGGTTGAAAATGGTATAGTATGTAAGTATACTGTGTGATTGATTAAACAATATTGTATATCATGAAATAAAAACTGCTACTGATTGCAAAATGATATGCCTACCTCAATAGGGAATGATTTATTATTGATCTATACAGTTCATGATGGATAATAATACATGTATACTTGAAATGTAAAATGTACATGCACTACAAACTTCCGAGGACATTTTCAATTTCATAATTGCTTTCATATATCTACTTGCACTGGACAATATCCAGAAATATATTCTATATTCTGTCTATGTAATCTTTGATAGTACCCTAAAAAAACCAATGGATATTATTAATAATAAACCCTCATTTCACCACTATTTTCAGAGCTCACCTGGTATGAAATATATGAATCTAGCAGATTTTCAATTGAATTTTGATTCTAGGCAGCAACATGCATTTTAATACCTTTGGTTCCAAAATTCACTGTGTAAATGATTTCTGTGACTAGGTGCTACACTTCAATAATTATTCGGCCACAAACCAAAAAGGTAAACCAGTGCCACAACAGTCTTCAAAGAATGAAAAAACATGTTTTCATCCAATTCCTATTCCTAAAATTTTGCGAATGGAACTAATAATGGCTATAAATTGATTGTCCAGATATTTCATGTTCTCATATTGACTTAAAAAATCATCAATTATTATTCTTTCTAGTATTTAAAAAATAACGAAATAACCTCCTGTGGAATAACAAAAATAAAGTGAGAAACTGAAACTAAAATCAATGACAAAGATGGAGAGTCAACAGCCAATGAAATTACGAGCGGAGTCAGTGACGTCATACATCCGGAAGAAAAACTTGGTCGATCGAGCAATCCTTTACAGTTTAATATCCTTGATTTTGATACACCTAATATTCTAGAAGTTATGACTTGTCTCGTTGACACCCGGGTTAGAAAGCTCTATTCAAAGTGATGAAATTGTGAATTGTGATATTGCATCATCTGAGATATAATCTAATGGCTGTATTATAAAATAAATTCCTTGACATGTATCTATCATCTTTTATTGAAAGGATTATGTATCTCATAATGCACGTTATAATGATTTCATTCGTTTTCAGCATTAATTTTTTTCAGGTATTTGAGGATAAAATCGACTGGATTATGAGTGGAGTAACTCTGACATACGAAAGATCTACGCTGCTTGATTTCTTGGACCCCATTTCCTACATAAAATATTCTTATGTTATTTACATTAACAGTAACTTGACTAATAACTTGAATTTGTTCATAAGACACCTATTTTTTGACAGTTTCTATATGCTGTTGATGGTACTTAGTGTACTATTGGTTGCAACATTCATAAAGATTTCAGAGAAATTCGGCAAAGGTAGACAAAGACATATTTTGCGGTATGTGATGGTAAGTACCTATAATATTATTTGATATAAAACCATAGTAAAACAAATGAGAATCATAACATATTGAATCATCCAGCAGCTTTCCATTCATCATTCGATTTAGAAAAATACGAATTGATTCCATAATATCTAACCTCAATAGAGGAAGACAGTGAAAGTAACCAAAAACTATTCTACAAAGCACTAAAATCCATGAGATCAGATAAACCCGTAAAAGAAGTACAAATTAAGAATTCAAACGGTGGAATAATTACAAACGAAACAGATATAATGAAGAGATGGAAAGAATATTTCCAGACCTAATCTGTGACTAGGTCAAGGAAATGAAGAAGGATCAATAGAAACAACAGAAAGACACCAGTTAAACGAAAACGAACCATTGATAGAAATGCAAGAACTAGATGAAGTAATTAAAACATTGAAGAATGAGAAAGCACCAGGAGAGGACAAAATGACATCAGAAATGATGAAAAACTTAGGAGAAACTGGAAGAAAGAGCTTACTAGAAATAATCAATAAGGCATGGATAAAAGAAACTATACTAGAAGAATGGGGTACAGCTCTGATAACACCGATACACAAAAAAGGAGACTACAAAAATTACAATAACTATAGAGGGATTACGTTACTGAATACCATAACAAAAATAATAGAAAGAATAATTAACAACAAACTCAGGAATGAAATAGAGCCACAACTCTCAGAACCACAAAGTGGGTTCAGACCCGGAAGAAGCACACAAGACCACATCTTCACGATGAAACAAATAATAGAAAAGAGGAGATCAGAAAACCAAAATTTATATTTGGCATTCAGACCTAGAAAAAGCTTTCGACAAGGTACCAAGAACAGAATTATGGGAGAGTCTGAAAAATAGAAATATCGATGAAAAAATCATAAATATAATTAAAAACATATATAGGAATAATAGAAATTATGTTATCAAGAATAACATGAAATCAGAAGGTTTCAAAACACAAGAGGGTTTGAGACAAGGCGGATCATTGAGCCCAATGTTTTTTAACATTTTCATGGACGACATCATCAAGGAATGTGATAGAAATAGCAAAAAAATGTGCATTGGATACAAAAATATACAAAGAGTAGAGATAGCTGAAGGAGCATTTGCCAATGACATAATACTGATAGATGAAAATAAAGAACGATTACAATATAATATAAAAATATGGAATGAAACACTGAAGAGAAAACAAATGAGAATAAACAAAGATAAAACCAAGGTGATGACCATAGGAGACGAAGAAATAAATATAATGATAGATGATATAAAAATAGAACAAGCTAGAGATTTCAAATATCTAGGCGTAACAATAGACGAAAAGGGAAGACAAGAAGCAGAAATTAACAACAGAATCGAGAAAACCATAAAACTGTACTATACAATGAATAAGAACTTCATCAATAAAAGAGAAATTTCAAGACAGACAAAACTAAAAATATTCAAAACAGTGTACAGGCCAATATTAACATATGGGTATGAATCTTGGATATTAACAAAAAAAATCAAAAGTAGAATACAAGCAACAGGAATGAAATACCTGAGAAGAGTTATAGAAGTGACAAGGAGAGATAAGATAAGAAATACACGAATAAGAGAAGAACTAGACATAGAAGACATTATTTCATTAATAGAACGTACAGAGAATTCCAAACAATAGACCTGTAAAACAAATTTATGAAGCGAAATCACAAAACGAGAAGAAGAGGAAGACCTGAAAAAACCTGGAACGACATGATAGGAAAGATTCTACAAGGAAGAAATAAACAATGGAACGAAGCAGAGACACTGACTAGAGACAGAAAAGAATGGAAGCAGTTCATAAAGCAACAATAAAATGATAACCCGACACCCTGATGGTAAAAGGGTTCAAGGTTATATATATATACACCATTTTGTTTATGATGTATTAACATTTTTTCAATTTTTGTAATGAACGATGTTTTTATGTGATGTAACTGCTAACTTATGTGTAACCACCTCACGTTAATGTCTTGAAAATGAAAATAATTTTCGAAAGCTCGACAAATTAACAAAGAGTAATCATTTTTTTGGCCAAATTCCTTTGACTGCAACCTCAAGGAGGATTCTTTCTTGTGAGAGTTTCTCATTCAAACATACAGTTTTTTTCAACTAGTCCAGTCACGAGACTACTTTCTTCTAAAATACCTAAATATATATATATATATATATATATATATATATATATATATACATATATATACATATATATCTAACCTCAACTTCATACCTGCGATTTTCACGTTCGTGTTCATTTTGGTGAAACTCAAGATAGACTGATCAGATTTAGCATAATTATTTCCGTTAATGAGATATTGGGCGATTTTAAAAATTCACAACTTAAGGACCTCTCCTATATCTTCAAACTTTTTGAAGATAATGTTGAGGTAAGAACTATGTCTGAGAGAGAATTCTGCGCAGAATTCAGTTGGAACTCAAAAAAAAACTCAACAGAATACACATAAGGTATTTCATTATTTCGTTAAATCATTTACTTTTTTCCTACGTTTAAAACTAACCAAGACACGGGAGGTGTTCGGAAAGTGGAAAAATTCAATTTCGTTCTGTATCTCGAAAACAAGGTAGGTCATGAAAGTTCTGTTTTCGAAAATATTCGTTCCACAAAAAAGTTGGGCAGTAATGTGAACGAACGGCAACTCTCTATTTCTAACTGAGATATCGTGCAAAATTGAACACACTGTACATAGAATTTTCATAAATGCTGAAAAACACAAAAACATCACATTATGATGAATTTTTGCTAGTGGGCCATGGATTTTACAAGTTTTGCTTCAAGGATTATTGCATGGGATTTATAAAAGTATATTAAAGAATAGATGATCGTGGGTGATACAAACATTATTATTGCTGTTTATTATTACTTATTTGTTGCTATTAGGTACCTACATTCTGCGTTTGTTTTAGTGAATTACTATTGTTAGTATTTTATTTATGTGCTTACTCTTCCATTAAAAATACCACGAATGAAAAATCATCGACTGAAACTTCTTTTATTATATGTAAAATCCATGGCCCACTAGCAAAAATTCCTCATAATATGATGTTTTAGTGTTTTTTCATCATATCTGAAAATCCTTCATTTTGCATCTTTTCTAAGAAAAAATTAACGAATTCAACGGAACAATAAGATACAGGGTGTTCCGTTAAAAAATAAAAGTGTCGTCCCTCCACAACCATATACCTACTCAAAAAAATCTTTGAGTACGCCACTGTTTACTGTACAGGATGCACCACTTGAAATGGAATCCCCCTTCAACTTTTTTGTTCTTGAAGATATGTAAAAATGATGAATAGGAAAGTTGAATGAAATAACTTGAATTTTGATTGACAGATATTTTTTGATAGATATACATGGTCTGTCATTTTTCCGAAATGGACACCAACTTTGGTTTATCAAATGGAACACTTTGTATATTTTTTCGAAATTCAAAAGAATTTTCTCTGATGCTGATTTCATTGGTATCAACAAGTTGTATATTTTGATGAAAAAACTGTTTTTTTTTGTACAATTTTCCTGGTGTGAAAGGCGGTCGCTCGAGGAAAATCGATTATAATCCCGAAACTTCACCATATTTTAGCATTATCCTCGAGATTATCCTTGTCCTTTTGTGACCCAGAACTCACAAAATTTACGGTAATTGTGCACTTATCATGCGATGAATATTTTGATGAAAATTTTTGTTGGTTCTTACGTATTTTGACCTGAAAAACACGAATTTGATAATATGATCGTGAACATCAGAATTGCTGTTTTTCCTTTAATTAACTTAGTTCCAGTTAATTAAAGGAAAAACAGAAATTCTGGCGTTTCACTAGCTCACAACATTGAACTTATTGACCAGCAAAAGCCTGGAAAGAATATATGTGCATTCCCCCACACGTTCATATCAGAAAATTCGTTTCGCCAAATAATTGGTTTGTCTCTTACTTTAGTAAATACAGAACTTTATATAGAACTATTATTCTTGAAGCTAAAAAAAGGTATTTCAATAACAGATTAACGGAATCTAGAAATAAACAAAAGGAGAGCTGGGCAATAATTAATGACCTAAGAGGAGTAAATACTGCTTCAACCCACATCAGCATACCGTCTTGTAATGAGCTGAATAAATATTATAGTACAGTCGCCTTGAATCTGTCTAAAAACATTGCAGTCACGGAAGACCCCATGAACTATATGGGAAATGTAACAGTCCATGACACCTTATTCTTTAGTCCCACAGACCGCCATGAATTGAAAGAAGTAATTGCTGAAATAAAAAACAAGAAAGCATCTGGTTGGGATAAAATATCTATAAAAAATTTAGAACAGCTACCAATAAGTGCATTGGATGCTCTGGCCGAGGCAATTAACATATCTTTTGAGAAAGGCATGTTCCCAGACTGCTTGAAAAACGCTGTTATTATTCCAATATATAAAGGGGGCAATCATAATGACCCTAGTAACTTTAGACCTATATCTCTCCTACCTGCTCTCTCCAAAGTCATCGAAAGACTTGTTAAAAGAAGATTTATTTCATTCATAAATAAAAATAATATAATATCGACGACCCAATTTGGTTTCCAACGTAACAAATCCACCTCTGATGCCACATTTGAACTACTCGAGCATCTATACCTCAAGCTCAATGACAATGAAGCCGCGGCAGTGGTGTTCTGCGACTTGTCAAAGGCTTTTGACTGTGTGAATCACAGAATACTACTGGGAAAGTTGGAGAGATATGGTTTCCGTGATGTGGCCCTGAAATGGTTCAAGTCCTATCTCTCTAAACGTAGGCAGGTGGTCTACTCTAATGGTCTAACCTCTCATGAGTCTTTGGTGGATTGTGGAGTACCACAGGGCTCTGTCTTAGGCCCCTTATTATTCCTGCTTTACGTGAATGATCTTGCACTCTTGGATATTGCGGGTAGATTTACAATTTTTGCAGATGATACTACCATTTTTTTGGCATAATAAAGACACTCATCATTTGAATGCAATAATAGAAAATGACATTTACAAGGTCAAGAAATGGTGCGACGCCAATCTGTTGTCCTTCAATGTAAATAAAACCCACATTCTCACATTTAAATGTTTGTTAAACCCAATTTCAATAGGTGATAAATGTCTACAAGAGTCCTCTTTGGCTAAATTCCTTGGGGTATTTATTGATAATAAGTTGACGTTTAAGGAACATATCTCAAGTTTATGTACCAAACTAGCTAAAGGATGTTATGCACTTAGAGTCATATCTAAGGAACTCGACCCGACCATTGCAAGAACAACATATTTTGCAGTTATAGAGTCACACCTGAGATATGGGATCTGCTACTGGGGAAACTCCGACAAAGCATCAATCAATATGATATTTAAGCTCCAAAAAAGAGCTGTCCGGTATGTTTGTAGGGCTGGCTTCAGAGATTCATGTCGTCCACTATTCAAATCACATAGAATAATGACCCTTACCTGCATATTCATACTAGAGACGGTGTGTTTGATGTTTAAAAAACATAAGTTAAATAGAAACACCATAAGAAGCCCTCGTTTCCTGACTAGACAGATGGGTAATTTGGATCTTCCTAAGCCCAACACTACACAAGTTAAGAATTCACTGATTTATAACTCAAAAAAAGTTTTCAATCATTTACCTCAGAATATCAAGAATCTAAATTCAGAAAGAAAAATTAGGAAAAGTGTCAAAGAGTTACTGTTTGATAAGGCATACTACACTTTGGATGAGTTTTTTAACGATTCGCTTTAAGTGTAAAACTAATGCTTTGTCTTTGTTGTCTTGTATTTACCTTATAGTTTTATATAGTAGACTGATGAGCGCCTTGGACGCATGTTTTTACTTCTTGTTTTTACTTTTTGTTATACTTGTTTTTACTTTTTTTGTGATTTATTTGTTTATATACACCTTAATCTTATCTCATCTCATTTGTCTCGACTAATTTTATACTTCCACTTTTATACTTTACTTGTATTTTGTACTTTCATTAGTTTAATGATTATTTATGACACTTTGTCAATAAAGTATCTATCTATCTATCTATCGTTATTTTTCGAGATAATCAATGCCAAAGTTCGAAATTTCACCTTTTACTGATATCTATCTTTCTTTTTGAGAGGTATTGAAGAGAGAAAACACATATCACTGACTCGTATTTTGTCGTTGTTGCCGTTGTTTACGTAGCATAGTTGGTGAAATAATAGTAAAATCAAAGGTGTTTTTCTTAGACGAAAGTCATAATTAACCATGGTGAATGCATGTATAATATGTCATGGGATCTAATAAGATACAATACTTGCCCAAAACTTGTCATACAAAGAAGGTGGAATTTTGAACTTTGGCATCGATTATTTCGAAAACTAGAGACATGTTCACGATAATATTATGAAATTCGTGTTTATCAGGTCAGAAAAGTACCAACAAAAATGTTCAACAAAATATTCATCGCATGATAAGTGCACAATTACCAAATTTACTACCTTCAATTCCACCTCTTGATTATTGCAGATGAATGTGTTGTTACTGATTGATCAATCACCATCAAGTTCTCTCACAAGAGATATATTCAAGTGGAGGACACTTACCAAATTAGTGATTTTAACGTGGTGGTTGGTTTCCTGGATAAATTCATCATACATGAAGGGGGCCCTTGGTGCCTCACTGATTCGTGTGCAGAATAATAACTCTTTTGACGAAAATGATCTGTTGGAGAATGGATACAACTTTGAGGTTAGTTTTTAGTTTTCAATATTATGAATGAATTTACTTCGTTGCATTAATCTATGTTCTATCACGAATTCCATTGACCCTTGGACCAATTCAGCCTTCTATGGCCTACGTGACTAAAGGCAATCGTCGTTAAGTATTGATACATTATGTAACAGTATTCGTTAATGAAAAATGGAAAAGCCATAAATTGGACAACAATTTTAGAAAGAGAAATTAGTCTATCCAATTAGAATATCAAACATAGTTTGAAATGAATGTCTGGTAGACTACGAGCAGAAAACAACTACTTTCCTGGTAAATACCACGCAGAACATTGAATTATATCTGCTCGTAATCCATGCAACGATTCACACTGTGAATGCAGATCGCAAATGTTTCTTTCTTCCTAAGACGTGACACATTCACATCGAGACAGGCACGCCTAACAACCTACAGACCGGTTTCGGGCTTATTGGCCCTCATCAGTGCAGGGTAGTTATCCGAGTAGAGACCGTAAGATCTCCACTCGAAGCGTTGCCTGTCCCAATGCACCTTCGTCGCGTTTATTTGACCGCACTGAGCCGCGTTCCAACAGACAATTGGAAGTGGCGACACCATGCGGCAGAAGAAAGAAACACTCCAGAACTAAATCTCCCAAATCACAGAACTTGGAAGTGGCTTATAGCTCGACTAAGCTGATAAATGAAATGGATTGGAAAATGGATTACGAGCAGATATAATTCAATGTTCTGCGTGGTATTTACCAGGAAAGTAGTTGTTTTCTGCTCGTAGTCTACCAGACATTCATTTCAAACTATGTTTGATATTCTAATTGGATAGACTAATTTCTCTTTCTAGTATTCGTTAAACTTTACCATTACCAACTGAGAAAAAATCAATTGCCAACTCACTTCCAGTAGAATGAACTTATCAATGATTTCTTATTGGATGTTAATGTATTTATTGCAACAATTTCATGGAGCCATTTTGCAACATTGACAGTGTCATCCCCATCACCATATTATGGAAAACTTATTTATTAAGGGTTTTTCGACGAAAAGTTTTAGTTGATAAAAGTTTGTGCATTCCCTAAAACTAAACATGCACCAACAAAAAACAGTAAAACACACGTAATGTACAAGGAGCCTTCAAATATTTGATTTTGAGACAAGAGTAAAGTACTCTTATTTTGAAAAATCTTTGGAAATGTTAATTAGAAAAGTTGTTCAGCATTAAAAAATAGATCACTCTGTAAGGCCAACTATATTGGCGCTGTAAATTTGGCCTAATTACTCATTAGGGTGGTTCTTACTCCTTATTTCGAAGGTTCGATATAATTAAAAATATATATTCCCAAGAAAACTTACTAATGGTAGCTATTCCTCTGAATTTTTGCAGATTTTCAGCCATAATGATTTAGTATATAAGTGATTGGATATTCATAACATTGAATAATTTAATAAAATATACTACATAATCTGTGGAAACATGTATGAATCAATCATTTATTGAATACCTACTTTGTTAGTTCAATATGAATGGTATATATTCAACTCTTCCTCTGTCTCCCTCACTCATACAATTCCTAGAATTGCTTCGCAAGTAAATTGGCGGTTGAAAATCTATATTCCTTTCGACTGCACGAGATTTCAGTAGAAGAATATTGGGAAATCCTCTCTAGGAAGTGAGTTTCACAACTTCGCCGTCCGATAAAATTAAATATCAATAGTGTGTGGTTCGGCAGGTCTCGAACTTGACAATGAAAGGAGTAAATTGTAGATTGTAGGGGGGGTCGTTAAGGCTGTGCAGCCTCTCAAGCACCTCGACCTATTGGATCTTTTCTGCATAACCCTTAGTATATTCGAGGACCGGGATTCCAAGGCTTCTGGCGAAGTTTATCAGTTTCCTGGGAGCTAGGTTCCTGACATCGGAGGGCTCTAAGAAGGCTCCTTCCAGGAACTCGAATGCAGTTTCAGCGAAGTTCTCGCAGTAGCAGCAACTATCACTCTCTGTTTTACCCATCTTCTTAAGGTGATACCTCAGAGGGCTGTGTCCATTAAGGAGTCCTATTACCAGTTTCAAGTCTTTCTTGTCCAACTCGAGAAGCTGTTTAGCTTTCCTTGGCGAGAGGCTCACTAGCCTTTTCGCTTGTCTTTGTCCTGGCACTTTATTCCAGTGAGATTTCATTTCATCTGCTTCCCAGCGTCGGAACTCTTCTCTCAAGTGGACTTTGGAAAGCCCACAGAAGGGTTCTGGGCCGAGAAATTGCCTTTGGCAAGGCAGTCTGCTTCCTCGTTGCCTTCAACTACCTTATGACCTGGCACCCACATCAAAGTAGCCTGGTTGTTCGCTGCCAGTTGTCTTAGGGATTGTTTACAGTCCCAAGTCAGCTTAGAATCACAAGTGTATGACTTCAGAGCTTTCAGTGCTGCTTGGCTATCTGATAGAACATAGATTTTTGCCCTTCGAGTGTCCCTTTCGAGGCACTCCTGGGCACATATAGCTATAGCATGTATATAGCTATAGCACATATAGCTATAGCTATAGCATGTACTTCTGCTTGAAAGATGGTTGGGGTGTTACCAAGGGGTTTTGAGAGCCTGAAATTTGGCCATGTTACTCCCACTCCAGCCCTTTTATCCATCTTGGATCCATCAGTATACCACACTAATGCATCCAGCATGCGTCTGTCTGGTCTGCCTGCCTTATGAAAATGACCTTTCATTGTGGAGTTGAAGTTTGGAAATTCACAAATGTGTTGACAATTCATTTTGCCACGATAAAAAATATCCTTTGCCGAAAACCTCATGGTATTCAGATAGAAAACCCACATTGCAAGTCAATATAAGAGTTGATCAAAACTTTATTCACGAAATATAACCACCAAATTCTATTATGTTTTATTTCAGACAGGCCAAGACGATTTCCACTTCTTATACAATTGGTGTCATTATTCATCATCCACCATATGTAGAAATATAATAGGATATATAAATACCACCGATGATATTGAGGATACCATGAAGAGAGCTGAAAGTGAAAAAATCGCAGTGATAAAATATTATTGGCCACTTCAATATTTGTTGGTTAGTAGGTCTTTCTATTTATTATTCTAGCATCCTAGTGGGTATTGATATTAGAGATCGACAAGACAAGAATTCTTGTCTTGATAACAACTTCTTGTCTTGAGACAAAGTCAAGAAATTTCAAGATCTTGAAATTTCCGGTAACTCAGTAGGTACAGTGGTGTGCATAAATGAGTCTTATCTACAGCAGTTATTCTAAGTCAAGCTTGTCAATCTTAATCAAACTGCTTATCGACTTTGACAAGTAGTGTCAAAATTGAAACTATCTAGGTATTCGACTATTCGCGATAGGTGCTAAGCGATACGCTACCTAGTGGTGACTCGTGAATCACTCGAAGTGGTATAACCACTGAACTCTCTGGGGGTTAATCCACAGACAAACTTAACCTCTGTTCTGTTTATGTTCGCTTCTGATGTGAAACGTGTACTTCCATCAGTTTTTCGAGAGATGTTCTGGTGAAATACATGTGAAATCTGATCGTTTTTCTCGTTTCAGTTATTGTTTGGTGGCCAAGACACCAATGTCACAATGACACAAATATCAAAAATATGAAAACAAAACAAAAACGATACCACTTCGAAAAGTTCGAGTTGTTACCATGAGATATTGCTACGTGTTATTTTCTATCGCGAATATGTCTTGTTGTTTCTTTATGTCAATTATTGCGATTTGGAAAAATCAAATAATGAATTATATTATTATAAATATTTAGAAAATGGCCGAACCAAATATCAATAACCAATATATTTCTGAATTCAGGAGAAAAAATATCTTAAATTTTTTCGAAAATAACGAAGTTGGTACGCATATTTTATATATATCAGCGATATTCATTTGTTCCATCTGGATCAACTTTCTGGCGGTTCAGGAGAAACCCTACAACTTCTGCATTTGAAGTTTTTATCTATCTCCAATTATAAACCCTGTAGAATCTGTTCAAACATACGGAATGCCCTATACATGGTGATTCCCCGGCACGATCGCAAATGGTCAAGGATTTTATCGGAACGCCAGCAACATCTGTACTTGCGGAAATGCTATTTTAAGAAGCAACTTTAACTATAAAAAATCTAGAAAATCGGCTAGACTTTGACTTCATAAGAAGTCTTATATGTGCCTTAATTCATAAACGTAGTTTGTAAATTTGTATTTTGCATTTTGAGTTCAAATATGTTTTTCACAAATAAATACGTTTCAAGATATTTCTAGATTCCTTGTTTTCTTGACAAGAAATCTTGGTATTGATATAAAATTACTTGTCTTGTTGAAATCCAAAGTTAGTTCTTGTCTTGATCTTGTCTTGAAAGCAAGACTAGATCAAGATCTCCAGTTCTCACTCAATGAAAATATTACAAGCTTACCATACTACGTAACAACCTATGAAATTGAGAAAAGTTGATGTTGACATAACTTTCATAAGAAAAGATACAATCTCAGTAATGATGAATGATAATCAAATCTCGAAGAAATGTATATATTTACTGTTCTGATTAGTAGTAAATCTCCTGGTATAATATACTTTCATAAAATAATGTTCTTCATACCAAAACGAGAAGAGAAGAGAAATGTCTTTCAAATAATTATTTTACCAAAATTTTAAATGAAATATTGTACCTGTGTTTAGGTCGATATTCATATTGGATATACTAAAATACTCAATCCACTCGAGTTTGTGTTATGAATTTCTTCCTATAACTTTGTCTTTGTCCGCTGAAATTATATTATAATAATTACGCCAAGTATTGTGAGGGTCATCCGGTATGTTTTTGTGTACGGAGATACAAAAACGTGAAGTAGCAAAACATTCGCAAAAAGATATGTTTCCTATGTACGGGTCTTGACTCTTTCTGAAAACTATTTCGGATAGCGATTGACACACTTACAATTATACAGTGTGTACCAGCCAAATGGAATCAATTCGTTAATAAATAAACGGTGGCGTTTTAGGAAAAACGCTCGGACACGTCGATTTGTATCTTTAGTTGCGCTTTTTTTCTCAAAAAAAAAACTTTTCATACAGGGTGTGTCATGCCACAGTGGCCAATATCAACTTTCTCATTTTAAATGCAACACCCTGTATTTTATTTCATTTTCAGATTCTTCCTGAAGAGCTGATTTCGTCGATCTATCATACTTGGGGTATAGCGCGTAAGATTACAGAGATATAGGGTGTGAAAAATCGAGATTTTTCAAATTTAGGAATTTTTTGTGCCGAAACTATCCATTCTTGCTCAAAACGGCTTACATGTCCCTATCTCAACTTTCTATTTACTATCGATTGATATTTAATTGAAACAAATACCGAGTGGTTCAAAATTTTGAGATTTGCATCACCTTCTATTTGTTTCTATTAAATGTCAGTAGATAGTAAATGAAAAGTTAAGATAGGGACATGTAAGCCGTTTTGAGCAGAAATGATTAGTTTCGACACAAAAAATTCCTAAAGTTGAAAAATCTCGATTTTTCACACCCTATATCTCTGTAATATTTCGCGCTATACCCCAAGTATGATAGATCGACGAAATCAGCTCCTCATGAAGAATCTAAAAATGAAATAAAATACAGGGTGTTGCATTTAAAATAAGAAAGTTGATATTGGCCACTGTGGCATGACACACCCTGTATAAAAAGTTTTTTTTTGAAAAAAAAGCGCAACTAAAGATACAAATCGACGTGTCCGAGCGTTTTTCCTAAAACGCCACCGTTTATTTATTATCGAATTTATTCCATTTGGCTGGTACACACTGTATAGAACTAACCTTCGGGAATTTATGAAAACGATAACTCATTGTTTTTGAGCCTGGTCATCCGATAGCTATGTATATTAGAATGTGTAAAGTTTTCTCAGTCATCAATAGTCAATGTTTCTTGTACTTTTTATATTTACGCTAAGTATCAAAGTATTTCAAAAGCTCTAAGCCGGTCATTCGATAGTTGTAGGTGTAAACATCTGAGTCTCGCACGGTGGAAGTATATTAAAAAACTGTGAAAAATATCTGTGTCCATCATTTTCCCGAAACCAGCCTCAAGAACCCCAATAGAGCGCCCTGAGATTTTTATATAATCAAACTGGATAAAAATCTATTAAAAAAAGAAATACGAGTGTAATAAGAATGAAGAGAAATTTGTCAAATTTTCTTTATATCTATTAATAAAAAAACTTCCATATGTAACGAACTTTATGTGTGACACTGTATATGGTATTCGAATGAAAATCCGAAATCTAGGTTTAACGAATCGAATATGTATACTATTGTTTCTCAAGATAAAATAATGCTTGATTAGTATAGTTTCTTGATTTTTATAATGTGATTTTCTCTATGTCAATATGATAATGAAACTGCTGATTTGAACCATCTATTTTTCAACTGTGAAAACATTCCTGAAATTAATAATTTTATGAACAAACTCCAACAATTGGAATTGCAATTTCCCACCAGTATTCAAAACTTATTAGCAACGGAGGATAAAGTTATATATGACCTAATTGTAGAATTTGTTATAGCGAACAAAATAATTATATAAGTCCTACAGTTAAAAAAATTGAGAATAAGAAATTAACGTAATGTGTGGCTAAAGGTTGAAATCCAAAGCCAAAAAAAATGTGATTTCAATCACATAAGCCCTTCAAATGATAACTCAAAATCAGATAGACCTCTTCGAGTAGTTATTCTTGAAAAAAACTATTGAATTGTTCTTTCTACTCCAAAATGCGAGGATGGTTTGAACTGAAAGTGGGATACACATCAACTCTGAGCTGCTGAGTTTGGCCAATCTTAAACAGGGTCCTGTAGCTTACCTCCCGTCTCAGTTCTTATAGTTGAGTTAGTATTCTGATGATTTGCAGACGAGATCTTTAGAACTTCTTCATTGTGTTTGATTTTATCCATCATTCACAAAAAATCTCAAATTGTATATTGAACATACATCTCTTGTAGAAATACACGAAATAGGAATATTATCAAGATTTATAACTACTCCTGAAAAAAACATATACTAATTTACAAAAAAATATACAAAATCGGGTTTACAATTATGCAGGTAATTATCCTATCAAGTTCAATACAGAAAGCTATTTTAAAAGTCACCTTTTGTAATCAGAAAATCCTGTCAAATACTTTAATATTTTTAAATACAATCCAGGCTACTTTCCAAACAACACCCTCTGTTATGAATGGTATAATTTCCTACCATGTGCCTTTTAAATGACTTGTGGGTCAATGATCTGAAGTCTTTTCCTACGGGCATTTATAGACTGGTTTGGGAAACATTTTGCATTCGGTTCACTTTTCACTTCGTATGTAAAATTTAGAGAGACAAAGAGAGAGAATAATCTTTATTGTCTAAAATGTTACACATTTTATCGACAAAGATATATGTCATGTGTATAAAAAACAAACAATTGTAAAATAAATAGTATAAACAATATTTACATAAAGGTTACAATGAGGTACAAACATGTTTCCACAAGTACAGTTCATCAAAATCTTGATATAAATCGCAATATTTATATGGAAAGACTAGAAATTATATGCAAAATACTCTTCCAAACTATAGAAGCACTTTCCCATTACAAGGTTCCTTATCGATTTCCTAAATAGCTTCTGATCATTGATTGCTGTTATTTGTTTAGGTAAATGATTATATATCTGTCTACTTCTATAGATTTGAGAATGCTTGGTTAAAGTTGATGTGGGGAGTGGAAGGACAAGTATCATCTCCCTACGTGTTTGCCTTTCTGTTCGATTCAAGAACTTTTCTTTATGTTTGTGAAGCAAGTATACAGTCTCTATAATGAAAAGTTCGAAAATTGTCAGTATTTTATTATTGCAGAAGATTGGCCTACACGAGTCACGCATCCTCAATTTGAATATTATTCTCAAAGCTCTTTTCTGAATAACGAATATACTTTGCAATAAAACCTGGCTGCTAGAGCCCCAGAATGGAATTCCATACCTAAGATCATAGATCTTGTTGCTTACGCTAGATCCAGTATCCAGGTTACTTGTTTTGTAGGTGCGGGGGGTTGAAAGTACTAGGCTATTGATTGGTCGTTTTCATTCTTGTCCATACATGTGTTGTACCACGTGATCATGTAGTACCTACTTTCTTGCAGACCCCTCTAGACCAAAAAATTACTACAGGATGTCGGATCCAGTGTAAGCAGTAAGATCTATGCCTAAGATGACTCTCCATAAGTGAATAGTATGCGGTCAATGAGGCTGAAAGTCCGAGTTCACGAGATATGACATTTACGGCAAATCAACCAGAAGACAATTTATTTTTTAGTGCATTAATTTGTGTATCAAACCTCAAGGTACTGTCAATAAATATACCGAGAAATTTCGTTACAGGCTTACTTTCAATCGTGACAACATATTCGATTCACACCAATTTTTTATTTCTTCTCAATCTGAGTGTATAGTTCGAGTCAAAGTAGCGCCGGATCTCTATTACGCCAAAATATCGTGGTGTAATCCGCAAATAAGGTGAATGTTTCTGATATATCCAATCTAGCCAGATCGTTAACATACAGCAAGAATAGAATTGGACCCAAGACTGACCCTTGAGGAACTCCGTGGAAATTTTTTCCACTATCGGAAGTATTGTTGTTCAAGGATATTTTTTGGCTTCTACCAGTAAGATAAGATCTGAACCATTCTAAGGTTGTTCCCCAAAATCCATAATGAAAAAGTTTCCGCAGGAGGATTTCATGACACACACAATCAAATGCTTTAGAAAGATCCAGAAATACTGCCGCTGCCACTTCCTTCTCGTTAAGAAGGGGTTAACCTTTACAAACATGTCAGAGTATATTTGCGGTGTAAAGGGGGAAGTAAAAATCTCGAGCGAAAGGGGCGGAGACCAATGTCGAACAAAAAACGCTAAGCGCTGTTGGCGTCTCACTCCAACTCAGTGTCGCGTAAATTCGTAGTAAATAGTCTTGCCCTGGTCGAGTGGTCGCTCTGAATCTGTGGCTCGGGATGGCTCGGGTCTGCGGCCGTCGGCCGGCCGTTACAATTCTCAGAATAGGCCTCCGGCTTTTCATCACTCATCAGTATATTTTGAACTTACTGTGTCTATGAGGATAATTTGATATGATATGGGAAATATAAAAAAACTTGTCGAAACAGATGAAACCCTTTCGAATATCAAAAACAGTAACACAAAAACGTCTACACGAGCTAAATTGAAACTTATAAATACACAAATTAGAAAATGTCTCTCGGTCGTGGGAGAAATGGGACTTTCGATTGGACAAAAGAGAAAATTTCAAGCAAAAATTGGTGAGCTAAAACGGGTTAGATTTCTCATTCCAAAAATAAATCGGGGGCATGTAGGTTCAGGATTGAGAATTCAGACAGGGCTCGTTATCAATTTGAATCACGATGAAATTGAATGCTTTCTCATTGATGCATCGTATGATGAATATGGACACAGAATAAAAAATGCTGTTTATGGAGAAACTATACTGAACATTTTTATACACAACAAAATATATCGAAATATTCTTCTTCGATAGGTATGAATGAATGACATTTTTCAAGGTATTCAGTATATATCTTTACTGAACTTGAAAACTCGAAAACTCACATGATATATTTGAAAACAAAATTTACAAATAACATCCTATTTGTCTCTTATATTTTGACCCTTACCTACAGCATCAAGTATACGAGGTGGAAAAAACATTGAATATAAAAGTTGTAGGGTTTCATCGGTCCTATATTTTATCACTTCCAAAACGAACAAATGCGAATCGCAATTTTTTTTTCAAATGGATCACCCCCGGTCATAGGTTTATAGTCAGAAGTCCACTTGTTTGTTTTATCTTCTGGTTTCCATGCTATATTGTATCCATATGCAAGGAAAGGATCAAATCAAAATTTCATTGGAAATTTTCATTCAATATTGGAATTGAAATAAGTGGAAAGCGGCTTGAGGAAAAAAAAAAGTATTTCATTCTGGTTGAAAAAAAACGTATTTTTTTCAATTTTGCGATTCGCATTTGTTTGTTTTGGATGTGCCAAAAGATAGTACCGATGAAACAGCCCGAAGGTAGTACAGAAATATCTCTTATTTCCATATTACTCTCGTATCTACTGGTCAACTATTTCAGGCAGCAAATATTTCATGTAAAAATCTACTAATTTTGATTCCATCTTATCTTGCCAAAATCTATCATTACGATGAATTTTTTTAATTTTTATTCCTTTATTTGTCCATACCGCGAAATAACCTGCATGAAATTTCGAAAAAAAAAGTCGATGGCGACCCTCGAATGACGAAACGTCGTATTAAAAATTCTATACTGCTAAGTTATAGAGCATGAAATACAGTTTCAAGAAAATGTCTGCTCTTTTCGTATCTATTAAAATAAAGCCAATAAAAAATTAAAATCTAAAATCTAAAATTTGTATTTCTTTGCGGCTCATTGTTGCGCACATGAATACACAACTTTTTCTTGATTCAACCGATCCTGTATCTCTAACCGTTATCGAATTCCCAATGTAGGGCTTCGAATATGGGACACCCTGTACATCGATTCCAATTATTTCTTATAAAAACATTCGAAAATATTTACGTACCTTATCAATCTCAATATCTTTTTTTCGACTGACAATTTCCTCACAGAAAGTCTTTTACGATGTTTATCGCCTGTTCGATAATTTGAACTCGACATGCTTGATCACAATAATAATACTAGTTCACAAACTAACAATAGTGTCACCATCTGAATGCAATCGCAAACTATGATACATGCATATCTGGACGGTCCTTTGATGTGCACATAGCGCCTGCCGCCGCCGTTCGCAAAAAATGTTTACGTTTTCTTTCACCTAATTAGTCTTATTCGAGAATGCAATGAATCCTTTTCGCAACTTCCATTGATATCATCACATGTGCTAAAATTATTGGAATAGCTTCAGTGCTATTTTTGGTTTTTATGAATGAAAATACGATTCATTCATAAATTCATAGTATCCATGTAAAAGTGCTTATTTGGTGCGAGGGCGCTCGAATCAGTCATGAAAAATGCTCCGTAATTGAGTCTGCAGGGGTTCAGCAAAAATCATTTTTGAGCTAGTAATTATTGATGGATCGCGATAATTTTTTTTTTCAATAGAGACAATTGTATGATTGAGGCATCTCTCGGAGTACTTTTTCGAAATACGATATATCTTGTGAGATAAAAAATAGTGAATATGGGAGAAATTTCGCAACTTTTCTACTAGTTTTTTTTCAAAAAATCAAAAAAGTACTACGAGAGATGCCTAGATCCAACCTTCCTCAAGCAGAAAGTGAAAAAAAAATTCGATTTTTTTCAGCGAGGTCCGAGTAATATGATTTTTGCCATTCCTTGTTTCACAAAGTTTTACCATCAATCCCAAATAAGGTTAACCCCCTCTTAAGGCTGGGAAAGGCCAGACACTTTGTCCAAATCCGGGACAGGGGGGGTTTGGAGGAAACAGCAGTGGGCGGTTACCAAATCGTCATAAATCAACGGTTATCCTTGTTCAACGAACGATCTTCTCATCTAGTACGGGTGATATCGCGACTGACGTTTTTATTCGCATTGCTCGATAATCTAATATGCGAGTAATACTGGGATGCTGTCTCTCAGTTTTCGAGAAAACAAAACTGGCGTAGATTCAAATCAGACTTGCTGCGGATCTTCAACTTGATGATTGTGTATACCAAATCACTTTTTACGACATTTTCTCTAGGCCAAGAACTTTTTTATTCTGAAAAAACACAAAAAGTACGATTTTTCTGTAGAACACGTTTTTTATCGTTCCTACCGTTATATTTCTGGAAATAATTGAGCGATCGGACTGATTTTTTTTTCAAATTGAAGTATACATGATAGCGCTTCTTGCCATATACAATATTGGTGAAAAATTCATGTTCATCAATTTCTAGAACTGTAGCAAATTTCAACTTGTTATTTTCGGAATGACAATTTTCAGTAATCGAGAAAAAATTTTATTTATGAAAATTTTTGTATACATGCTGCGAACAAAATTGAGCCAATAGATGAAATAAGTTTCCAGAATGAAAATTTTTCATGTAGCAGATATCTACATGTACTTATTTAATGAGACAATACTACATTATCGCGCGCTCGGCGCTCGGCTCTCTCCTCACACAGTCAGCCAACTGGTATTTGTGTTCATAATGTGTAGTCGAGCTTTCATCAGTATATCAAATGAGAGGAAAATATACATTATTGGTATGAATAAAGTATCTACCTATTTAATGAGTTGGTATTAAATAACTCCATTCATTTTTTTATGTTGACAAAATAATAGTTAAACACATTGCTGCCTCATGATGGCATATTATGCCTTCTTCCAGTCCAATTCTGGCATCGTATAGGTTAGATAATTCTCCTTCGGTTAGGTATGCCATCATGTGAAATCTGTATAACTTCATAAAACATTGTGTATACTAAACGTTTGTGGTATACTTATCCGATTTATCATGAAAGTTTCATGGTATAATATAATGGAAATTGCATTGTAATTAAAAAATCAGACAAATGTTAATTGAAAAGAAAAAAACACGTAAGTTGCGATATAAAATTTTAAAGAATCAAGCATTGTCTTATATCACTCACTGAATATCGAATTTTTTCGTAAAACTGACAGATGCCACTCGGTAAACATTCAGAGGACAACTACTATGCTTCCGTGGAACAAACAAATCTCTCCGAAATATTCGACGAAAGTAGAAAAATGGCGTCTATACCTATTTGGAACTATGTCTAGTTGGGCAGTATCCCCTACCATCATTTTTTCAAAAAGTTCAAAAGGAGGTACCCATTAAAAATGAACTTATGAATTTCGTGATTTTATTTTCAATTTCTGAAAATTGAGATTCTGAAAATATTTTCCTGACTTCTTTAGGTTGGATTTCAAAAATGACATTGTTTAGATTTCGGGAATTCAATAATATTCCATTTCTGGTATTACCGAAGTTTACACGAAACGGAAATTATTATGGTTGAAACGAGCAATTTGGAAAATCCATGTTAACGAGTTTTCAAAAAATACACGTTCAATGTATTACTGACACCCCTTCAATTGTTTATATTTTCAAACCATTTGTCGTCATTTGTGTGTAGATGTTTTCAAGTAAATGGAAAATAGCATCATTCGTGTTTTTATCATATTGGAAACCAAATTGTACGGGATTTAAAATCTTATGTTTTTCCAAAAAGCCCACTATCCTGCGTTCGACTAGTTTTTCGATGATTTTTGATAACGTTGATAGAATTGATATCGGTCTGTAATTACTAGGGTCATCAATGGCACCTGCTTTGTGAAGTGGTTTCACTTTCGCAGATTTCAAACGTGAAGGAAAAACACCAGTGGTAAACGATGTATTTATAGTTGTTACTAAAGCTTCAAGAGCTTCATCTGGCAATTGAAGGAGCAGCTTTGTCTTCACCAGCGGAGTTTTTATTTTTGATTTCTTTCATCACAGATTTCAGTTCACTCAAGTAAGTATCATACAAAAATAAGGAGTCTATAGGAAAGCTCACCTTGTTCAAATTATGAAGCGGGTCTACTATTGGGATGATATATATCTTTGGTCAATTTTGAGGCTATTGAACAATAATATTCATTCAAATGATTTAAGTCGATCTTCATTTCCGGGTCATTTTGTTTCTTATTACCTCTCAAGTCGTTTATTATTGTCCACATTTCTTTTCGTTTATCACCTGCCTGATTCAGTCTATCGGTATAATAGAGATCTTTGGCTAATTTGATTGTTTGTCTGTGAATAGAAAGTTATTGAAGTATGAAATACAAAATATATTGTCACTATGGAATGTTCTAATTGTATGCAGGCATCTAAGATTTTTGGAAGAGATTTCAAGTCCTTTTGTGAACCAGGGCTTGGATTTTCACCGTTTCAACAAGCGCAGCGGAAATGCCTTATTGAAATTTTCACAAACAAGTTTCTGAAATTCATTCACTCGATCTTCTGTTTCATTTATATAGAATCCCAATCGGTGGCTTGACAGTGATTTAGAAATTTTGCATAGTTTTTTCTGCTATATATTCGTCCATATCGTTTGTCCTGGTTTATGGTTGCATCTTTAAAAATATTGGGGATGAGACAAAAAACAGCTTCGTGATCAGATAGGCCTGGATTAATTACTGAGGTCGATACATCCTCGATGTTTTTACATACATAATCTATAATGCTCGATGAAAATTTGGATATACGAGTGGGACTATCTACATGCATGACTAGATTAAAGCAGTCTAACAAGTTATTGAGTGTTTGGGTTTCAGTGCATGATTTGTTCTCATAATGTATATTGAAGTCTCCAGCTAAATTTTTTTATGCGAATGGGGGCAACTTTGATAATAGAATTCGCGACACTTGCAAACTGACTGGTTTGAACTGAGAAGACTTTCAACTGTACAAGTTAGTTTTACAATCACTGTTGAGCTTCACTTTCAGCCTGAAGACTAACTATTGCGATGTCTATCCGCTACTTAAAAGTCCGTTAGCTTCAAAGTGAATTGTGACTGTCTTCTCGATTAATTTTCGTTTTCTTCTATATCAAACCCAATTCTTTGTTTCTATAAAAGCGGCAATCCGACAAAAGAACACGTGACAATATTGCGTCACCGATGAGCTTCAAATTAATGAATTTGTTTTAACTCATTGATATCAGTGATATGCCTTTAATTTCTTTTAATCGACTCCTTTTTGGTTCATTTGTTTGTGAATTCTTGGCTTTATCATTTTAGTTGATAAAAAGGAGTTGACCAGTAATTAATATTTTCGGCGCCTTTGACCTTCATATCCGATTATAACTTCATATGGGCCGCTTACAGTAATTCTTCTTTGGACGTTATTAAGTTTATCTGTATTTATATACTGGGACACTCGGTAAAAGTGAAAAAAGTTACACCAGCTAACACCATCTGGTGTCCCCTGAGGTCCTGATTGTTTTAGTGCCAGTAAACACCGGCATATTATCCACCACTGTAGGTGTTATGTGACCTTTTCCATAGGCATTTTCAATATTCAAACCCAGTTGTGAGTAACACTAGTGTTAATGCTGAATTTAGCAGAATGAACACTTTGGTGGTGTTGTTTATATATTTCCGGAAGTGCGATTTGACACCGCAGTGGTGTGATGCACATTCTGTGATTTTCTGGTGTGAAAGAACACCATATCATGAATGTGTTCAGGCGAATCATTGCTTTTCTTCACCACCTCCGTTGTTTTTCACTAGGTTGGATTACCTATTGAAATATATTATATGATGATAAACTAGACTCTAGAATCTAGGGATAATTCGGTTGATGATGAACTGTTTTGGCTCATCTATATCCTGATGAGTTGCACCAGGGCCTAGGCCAAATTATATTTATATTTATTTATATAAAAAACCATCTAATATATATCATGCCCAATATTGGAATTAAGTAAGGTAAGAATAAGGACGTCAGTCACACCATTCACATGCTTACATACAATATTTTTATTAATTTATATCAAATTCGGTATTTTCAGGATGCAAAACTTAACGAATGATTATTGCCACCAAATTAGATGATTAATACTCCGCTCCGATTCGACCGTGATATGACACGCGGTGTAACTTGGTGTAAATTTTATATAATAGGTTTAAGCGTTAACGTCAATGGTAGGATAGCAGCATTGAAAATATTACATTTCAACAATTTGCTGTTTTTTATGATTTTATGTTTCAGAATTGTTCTAATTCACCGCATTCGTGTCATTTTTCACTACTGAGATCGGAATTAACACCACTTAACACTCAATTACTCAATTGTGAAATGTATAATAAAAAAAGGACACAACTTTGATATTCAGGTATTCCTCGGAGTTGGTTCTGAAATCCATTTGATTGAAATTAGGTACACCCAAGTTTTTTTCATTATGTATATAGAATGTTATTTGAAAAAATTATATCATCATATGGCATCACACTATTTTGCGACACCCTATATAATCTAAAACTATTTCCTGGATGAGCCTTTGGATACAGATGCAGTCTGCAAAATATCAAAATGCTGACTCAAAGCTATAAAAGAGACGGGAGGTGAGCTGCAGTACCCTATTACTATCGTCTTATGTTTCAGCGAAATCACAATTTGGTAACCAATTATAATACTGAAGTAGAAATGATCATCAAAGATATTGGAATTGGAAATGGATTGCAAACTTGGTTATTTCCACAGTCAACGCCCTTTATAAAATCATTCAACTCGTTACTCGGCCGTTTACATCAGAGTGGCTTGATATTAAACTGGTAAGATAAGTTTCACTCATCTTCAAATATTTAAGTAGTAACATATTATCATCTATTTAAACGTATTATATCAAATGAAGAAGAAAGAAATAATTTTTTCTATTTTTGTTTTATTATAATGAAGTCATTGTGCAACACAAATTCGTGTCGAAATAGCCTCTGTTTAGATACGCATTTTTTATTATTCGGAGATTGGTACAATCGAATTATCAAATGAAAGTTAGAAATTTGGATTTGGTGACACTAGCATCACTGAAAAACTCAATGATTTTTTTGGTAAATTTCAATTCAGTGTGATTTGATTTGAATTGACCAATAATAGTATATATTGTTACGATATTTCTACTTGCGTTTGTTATAACACCCTGCTTTATTATTCAAGTTGGCCTATACAGGGTGGTAACAATATTACTTCTTTAACTGGGTTCGTGAATTTTTAAGCAGGAGAAAGAATAGTGGATGTAGACATAAACACACTTATCTCAGAGTACAAATATCTAAATATTCAGCATTTGAATCAATTAGACAGGCAAAGTCGGAGATATAAATAAGATTTCTTACATGTTTGGTGTTTGATCACAATTATAGTAACTTTCGAGATGTTTTCCTGAACTATAGAACTTACGTGAATTGAACTGAATACAGGCACAACAAGATGACTTTTATATAATTGACGAAAACCAAACTGTCTCATGGTAATCCATCTTTCACTGGTCTGCTAATTCACGTTCACTTGTAACACACTTTACGAGGGTGGCACTGACATTACGAACTGAGGAACATTGTCTGGAGTTGAGAGCTTAACTGTTGGATCTTGGAACTGCTCTCGCTTCTGATACTAGTTTCAGAGAATTTATAGGGACTTTTCATGAGAAAATTGTAGGAACCTCCCATCCCTGCTAATTACTCTAAGTAGTGGTTCATGTCGATTTAGCCAAATGTAAATCATTTTAAAAGTATTGTCATGTTAAAAACATTTAATATAAACTATTTCAGATATAAATCTCATATTTTTGCGCTTTTTCCATTACTCTTCGATCAAGTTAGTATAAACATAATTTAGTTGAAGCTTACTGGGATTATTAGTTTTAACGGCTGCAGATCTCATGCCCATAAATTATGCACGAGCTAACTTGAAGTATAAACAAAACCAACGTTCCTATTGGTTCCCTGATTTCCTCTCCTCGAATGATCCGTCCTTCAATGAATTCGATTGACTCTATTCAGACTATATTCTTCAGTTCCAAAGTGTTTCACCAAGCTGGTAAGTCCATCCTATAGGTAGTCATCGTATTGTGCCTCGTATTTATAAAATGTTTATATTCTATATCATACTTCAATCTCAATATAATATAACATATGATTATTCTTAATAATCTTTAAAATCCTTGTAGACGACATTGCCATTATAATAAATGCATCTAATTCGTACATTCTTTCAAGAAACAAAACTTTCCTTGAGTATAAACATAGCTTGGTACTTATAGGAAATATCGGCCGGAGACATCGAATTTGTTCATATTTAAAAACAGGTGGCCACTTGAACGAATATTTGCTGGTACCTGATATCGAACTCGTTACGATTCATTCATTATAGTTTTTCTGGACGATAAAATATATTGACAAGTTTGGCATCATTACAGGTTCGTGAATTTAAAACACTCAGTACAAAACTGAACAATTTATTTCACTAAACACACTTAGTACAACTCAATAAACACTTAGTTAAATCACAACGATATTCGCTTTACAAATATCAATGTTCACTGTACTAGCTTTCTTTCTAATCTGATCACTTTCCAGACTACAACTGACTTGTCCGCGAAACCGTGGTTCTTATATAGGTAAAAACATCATTGTCCAGAAATAACTGGAATAAACTGGAAGTATTTTTCATATTCGACGGCAACGAGCGTATAATGAGGCTTTTACTCATGAGAGTGAAGTTTGCTACGTCAGCCGTAGGCTAACGTCGTAATCATTCGAATTATTAATAGTCTCATTACACGAAAGTAGAATACTATACTTTTTCTAGAACTGAGTGTTCACCATTCAATTCAAACGAACGCGATATTTAGACAAATTTTTATTGAAAAAACGAAATTCAATGGTTTTAATCAAACAAATTCATTTGAAGCTATTAACTTTTAGAAAAAAAGGAATAAAAAAAAGTAATTAGATACCTACTTGAGATTCGAACCTACAACAAATCTAGTACCTATACTGTTATGCATATGCAAGCACATATTCAACTGAGGCAAGAACACTCTCCCATTATAGCAAGAATTATAAAATTACTTGTCTATACAAGGTAGGGTATTTATTGGTCGAAATTCCCATAATTCAGTTAATACTATATCACTTTCTGAACAGGCACTATAATGCATATTTTTAATATCTCTGGAAAAATCCATAACAAAGGGAGGAATTTATAAACTGGTGTATTATTACATGGCCAATCACTTCAGAGGATGATTTTCCTTGGCTCCTTCAATTGAAGTTCTCTGAATGCACTAAGAGAACTGTTAAAAATACATTCCTCATTATCATCCTTGATTGAATTTATAAGACCTTTCCAAGAAACTAAAACATATTATTTAAAAAGTCATGAGTCTTCTTTTCATTTTTAATATATGCATTGAAATTTATCTTGGTGTCATTAGCTTACAGAAAAGGTTGAGGAATGTTTCCTCTAAACATATATCAGCCATATAAGCTGTTTGAGTGGACTGTAAATTTGAGAATTAGAGAGTACTAACAACTTGCATTGATAAACTATTATGATTAAGTGGGTGGTTACGGAAACCTCTTTCAACAAGAAAATTATGAGGCCGTGCTTTTCCTACCCGTTCGTGTTCTTAAAGATGAGAATGGTTGAAGCTCCACTTGAAAGTTGATAAGATGTTGAATTATTTTTGAATAGGCCGAGCGGATTTGTCCTATATGTGTGGTGGTAGGCTACAGATGTTTTTTAGGGTAAGGTCTTACAGGCAGTGTGCTGCACACCTCACTAGTTGATAAGATGTTGAATTATTTTTGAATAGGCCGAGCGGATTTGTCCTATATGTGGGGTGGTAGGCTACAGATGTTTTTCAGGGTAAGGTCTTACAGGCGGATGAATAACAACGGCATTGAATAACTTGATATATACATGAAGTATTTATTGAAAACAATAACTATGATGGTCTACTGACATACAGGAATGTTATCAAGATTTATATTTACTCCTGCAAGATTCATATTAATTCACATAAGAGAATACCAAATCGGGTTTACAATCATACAGGTAATTATCCCATCAAGTTCAATACACAAAGCTATTTTATCAGTCACCTTTTGTAATCAGAAAATCCTACGTCAAATACTTCAATATTTTTAAATGCAACCCTGGCTTCTATCCGACAAACGACACCCTCTGTTATGAACGATATATTTCCCTACCACGTGTCTCATTTCAAACTGCTTCTGGGTCAATGATCTGAAATATTTTTCTACGGGCATTCATAGACTGGTTTGCATTGGCAACTTACGCATTTTGTATCTGGTTCACTTTCACCTCGTATGCAATACTTGAAATTCGCCACACTTGCAAACTGACTGGTATGAACTGAGAAGACTTTTAACTAGACGAGTTACTTTTACAAACACTGTTGAGCTTCACTTTCAGCTTGAAGACTAACTATTGCAATGTCTTTCGACAACTTGCAAATATGGACAAAGTATGTTCTGATGTCTGGTCGACAAAGAATCCGCTACTTAAAAGTCCGTTAGCTTCAAAACAAACCGTGGTGACCACGGTATAACTGAACTTAACTCTTTCGAGTCATGTTTGTGACTGCTCTCTATTGACCTTTGGTCCATCATTTTTACATCAAAATCCCTTGTTTCTCTCAAAGCGGCAATTTGACAAAGGAACACTTGCACAATATTGTGTCATCGAGCCTCAAATTGATGGCTTTGTTTTTCTCATTGATATCAGTGATATGCCTTTAATTTCTTTTGGTCGGTCCCTTTTTGGTTTATTTGTTTGTGAATTCTTGGCTTTATCATTCTAGTTGATAAACGAAGTTGACCAGTAACTTATATTTTCGGCGCCTTTGAGATTCACCTTTTGACTTTCATATAGGCCGCCTATACAGTAATTCTTTTTCGGACGTGAGTAGTTTATCTGTATTTGACATTTGATCATTGATTACTTTTTACAATCATGATACATTATATCCGTGCCCAGCACAGATGGGAAAATGAGAGGTTGTCACTTCTTCAAGAAAGTCTCCATCAGTTCTTCTTCCCTCGTGGCATGAATAGAGAAAGGCAATATATATATATATATATATATATATATATATATATATATATATATATATATCCCATAAATGATACGAAGCCCGGCAAATACCATGGGTGAATCGAAGCCCGGGTTGGGGGGAAAGGAATATCATCGTTCCCATCCAATACATATCTAATGAATGATACGAAGCCCGTTAAATACCACGGGCAAATGGAAGCCCACGTTGGTGGGGCAAGGGATATCATTGTTCCTTTTCGATATTTGGAGTTTATTCTCTTCTCAGTCAGTGTGAATTGCTATATACTCATGTTGTACTATACGTATGATAAGAAGCCCGGCATGTACAGGGTGTTTTATGTGAATAAATTTCAATTGTAGATGAGGGTGATCCCAATGAACCCGTATTTGACCTCTATGAACCATAATTTATTACTAAGTCCATACTATTTTTTCTAACAATTTGTGATATCTTATTTAGAATTATAAAGATTGAATAATTCAAGATTCAAAGTAAAATCTATAATGTGTGTGAGAGACATCATGCATGCCAGTAGAAGAAATTCTTGAAAGCATGGAATTTTTGAGCATCTGGAAAAATCTCTCTCGGTAATAAGTTCCACAACTTCGCCTCTGGATGAAAAAAGGATTTCGATAGACAGAAGTTATGTAGGTCTCAAGTCCGATGATAAGGGATGTCAGTCTGTGTTCGTCTGGTCTACTTGCTTGCAATCGCTCGTGGTGAAATAATAGACATGATTTCTGATGAGCATCGACCATAAAAATATCCATAAATAAGAGAGAGATCAATGGATTTGATTTCAGGAGCCTCATGGTATGTTTGGCAGCTGAAGTTCAAACATGTGAACAATTCTACATGACAGGTGAAATCAGAAAACCTAGGTTTTGTTATGGGCCCCATATCATCAACCCATGACAGGGTATTGTTGTTAGTAACAACAAACATGGATATTGAGGATTTCATAGAAACACCTTCTTGGAGAAAATATGAGCTTGAGTTTTGGTTGCATTGAACCCCACCAAATTATCAGTTTTCCATTTCCATTGAGAGTATCGACCTGTCTCTATCTTGCACCATCGGCCTCTTGGAAATGAGAATATATGGGGGCTCTGGCCGGATATGAGGTCACCTCTAATAGAACATCAATGTATAGCAAGAACACAGTGAGTGCCAAAACAGATCCCTACGGAACACCAGCAACAACTACATGGAGTGACATATTCGAAATAAAGCTTATTTGTGAACAATAACATAGTTATGGCGACAAATCATAAAATGGAAGCTTTCCAAGAATGCCTTCGTGCTAAACCTGGTCGAATGCCTTAGATTTATCCAATGCTACAGCAAGGGAGTCTTCTTGATTTTAGATTGACGTCTGCTTTATGTTTGTTACGTATAGGTGAGCAAATCTCCTGTTGATCTCTGTTAACTAAAGTCATATTGTCGGTCGTTCATGATTCTTTATATCTCCAGATTTTGTATTAGCTCAATGTTAATCACCTCAAAGATGATAGTAGCGCGATGAATCTGTAGTAACCAGAAATGATCTGCTCTCCTTTCTTTTTTTTTTTTGATTGGTTGAACTCTATAGCAGTCTTTCAGTTTGAGGAAACGCAACGAGTTCATGAAAAGGGGTATACCTTTCACGAAGAACTGTTGTTAATCAAAGAATACATTTCTTGAGAACGATTGGAGGAATTCCATTTAGTCCCATAATAGTGATGGGTTGACGGATTACTATTACTGGAATAAGGCTATCGATGGTAGCAATATCAGGAGGAACTTGTGGAGCCAAGGTGCAAACATTTCAGCAGTGATGGTGTTGTGGCTTATATATACCTACCAATACTCAGCCAATTCAATTCATATTGATTATGATAGATTGAATTGATGGAAAATTTTTAATACCTCACAAATCAGTCGTTACGTTTCTAATTTCACTGTGGCTTAAATTGTATGATCATTTCTCCATCTTGATCAGCTTTTTCATCATTTTCACTACTAATCTATTTGCTTCTTACCTAAGCATAAAAACTCATTCGAAAAAGTTGGCTACACAGGGTGTTGTTTTGGGGAAAAAGTGGTTTGTAAATTATTCTTCAAGCTAGACCTGGACATTTTTATCTGTTAATGCTTCGATAAATTCGAAGAGTTATCGAGATATGTACCAGATTCAAAACAATATCTACAGATTGAACCGTGAATATTATGGGTAACCAAAAAAATGGAAAGAATAGATGAAACAGCTATCTCGATTATAATAACGAGAGATGCGTCAAATATGGGTTCTTTGACACCACATTGATGACCCTCACCTATATTTGTCGTAAGTTTGTCCCTTTTCAATTGTACACCCAGTATATATAACAAGTATGTGATTCTAATGACATTTTTGATGACAGTCGTAGTTATTCAGGTAATGATGGTAATGTTACTATAAGAAATTTTTTCTATTAAGAAAAAGTCGTTTAATTTGCTTTCAATAATATTCGAATGGAGGACAAAACATATTTTTTATAGTACACATTTTTCATTTGACTCTCTCTTCGGTTATTATGCATATTCATGAATAAAAATTTTACTTCTCAATCAGAGAAATTAATATCATTATTATTATTACTATTATTTTTGCAGATCGAATCTAATTAATTCCAGTCATTGTGCGTCAGTGATACATCGGGCTTCCTAACATACGCAAGATATACCGGGCTTCCTATCATACATCAAATATCGCGTGAAATATATATATATATTGTATATTGTATATAATTATATACAGAAAGCGCAGTGGCCCCCCTGGTGGCAACCTCGACGTACTAAAGGTGTATGTTTTGAGATATAATACGAACTTGGGAAGCCCGGTGAAAAATTTTGAAATGACAACAGATGGCATCAGCTAGTCATGATAGACTCATATACACGTAGATTTTTAGGAAGCCCGAATCGGGCTTCCCAAATTCTCCGCGGGCTTCGTAAGACCTGTCAAATATACTGTTTCGGGCTTGATAAGGTCGGATTACATATATATATATATATATATATATATATATATATATATATATATATATATATATATATATATATATATATAGGCTTTCGACGATAATGGTCCAACAATTTTAAAGACTATATGACTATGGTTGTAATCATTTAGTTTAATTTTTTTCAGGTTCGATGGAGAAAGACTGAATGGTGGAGGACGTATGAGTTCTCAACCGTCACCTTTTCTGAAAATGTCGCATCTCTCCAACACTTTCTATCTCCTGTTATGTGGACTAGGATTGTCATTTCTCGTATTCCTTATGGAAATATTTATGGCAAGACTGAAGGTCACCTGCACTTTGAGAAAATAGTCTAATCACCTTAACTAATCACGTGTGATAAAATGATTGTAAGCACTAATTCAATTTCAGTCAATTTTAAGTTTTTCAGGGCATAAAGAAAAGGCTGCATAAGTAGTGTTTTTTTTCAATCCAACAACCTGTAATTTGTATATCCTTTTTAATATATAATTATAATATACAGTGTGTCCCTTAAGGACTTACCACCCCTGTAAAATCGTTATTATTTGATCGGTTTTGAAAAACTTTTTTTGTTTAATAGGTATTTAAAATTTGTATCTAACAATAGAGTGAATATATTATTTGGCTGTTATCGTGGCCAACTGCGACCAATTTCATTGACATACTTATTATTCAAAAAGTACTATTAGTAAAGAGAAAATTGAAATTTTCTCCGTATTTAGTATTAACAAGGTGTACTGATAATATGTTTGTATTTTTTTTTTGTTTCACACTTTTTGTGACATCTCGAAAATAAAGTGGTGGGGGAACGTCAAATTATGTTTTTCCCAAAACGTCTGTATCTCTGGTTATCTTCAACAGAATTCAACAATCTTGGGCTCGTTGAAAAGGCCTCTCCCTGTTCTATTGACTGTGGTTTCATATTCATATCACCGTTGCCGCTAGAGGGCGTGATCTAGAGTATCAATGGATGAAATAGAGAAACTAAATCTCAACAGACCAACTAAACCCGCAACATTATAGCTTCTCGCTAACGGATCAAAGTTGTATTATTATTCGTTGCTGAGATATGGCCGACATCCGTTCTTAGTTGTTCACCCTATACAGAGTAGGTTGTGTCTGCACTGTAGTACCTACTTATAGTTTGTGAATACGCGACCTGGACACCAAACTTTGCCAACACTGCCGACTTTTATGAGCATAATGATGTTTATGTCAGTCTTGAAACTTGAATAGAATCATCTGAACAGCTATGAAGTTACGAAACACAAACGCTCAATACGCAATCGAAATACCAATTAGTAACAATGAGAAGAAGCAACATACTGTTACGAACTTGCTTTCAAGAATACCGGAAGTGATTATATAGGAGGCGCGCGATAACATCAACTTTCAAGTTGAAAACTTTGTCATCGAGCAACTTCGCGAGTCAATTCGAGATTATCACTATTAAATCACTATGAACAACATGAATTAGATGATATTTGAATTCCTCTTTGAGTGCGTCACTTCATGTACCCAATGTGGCTGTTTATTCTTGTATATGTCATCATTCGCATATTCACACGTTGTTTCTATCATTCGAGCTGTCATTGAAAATATGGATAAATTTCCACCCTTCACCAAATGACGCATCCGACTTCAAGATTCAAACATTTCGTTTTCTGAGATCTAATTGGGGCAATAATTGAAAAATATTATTTTTTTCTATTGGAAAATAAACATGTCCTTCGAAACTAAACATCAAAATGATATTATTTCAGATGGGCAAATAGAGACATAACAAAATAACATCAATATTTCCCTGATAACAATTCGGTTGATTATATCTCATGAAATATTAGTTACTTTACTGAAAATATGTATAAAACAGGACCAAGAAACCTCGGAAAATTCAAAGCTGAAACTACTGTAGTCTATTAAATACTTTCATCAGTTAATAGCTGACCGCACCAACAGAGGGAGCGACTGCGCGCGATCCACAATCGCTCATAAAAATAATTCAAATGCTCTACTGGAAAATCTCATAGTTGAATCTAAAATCTAATATAGGATAATTGTTTTCTATGTGTGGTAAAAAAATATATGCCTGTACCCTGTGGTAACAGAGGATATATTAGTTAGGTATCGAAAAAATCTATCATAAAACGACCCAATGTGGTTCTGATTATTGATAGGACTATACTGAACTATTGAAATTTGTATGATGAATGGATATGTAATAGTGAGATCTCGAAGAAGCCTCTCATAAAACTACGCAATGTACATACATTTATTGTCTGAAAAGCCACCAAAGTAACATTGGCTGGATGTTTTTTGGGGTCTTTTTTTTTCAAATCTCAATTTAAACAGCACGATGACTTGAAATGCGAACTTGATGTCGCGGACATTTTGCTGCAAATGCGAGCTTAGTCGCAATGTTACTTCCATAGTAGGTACCTACAGAGATAAGGTTCTACTTCTCAGTGTTTGCTATCTATAATTAGCGGATGATTCATCGCTGTAGTTCTAGTTATTTATTCCTGTTATTTCTGGAGAATGTAAGATTTTACGAGAATGAATAATTGGTGCCCGTTTTTCGAGCTTAACCATGGGGATCTCAGTTATTATAAGTGATACGAGGTCGGTTAAATTGGGGCAAAGTTGAGCACTTTCATGCTGAACAAATATGTGAAAGAAAATTGTATGTATCATTTTTAGTTTTTGAATTAATGAAAAAAACTGAATTTTGTAATTTTAGATTTTATTATTCCAAGCGAAAACCATGAGAACTGGACGTTTCTAACTAGGACGTTCTAGAGGCACTTTTTTACAAGGAATCTAAATCTGTCATCGTATTTTTCAAGGCATTTCAGATGTCAGAGATACAATAGTCAACTTCGGATTTTCTTATGAGCGCCATATTAGATTTTTGCATTTTTGAAATGTCTGTCACTTTCTGAATACAATGATGTGACATACTTAATATTTAAATTTCACATGCTAATCAAAATTGAGAAATAAACGTTTTTACGAGAGTGATGCTACTTTTCCATAGAAGCGGCAACGCCGCAACGCTGAAAATATTTTATTTACCAAAGAAACCAAATCATCACTTGTAATATCCCTAGTAGCAGAATTATTACCGATAATTTTTCTCAAGGTCACGAATGCTTTTGTTGTTGATAAAAAATTATCCCGAGTCGGGCTCTTTCGACAAAATATGAAAATATCCGAATGTAGTTTTTTTACTGACAACATGCTTGAATGGAAAATTATCAGGTTTATTTTGATGCACGAGTGTAATTCGGTAGAATATTTCCGGAGTTAAAACAAAAATGTATGTTCCTGTCAAGATGACAAATGTACATTTTAACAATCTTTACTATTCGCGATAGAAAATAACACGTAGCACTATCTCATGGTAAATTCTCGAAGTGGTATCGTTTATGTTTTGTTTTTACATTTTTGATATTTGTGTCATTGTAACATAGGTGTCGTTGTCACCAAACAATAACTGAAACGAGAAAAACAATAAGATTTCACATGTATTTCACCAGAACAACCGAAAAACTGCTGGAAGTACATCACCTCTCACATCAGAAGCGAACATAAACAGAACAGAGGTTAAGTTTGTCTGTGGGTTATCCTTAGACCGGGTTATCCTTCAGAGAGTTCGGTGGTTATCCCACTACGAGCACTGACTACGAGTAGTTCACGAGTCACTGCTAGGTAGCGTATCGCTTAGCACCTATCGCGAATAGATACACGGACTGAGCGGGTATTTTTCGATACCTACCGGGTATTTACCAGCCCGAAAATGTCCCGCCGGGAATTTATCGCTGTAATTGATCGAAAATGTCCCGCTTCATGTGGGATTTTTAACATAAGATGGAAATATTCACGGTAATCGCCCGTTGCTATGAGCAACGTATACAAAAAGAAGCCTTCTAATTGGTTGAAAATAAATTTATGAAATTTTCACGGTAATCGCCCGTTGCTATAAGCAACCTATACAAAAAGGAGCCTTCTAATTGGTTGAAAATAAATTTATGAAATTTTCAGAATAATCCTACGTCCAGTTTTCCAGAAACGTCTAACCTACCATCGACCGTATGAGTGACCCTGTATATCCTGGTGATAATCATATGGCTGTCCATAACGGATATCAAAACTCTCCTTTTAATATTCGATTAGTGACAATGCGTGCTTGAACATAAAACAACTTCCAAATGGATAACATCACTGGACATCTGATAGATATCCAACGATGTACATTATAGATTAGATAGATAGATTTTTTATTTGACTACGTTACATAAATTCAATTCACATTTGTAGCAGGTCATGGATCGCGAATTCTTGTATAGATATAAAAACATATTATATACATACATAGTCACATTCAGAACATACACATACATATAATATGAATTAGGTTTGATTGTATAAGACCGTGAAAAGCACTCAATAGTGTGTCTTCATTTGCAAATTTTTTTAATTGACGTAGCACGTAAACGAATTTTGATATTTTTTTGCATAGGTCGTCGATGTGTGCCGACCAGTTTAGATTATCATCCAGAGTTATTCCCAATAGATTAGCAGTATCACCATTAGAAAGTGTATGACTTGTGAAAAAGTTCAATTTTTGGGTTTTATTTTCATTCAGGGAGAGAAGATTATTTCTATACCAATGATCTGCTATATTTTTTACCTCAGTTTCAATGTATTCAAGAGTGGACAGGTCTTTATTCTGGTTAATCAAAGTAGCATCATCAGCATACATAACAATTTTATTGGGAAAAAGGTGGAAAAAAGATCATTAATGTAGATTATGAAGAGAAGTGGACCCAATACTGAGCCTTGAGGTACACCATATTTAATTTCACGTGATTCAGAAAGTTTGGTGTTATCAGAAACATTCATGGTTCTTCCAGTGAGATAAGAATCAATTAGTTTTAGTGGTGATCGAACCTCTAACGCCATAATGTTCGAGTTTTTTTATCAGAAGATTATGAGAAACACAGTCAAATGCCTTACTAAGATCTACCAGTGTAATTGATGTATATATTCCTTCATCGAAACCATCTACTATGTTTTTTATGACCGTATAAATAGCGTCAAGAGTACCTAAGTTCTTTCTGAATCCAAACTGAAATTTATGTATCAATGAATACTTCTCAAAGAAGTTTATCAGGCGTTTTTTTATGATTATTTCAATCACCTTACCTATAACCGGAATCAGGGATATCGGGCGGTAATTGTCAGGGATATCAGGGTCACCTTTTTTGAAAATGGCAATAACTTTAGAAACTTTCAGACAATCAGGAATTTTTCCTGTACAGAAGCACAAGTTTATGAAGAAGAATATCGGCAGTATTTTTCAATATAATTGAGCTAATGTCATAAATATCGAAACTATTAGAGTTTTTCATAGATTTTATTGCATCCATAACGTCAATGACTGTCACAGGATCGAGAAAAAAACTAACGTTTGGGGAGGGAACATGTTTTAGAAAGTCAGCTGGGTTAACATCTGTAGCAGGTAAGTCTTTAATCACATTTTCGGCCACCGTAGCAAAATAATCAACAAATCTGTCAGAAGTTATTGAGCACTCTCTTTTTGGGGGATTGGAATTCCTTTGAAAATTTATTATTCTCCAGGCGTCTCTAGGTTTGTTGGATGAGTTTGCGATGAAAGAATTGAAAGCAGTCTTTTTCGCAAGTGAAATTGCAGAACGATAACTTTTTTTATAAGTTCTATATGCACGTTGATCGATTTCAGTTTCTGAGGTATCATACACTTGTTTTATGACGGCAAGATTCTTTCTCATTTTCCTGAGATTGTCATATTGAAGAAATTCAATGGAGCTTTTCTTGGGTATATATTTTTCATCGGAAAATGTTTATGAATTAAGTTCTGAAGGGTATTCACAAGGTATGTAGATAGATGATTTAAGTCAGCATTTGGGTTGACAAGAAAAATGGACCAGTCAATCTCAGCTAGAGACTGTCTAATCTTTTCGATTCCTCGTTCAGTGATAATTCTTTTTTTTATTGCTTTCGGATGTGATACAATATCCTCTTTAATTGAGATAACCTGACCAAAATGATCTGATAAATTTGGATCAATGATTTCTGTAACATAAGAATCATGATTGATATTAGTGATAGTATAATGTCCTGGACCTCTGATGGACATAAGAAGGATGTCTTTTGGATAACGTGTGTTATTAGGGATATTCGCTCCCCGTGCTGCAGAAGGTATGTTGAGTGAACCCTGAAGAAGCTACTATTCGAAAGACTGACGATTTGAGCGCGATCGAAATCATGGCCGATATTTGACAATGCAAAAAAAATGTGACATTGAAATACTCGAGCGCGTTAGAATATTTCATATCAACATATTAATCGATAATAATTCTTATATAAGCATCGGTGGTTCAGTGGTAGAATGCTCGCCTGCCACGCGGGCGGCCCGGGTTCGATTCCCGGCCGATGCAAATGTATTTTTTGTATTTTGGTTGCATAATGATTAATGAAGTCATTGTGCAATGCAAATGCGTGTCGAAATAGCCTCTGTTTCGATACGCATTTTTTATTATTTGGAGGTTGGTGCAATCCACGGTTTATATAGAGACTGTTGTCTGGTAACTCCTGGCCAATGAGCGCTGAGCAGCTGATTACGTCACAAGATTGCTAGCATATATGAGACTTTAGTCCATGCTACTAACAAGGATGAAAGAATTGTTCACAGCGTTATTAAGAAAGAGCGCGACATACTAAAATAGCGTTCTTTTCCGATTATTTATATTTTCTCCGTCTCAGGTTTGTTTTTAGATGAAAATCATTATGTCCAGTGACAAAGAATTGTCTGCAAGCTTATTTGCATTAAATTATACAAGATCAATTCCCATCTAATTATAAACAAATCGTTTATACACAAGAGAGGTACCTACCATCAAATATGATGAATATAATCAAACAATTGTAGGTATGACCTTCATTTGGGCAGATGGAATGAAACATTGGAAAATCAATATTTGAACAGTGGAATGAAAAAACAAAGATCAATTCAATTTACCTACCTATCGGTAACATTTTCTACATCAATTATACATGAAAAATAAGTAATTGTCATCTCCTCAATATTTATTTAATAGTTGTGCACATAATAAAGTATATAGTACATCAGAATTTAATATAGGTAGTTAGGTATATGAACATAAGAATATATGTAACAAAATATCACATAATAATACGAAAAAAGTTGAAAAGGGGCCTATATCTGTGCCATGGTAATCCTTGAAGTCTGTTATAGCTGCTCATAAATCTTCCTTGAGTTATAAAAATTATCAACTTTGTGGAACCTATAGGATCCATCCATTTTGATTCTTCAAACTTCTTCCAGTTGTTGTTTTTTCAGGTTCCATAGGTGATAATCGAGGTGAATATAATATGGAAACAGCTAAAAGCAAAAAAAAAGTAGAAACATTATTACTATAAAGATAACTCACCTGTCATTTTTGAAACCTAACCTAATATTTTATCATTTTTGGGAAGATCATTTCTGTCCTACTTTGCTTTATCCGATTCCTTCTGCAAGTAACAACCCTTATTCTCTTTTGTAACAACACTTTGAATACTTCCAATCACCTATAATATGAAACAAATATGAAAGCCCTTTGTTGTTTACATTATACTCCATCCTACTTTACCTGTCACAGAGCCAGAGAGGATTAAAAAATCAGAATGCCTTGAATAATATCCATGCCATGATAGTATAACAATACAAAATCAGCCCTCAAACCAGTCAAAATCATATGAAATATTGCACAAGTAAACAAAAACACTATGGTAGAAATGGTAGGATGCCATTTACAGCATTCTTGTGACGTAGCTGATGAAGTATTACCCCCTTCCTGCAGCAGTTACCAGACAACCGTTTCCCGGTGGATGCAATCGAACTGCCAAATGAATGTCAGAAGAGTTAGGCAAATCCAAAAAGGCAAACCCCTCTGATACCAAATAAATACTACATGATGCCGGATCGTAAGAAGCATATATGATCCAAGACTATCACTCACTAAAATGATTACCTTCATTTCTTTTATGAGTGATATAGCCATCATTAGATATACTATTTAGCAATATCATTACATCATCCTAGAATATATGACTGATATTCATAATTTTGCTCGAAAAATTATTCCCAGATATCTATACTTGGAGAATGTGTTACTCTAGAGAATGGCTCGATGCGCATGACTTCAGCGCGGGATTATTATACCACAACATGCAAACATGGGGAAAATATTTCATTTTGCATGCAGTTGTAAGTCAAATATTCAGGTCTCAAATAGAAATGAGAGAACAATAAATCAAACTTCATGAATTTCTTTATTATCAACTACATCGATATTTTGCACAATAGTAAGGCTATCTTATCACAGGAACTTTTTAACTTAAAATAATCGATATTATATCAGTTTCTTATACAAGAAAGACAATATTGAACAACCGTAACATTTTTCATGTTTAACATTCTAACATACAAAAATAGCTTTTTTCATTGAACTTTTTTTTATTTTTATTGTAACTTTTATGTATTTACGATAACAGTTTGCACTAATTTTTGTTAGTTCAATAGAACACAATATAACACAATGAGATCTTTCTAGTGTTAGTATCAACTAATGAATAAAAAATAAACAAGATTTAGCATTTTCCACTCCATTGTTCTGATAGTCATAAGATATTCACATTTCCAAATACATCAGTCAATGAGGAGCAATAGATGGAAAACGTTTTTTTTTTCGATACCGAAATACCAACTTTTTGTACACCAACAAGAAGTGAACACTATAAATCTGATTCAATAACATATTGAAAAAGTATTTCACAACTACCTAAATAGTCAGAAATATTGAATAATGATTTGTACCCAAAATATCTCTTTACACTTTGCAACCACTATTATTTCTTATGATTATCGCCGGTATCGTCTTCGTACCAAATGTCAATAAACGATTAAAAAATGTGGAGATGATGCTAGGTAGGTAGTTGATAACAATAAACCATGTTGTGTCTGAATTCTTCGGTCATGTCATATCAATGATTAAAATAAAGATGTCTCTTAGCCAGCAAAGAAACTAAAACATTATTGAAGCCATATTTGATACGACTTCAATTGTTTTATCAAGTTTTTTCCAAAAACTATCACATCAGAGAAATTACATTCATCCTTTGTAATAATTTCAACAATTTTCCAATTCCAATTATTTTACTACAGGTCGACAGCAAACAATCTTCAATATCTTTGAAAGCTTCATTACATTTCATTTAACTTTTTTTTACATCAATTGTCACAAGAATTGTAACTGATTTTAATTTTATGTAATATTTTCCTTCACCATTTTCAATAACATTTATTCCACTATAATTTTTGTTCATTTTGCACACCAAATAAATATATTAGAATCTATATATTATTATTATTATTATTATTATTATTATTATGTAGATTTGATTTGGCAATATAAAAGCATCACCTGCAATACCTAGAGATCCACTGACTGACGTCACATCGTGTGTGATAGAAGAGACACACCATGTTTTATTACACCATGATTCAGGTTATAGTGTTAAATAGTCATTGGTATACATGAACAATAATAATATTTTTCAAATCTAATTAAATTAAATGCAAGTATATAAAAATGAGACCAAATAAAAAATATGGCAATGAGAACTAAAAATATTTATCAATTAAGAAATAAGCTTGTGCGGAATTAATATAAAAAAATCTCAAATTTGTTCTAGAAGAAAACTTGATAAAAGCATTGGCACTGATGGCAAGACGTAGGGAATATTGCATAAAGTGATGTAGGAACGAATATAAATTATTTTAGTAATGATAATTGCACTCAACACAATAGAAATTATTTATAATTTAGATTGAAGTAGGCCAATCTGAAATTCTGATTTTCTAAGTAGAATAGCTATTCATATTCTTGTAGAACTAATATGCACCCATCACATTTGGTTTAGTGTACGATGGTGTTAAAGACTGACCCTGAAGGTAAAATGACCACAATTCTTATATCAGATGTAGCTTTCGCAGCTATTGAAAACCCGAAAGAGCTTAAGTCTTTTTTGTTCTATTATTTGCGAGGACTAACCTAACCTAACCAAGAATTATTCAATATATACTGTCATGTAACATAGTCAGACAGTTGACGTAACCGATATGTATTCATGTGATCATAAAGGTTTGTCAAACTAGCACAACTTCTTTCAAGAGGAACTTACATACGTCTTCATGTGATGAACAATTTTATGGGATTAGGAAATACCTCAATTCATAATCCTAATAACTTAATAAACTTGTGATTATTAATTTCTTATGTTTGCTTCTTTGTAATAACTGTAAAACTATTTAAAATTTCGATGATGAATAAGATATCTATATCTATTTCTATAGTTACTCTAATTAAAGTTTTTCAGATTGTGAATATTCAGAGTATATTCTGAATCTTTCTTTGACTAGTCCAATATGTTTGTTTAATATGTATACATATATATGTAAATTTCATTAATTAATAAAAATTCTATTCCATTCCATTTATCAACTGAAATCAAGGATGTTTTACTATAAGATGGTCCAGTCTGATGAATTTATCATGTAATTCGATGTGGTTTAATTTTTGATTTTTTTTTCAATCTCTCCACTGTAGGAACATAAAAGTTTCATTAAATGTGAAAATTAGGAAATTTATTTCGTATGGATGAATAATTTCAATTTTCAAAATACAGCAATCAACAGTTTAGCGGAACACTATGACGTTGATTGTAAGTTTCTGAAATTAATTCGGTTGAGCCTACGGACCAAAAAAGAAGAAGTAGAAAGCTGTTGCTTGCACTGTTTTGAGGTCACTAATGTGTTGGATGGATTGAAATTTTCATTAAAACATGGAATACTTGAGTAGCAAAATCATCTCAGAAAAAAAATTGGCAGTGTCAAGATTTTTTTGTACCTGGCTATAATTCCATAATCAAAAATTAACATTTATTGGGCACCGGGATAAAACTTCAAAGTATAATTCAGTTCCTACTCAAACTATTGAAAGAATGATACTTTGGATATCATATAAGGTTTAGATGGATTTGTTCTAGATATTTCGTTCTGATAAATATATGATATCGTATCATCAACATGCTTCATAAAGGACACAACAAAAACTGGAAGGCTCACTATGAACATGCAGTGCAACGGAAATATTTACTAATTTACAAATAATCACAGCTTTCTAACATAACCTACTAAGTTAACAATATCAAGGGACGGTAGTTGATAGCATACATTTATTTAGTAAAGCCAACTTTATTAGGCTTTCATTTTCTGGTTTTAATTATTTTTTATAGATACTAGTATTTGCCCTAGTTTTATTCAGTGAATTAAGGCTTTTTTAACTTCTGACTAACTGGAATGGTAAGTTAAGTTTATCTTGGATTGCCAAATTTCAATTGGTTCGATTCACTGAATATCTGAATAATATTTATCAATTTTACGATATTTTACACATTTCTCAGGTCCGAAATGTGTAGATCCTCGACCATACTTAATCAGTTATTTGCCCGAATGATGTTCTCGTTTAATATATCTGTATACATGCATATTGATAAACAATTCCAACAATTTCTTCATTGAATCCAGTGGCGAAAATCAATAAAAATTCACAATAACTTTGACCACAATATACATGATAGAAAGTTGACGTATCTAGCTGCATTTTTTAAATTTTCAAAGCGGCAAAATGCATGGGTGTGATATCTACGCAAAAATAACCAATATGATGGGAAAGTGTTGTTTACCTTAGTTCGGTAATCCATAGAATGGCTCAATATTCATGATGTGTTTATCCATAAGTCGCGTTCCGATATTACTGAATTTAATGATGACAGTCAGCAATTCAGGTTCAGTTAACTACTACCAGTATAAATCAGTGATTTTAGAACGATCTAAAGCACTGAACAGTACTGGTTGGGAATTTCGGAACTCAACCATAATATGCATACCGAGTGATTAATAAATTCTGTCAAATTGCTTGTGCAAATCTCACGTGATGACGTCACGTGCGGTAAACCAACTTCAAGGGATTGAGCCATCATGGAATATCCTTGATCAAAACCAGAGATTAGTCATCCGAACAAGACATGCACATCTAATAGGCGCTTTGGAAAGACAGTCACATGACCAGTTTTTGTTTATGTTTATCCGAATAGATGGCGATAGCATGTCGTATTCGAAGATTATGACAATGAGAGTTGAGAATTGGACAGTATTTGACTTTTGTGCTATTATTGGTTTGATGATAGTTGGAAGTTGGATGAAATATTGAGTTCTGTAGAAAAATTTTATTCCGTATTTTGCGAAATGTGACTATAATTTTGCTTTGTGAAGTTCAACGAGATTTTCATCAAATTGTTATAAATATTTGTTCTGGAAATAAAATGGTGAGTGTTATCTCGCTGTAACATGTTGAGGTTGTTTGGATTTTTTCTTTTATGCAATTTTGTAGAATGCGTTTTTGTAATGAGATGGCCTACGATACAAATGAACAAGAGTCAGTGAATAGCATTCAAATGCTCCACATCGATATACAAGCAAAGAGACAAATTTTGATGAAGCAAATACACCCAAAATTCTAAAGTGAGTACTCATGATTTTACATAGGTATCTGTTCTGAAAAATATTAATCTTACTTATTTTCAAGAAGTATAGACTATTTTCCTACCTAACACACTGGCATTCACCAGAAACCAAAATCAGTGATATCATGAAAAATGTTTCATACTATCTTGCTGATCCAAATAATTGATTTTAGGGTCTTGAAATCTGGATGTGGATATTTAACCAACTGATATTTGGCTGATAAATCAAGGGCTTCGGGTGCTAATGATACCCATCACTTGATCAAGATCATTACCAGAAGATTTTTATGAAATATGTATACCTACCTACCTATAATGTCGCCGTGGTGGCGATGAGCGTAAAGCGCGATGATTATAGTGGAAGTCCATCACGGTCGTGGGTTCGATTCCCAGGCCCGTCAGAAATAACAAAAAAAGGCGAGGCGACTGGGTGTAGCGTGTTCTGTCCATATATACATATACTTGCATATCCTTACTACTAGGTTTTCTGTGGCAAATGAACGAAGTTTCGATGCCAGGATGAGTGAAATGAATGAGTGAATGAATGAATGAGGATGAGTGAAAGGTGAGGGCGAATCTTTAAAAAAAAAACCTACCTATAATGATAAAATTCAACAGAAGTCTCATCTCAGCCACAGAACAAGGAAGCAGAAATTGCAGCGTCATCTAATCTCTGCTTCCAAAACCCCATAAAAAGTGTTTCCAATTTTTAAAAGGGACATGCGCATCTTGTTCGGATGACTAATCTCTGATCAAAACGTACACGAAACCAATAGGAAACGGCAAGTCAACTTAATGCAGGAAGAAAACGGCGTGAAAAGAAAGATAAGTTACAGCGAAAATGAAATCAATACCTACATCATCGAAAACTTTTACTGATAACAGCAAAGTTGAATTTGTAAAATAATTTAGCCTTCCGCTATTTGAATTAAAATAGTGTTTAAAAATACTATTGCAATACGACATTCATAATTGATATATGAAATTACGAGCCCAGGGTATTATAAACTTCAATGTCATTTGGCATAAAAAAAATATGTTTATGGTGTAGTAATGAAACATACAGTAGGCAATGCAATTTTCTATGGAGTAGTTCTTAAATGATGATAGGACATGTATTGGAATTCCCCAGTATTTTCAAAAGACTGCATGCAAAAATGATCTGAATAAACTAAATGAGAATGCCGCCAATGCCACTGTCGGAGGTTGGAAATCAAAATCTATCAGCATGAAGGCAGTGATGTAATATCAGATTGGCTTGACAATAAAATATTGTATCTAAATCGAATTGTGTATAATATACTGTCGAATATAAATAAGATACATGAAACTTTCGAGGTTTTATCACAGATGGAGAGCTGTTAATTATATTCGCGCCTATTGGATATGTGCAGCGAACGCTGTAACAGATTTCAGGGCTGTCACATTCATTTTGATAACAATTCATTACATTTCTTTTTCGATTTTTGACCTCAAGAAGGAAATAGTGACACAACCTTACATTAAGATTTCACCAATCTAATTTTCATGATATAAGTAATGATACCTATTTTTTATTAATTTTGCCTCATGATTTGGGCTTATAATACATAACTTTCGCTATCAATCCTTGGTTCTTTCACAATTCTGACATGTGCCATAACTAATTGATTTCCTTTTATCACAGTTTTATGTTTTCAAATCTTGCTCTCTTTATAAAATAATCATTAGTTTAACGTTGAATATTATTACACATATATTCAACATTGTCAGTCAGAAGAAATATAAAATAAAATTCACAGTAAAAAATTGACGGGTCCTGAAATGTTGATACATTCTCGCACACATATCCAGTTTCTCTTCTTACATTATGATGTAATTCATAAAGCACTATTTGATCTTATTCACAGAATCCTCATCCTCATTGAAAGTTGTGCATATTTCTTGAGCAATGAATCAGGAAGAAACAAGGAGTCTATGAATTCCACATTGTATCCATTGAATCACACGGGAATATCCCTCTGAGTTTTGTTCGTTTGCTAATATTGTTCACAACAATGTTACCTGCCCCAAGTTACTGGAAATAACCATTTCCATAACAGACTGAAAGACGACCCGTACATTGGCAGTGTCAGTGGCAGTGGTGAAATGGGGATACAATACTTTCCTGGAATCGCCATTTCTCAATATGAACTTATGTTGAATAAAGAGAGCTCCTCGGTCGACATCTCTATCTGGACCTTGAAATAATACAGCGATTATCATATACTGAAAACTTGGCACTGTGAAGCGTCAATCGTGAATACAGGAAATAATGCCTTTTGAAGTTGAAATTTGGTACAGATTCATTCCAGATAAAGAGATCACATATATTTGTATGACATCACAAATTGTATTGCACATATTCAACCAAATTTGTTCAAAATATTGTTACGATTTCTCCTTGGGAACGTCGGCGACCGATGTTATAAAATATAAATATATATACAGGGTGCTTAGGTTTTAAGGCACAAAATCAAAAAACTTCATATTTAAAAGTTCAATAATTTTTTTCTATTAATCAAAATATCTCGCTTACTATTGAGAATATCAATCTGAAATTTGGTGTGGTTGATACTTCTCAGAAAATCATCATTTTGATCAGTTTAATGATATTCAAAATCTACAAAGTGATACATTTCTTTATGCCCCAAACTTTTTCGTAGTATGCATGTGAAGTCTTTCAGTCACCAAATTGGCTGGATCGTCCAATATAGAGGCTTTTTTTGCTTCTGAATTTTTTTTCGAGACACGAACCGTTTTCGTTCTAAAACATGTTAATTTTACCTTCCCTAAAATTTCTTTCTTGGACATAATCCAATAAAAATGAAATTCATGTACTAAAATTGCTTTTTTTTCAGTTTTTGAAGTTGGTTGTTCATGCATACATACTAACATTTTGAACATTTTCAAAATTTTGTCCAAGAATAAAATTTAAGTGAAACATAGGCAAAATTAAAATGTTTTAGAAGGGATTTGCTTATTTACCTCGACAACGGTTCGTTTCTCGAAGAAAATTGTTGAGTAAAAAAGCCTTTAAATTGAACGATCCAGATCCACCCAATTTGGTGACTGAAAGACTTCAGAGGCGTACAACGAAAAAGTTTGGGCGGATAGAGAAGCCTCCATCCCTAAAAATGTATCGCCCTGTAGATTTTGAGTATCTTCAAAGTGTTCAACATGATGGCCTTCCAGGAAGTATTACCCATATCAAATTGATATCTTTAAAAGTCGGCGAGATATTCAGATTAATAGAAAAAAATTATTAAATTTTAATCCCTTGTATCTCCGCTACTGATCGAGATCGGACTTATGTTAATGTGAACTTTTTTTATTCAAATGATGAGATCCATAACCCACTTAATTTTGTGCCTTAAAACCTGAAGCACCCTGTATAATACTGGTATGTAAACATAAATCACAGCCAGTTGCGCGCCGCCGAGATAATGACTTCCGGTATTCTCGGAACGCACCACAATATGCAAGAATTGGTAACTTTGCACTCACCTCTATAATCTGGAAAATACAGTCTCAGATGTCTGTTGGAATATAAAATTTTCTCTCTGAAGAGGTCAAATTTGTTCAGGAACAGTACGAATGAGGCTTCTCTGAAGAAGGGATTATTCACAATCTGCCCGAATAAATTCAGACTTTCTTCTAGCCGGTTGACACTGGAATCTTCCTACAAAAAAAAAGAGAAAAGAGAGATTCTCCTACATGAAGCACTAACATCAAGTGCATATAGAATCTTAAAATGAACTTAAACCAAATATATTGTCCATTTATAGATTTTCCTACTAGGTACACAATTGATAAACAGTTGAGAAAAGAAATAAATGCATGTAAATTCCATGAATATTTTGAGTTTTCTGGCTGTCAAGGGGACAGATCTTCTCTTGGAATAGCTTGATATTACTAGAAGAATGACAACATGATATGAACAAATTATTCCGGTATATTATCAATTTTCTTCGAAATTTCTTGAAATCTTGAAGAAGAGAAGACAATATTCCCCATGAAATTCTATATTTCTAATTTTTATAGCATTCGGAAAGGACAACGTTTATTTATAGAACATTCTTGACCATAAGGTTATTTTTGCTGATAACGTAAAAAATTACAGGGTGTTTCAATTGAATCAATTGAGTTTTTGAACTTTCAATTTTGTAAATTTCATTCATCTGTCATAGATAGCATGTTAAATATACCGAAATAATGTTTGTGGGAAAACATCTTTGTGTTCTCTTATGTTGATTTGTTTCATTGCAATGTATGAATAATATCAACAAAATTTTTTAGACTAGATAGGAATAATTGCAGGTGACAAGGTGATAGTTCTTATAAAATCCTAAAAGGCTTTTGATTGCATTTTTTTAGATATCTAATGGTCCATGAAATATTAACGGAAAACACACTACACTGTATGATATTTTTTGACAGAATATTTTTTTCATTTTACAAATAGAATATCAAACATTAATGTATTATATACAAGACAGACACTGATCTCAGATTCAATTACATTATAGCAACTTTGATTGTAGTTTCTCCACGATAGCCAGCCAAGTAGTGCTTCGGATGACACTTAAAAAGCTAAGGTCCCCGTTTTCCTATAACTCATACAAGTCCTAGACCTACGAGGGTTGCTTTGCAACTAAGTTAGCGGTTAAAAACACTTTTCAAACACGTTTTTCAAACTTCATTTTCCTGATATTACCTATTTGCCACAAATAAAAACACTTTGGATGAATGTATCACCTCATATGTCTAAAATTAAAGGGAACATGCATGGTAGTAGGGTCAAGGTGAGTAATATAGGCAGATTATTCCCCCAATCAAAATAAAAACTGTTTCAGGAAGAATCATCTTTTCACAATAATAAGTAAGCATTTTACTTACAAGCAGAGTCATATCATATCCACTGAGTGATATCACAAATAAAACAGCTCTAACGTCATCAAAACAATATATCCACTTTCTTCTTTGAGATCTTTGTCCTCCCACATCATACATATTAACAATCATATCATTTATACGAAACTGGGTTTCTATTATTCCTTGAGTACGCACCCTGGCTCTGAGTACATCAGTTGCATTTGGGACATATTTTGGGTCACAGATTCGTTCCATATTCTCAAATAAACTGTAAAATAAATTGAGTTCCATGTTCTCAAAATTTAAATGAAACCAAAAGGCACTCCTATGAGTTGAAAAAAAGCGGTAGTCTCACATTAAATTTTTTTATGAATTTATATCAAGTCATGGAAATAAGTAGATGTAAGTGTATATTTCTGAAGGAAGAAAAATAGTCCTGTATTTCTGAAGAAAATAATAAACTTCATTGGACACAAAATAACAAAAATATCTTATGCCAAAAGGCTAACAACCCAAGTCTTTCTGCCAGTACTTTTGATAATTCTGACATTATTTGAAAAAAATGTGAAACTTAAGTTTTAACAATAAATATTCAGTTAAAAAGAACATTTGTTTGTTTGGTGAAAAAGGGGATGGATGAGGGTGATATTTTCTTTTTCGATTGCAAATTTTGTTATGAGTCTGGTAAATCATTGGAGAATAGGTATTATTTTAGTTTTTCGTTGAAGGAGCAAGTCTTATCTTAGTAATGGTTGTCAGGCAGCTTATTTCTCCTATTTCCAGATTCTTCTTGGCTAGTCTTCTAGAATTATTGCTCAATATAACCTGCCCATTTTCCAATACAGGGTGGCAGATCATTGTATCGAGCATTGTATATATTTTACAGGCTGTATTGAGATTTATTTCCTGGTTTTGGTAGATTGAAGATTGTAGGGGGGGGGGGTCGTTAAGGCTGTGCAGCCTCTCAAGCACCTCGACCTATAAGATCTTTTGTGCATGACCCTTAATCTATTCGAAGCATGGGATTCCGAGACTTCGTGCAAAGTTTATAAGTTTCCTGGGAGCTAGGTTCCTGATATCGGAGGGATCTAAAAAGGCCCCACCCAGGAACTTGAGCCTCTTGCAGAAGAATGCTGGGCATTCGCAAAGCAAATGTTCTGCAGTTTCAGCGAAGTTCTCGCAGTAGCGGCAACTATCACTCTTTGTTTTGCCCATCTTTTTGAGGTGATACCTCAGAGGGCAGTGTCCAGTGAGAAGTCCCGTTACCAGTTTCAAGTCTTTCTTGTCCAACTCGAGAAGCTGCTTAGCTTTCCTTGGCGATAGGCTCACTAGCCTTTTCGCTTGTCTTTGTCCTGGCACTTTATTCCAGTGAGATTTCATTTCATCCGCTTCCCAACGTCGAACCTCTTCTTTCAAGTGGGCCTTGGAGAGTCCACAGAAGGGTTCTGGGCCTTCTTTGGCAAGGCAGTCTACTTCCTCGTTGCCTTTAACTCCCTTGTGACCTGGAACCCACATCAAAGTGACCTGGTTGTGTGCAGCTAGTTGTCTCAGGGATTGTTTGCAGTCCCAAGTCAGCTTAGACTCACAAGTGTATGACTTCAGAGCTTTTAGTGCTGCTTGGCTATCTGATAAGATATCGATTTCTGCCCTTCGAGTGTCCCTTTCGAGGCACTCCTGTGCACATATCTCTATAGCATGTACTTCTGCTTGAAATATGGTTGGGGTGTTTTGGTATATTAAGGACCCGAAGTGTTTAGATCTCTTTATTGATATTATTTTTTTATTCTGGTGGTGTGGGCTTTGAAATTCAATTTGTTATCTAGGAGGGTGATGTCTAGATATCTGCAACACGCTGTTGGTGACTTGGTTGGTGATAACTGTTGATTCTGCATCATCAACTTTGGAGAGGTGGATTTCGTGGTGGAATATCATCATTTTTGATTTTGTAGGGTTGGGTACAATTATTTTTGCATCCATTTCATAGTAATTGTGGTCAGTGTTTTTAGTGTTCTCATAATTTTTTCTAACGTCTTTTCATGTGCTATTAGTGTGGTATCACCAGGAAATTGCAGTAGATATGACTTGATCAATATGGTTTATATCCAGATAATTGTGATTATAAATGTCATTACAGTATAATTGTACAACATTGGTGATAAGGGTGAACCCTGTGGCAATCCTTGTTCTGATATGAAACTATCTGATAAATTTCCTTTATGATTTCAAGATTTCTTCGATTGAGGTAAATTTAGAGTGTCCATAAGATATATGGGGGACATTGTATTGAATGGAGTATATATAGCAATCCTATATGACAGGTACTGTCAAATGCCTTCTGGAAGTCCATGAACAGGTCTGCAGAGTATTTCCCAATTTTGTGATTGATTTGTGGGTGTATAGTATATCTTTGATAATACATCAGACTGCTGCATTTTCACTTTGGATTTGAGTTCAGGAGGCTAAAGCCAAAATTAATCAGTACCACCAACATTATTTTTTCAACTTATAGGAGTGCAATAAAGATAGATTTATTCAACTGGATTTGTTCCACAGAAAGTTACATCACAGCACAAATTTACAAAGAAGAAGAAATACGAACAATTTCAAGTTTCAGAATCAGAAATGTAAATAATAATTATAATTAACGAGCTTTATTGGATACCCAAAAGGCTACCGACCGAGGTCCTTCAGCCTTCAGAAATGAATTGTTCTGAAATTTTAATTCCAGCAGCCTCCAGTTCAGATACCTAAACCTAGCCTAAACCAAACCCCAATACTAAATTTTCATTGAAAAATGTACTATACAATATAAAAGCAATGTCAATTTGAAAAACCACCTACATCTTTTTCAGGGGAGGCTGATGCTAGGCAATAAGGCCCCTATGGATAGATAGATAGAATTTATTGGTCTTCATATTACAATATTACATATACTGAGATCAACATATATATCTAAAAACCTATAATTATCTAATCATAGTCACAAAAAAATATACTACTCCACATATAAAATATAAGGTAAATTAGTGCATTTTGTCATTCATCAAACAGTCCAGACACCCCAATAAACCTAGCAGAACCATTTTCGAATTTCAAAATCGTAATAGTGTAGTAATTTATTGCTAATTTATTACTAATTTATTACCACATTCCCGAATTTATTACCCTTCATTAAGGCAAAAAAACCAACGGTTCTGCTAGCTTATATAAACCTAGCAGAACCACACCTTCATAAATATTTTTTTAAAGTTGACATAGGGCATAATTTGTTATTCTTTTATTACTAATTTATTACCATATTCCCGAATTTTTTACTCTCCATTTCAAGGAAAAAATCATCAATTCCGATATTTCGATCTCAACCTAGCAGAACCAAGTATCTCCAAGTATCAGTGAATAGAAATTTCATACAGTCCATAGTTTATTACTAATTAATCACCAATTTATTACAACATTGTCGAATTTATTACCTTTCAATAAGAAGAACAAACCAACAGCTCTGCTAGCTTAATTGACATCAATTGATATCTAATTGAAACAAATATTCAAAATTCAGAATTCTGAATCACCATGTATTCATTGTAATCAAATTTCAGTAGATTGTAGATGAAAATGAATGAAAGATTTTCCATATGATTTATTTTCAATGAATCAGTTTTAACCAAAAAATGTTACCGCCAAAAAATTTGCCGCTGATCGAATAATTTGAAATAAGAAAATCAAATTTCTCATAACTGTATAGTGGCATCTACTTCATCATATCCTGCATTTCAAGTTCTATTATTGATTTCATAATGATTAATAGAGAGCTATGCGATGAAAACACCAAGTGTAGGTAGAAAATATTTTGCGTGGTGAACTAACTAAGTATATTATAATATATGAATATAATATTCTATAATAATAATTGTGGTCCCTATCTATGAACGGGCGCGCTGATTTAATGATATTTTCAACCTCCTAAGGTGTAATGATTCTCGATTTTTATTCTTAAATGATAATCTGAGTTTTTGATACTGTAGTTGTATTTATTGAAAGTGACATGATTTTCGAAAGTTTCGAAAAAACAACATTTTTCAATATTTCCTTATCATATAGGTACTTCAAATCTTAATGCATTATGATTCTTCATGATTATGGTTATAAGTAAATTAGTAATGGAATCGTTCCAAATTATGGTCTGAGTATTATGACAAAAAAGTTTTTCTCCTACATATTCATGATATGAAGCTAATAAAGCCATTGTTTTTTTTTTCATTCAAATCATTGGATAATAAGATTGCCAGTGTGGTTATGAATTAGTAAAAAATTAGTAATAAACTATGGATTGGAGTTTTGTTTCTTCTAGGTTGAGATCGAAATATCGGAATTAATGATTTTTTCCTTGAAATGGAGAGTACAAAATTCAGGAATATGGTAATGAATTAGTAATTAAAGAGTAACAAATTATGACCTTTGTCAAGCATGAAAAAAAAAAGAGTTTTGAAGGTGTGTCTCTGCTAGGTTAATATAAAGCTAGCAGAGCCGTTGATTTCTTCGTTTTGAAGAAGGGTAATAAATTTGCTAATGTGATAATAAATTAGTGATAAATTAGTAATAAATAAGTAATATAATATATATATATATATATAAAATAATAATAAAACTATGGACTGTATGAAATTTCTATTCACTGATACTTGGAGTTTTGGTTCTGCCAGGTTGAGATCGAAATATCGGAATTGATGATTTTTTCCTTGAAATGGAGAGTAAAAAATTCGGGAAATAAATAAGTAATAAAAGAGTAACAAATTATGATGTATGTCGAGCATGAAAAAAAGAGTTTTCAAGGTTTTCAAGGGTGATTCAGAATTTTGAGTTTTGCACCACCCTGTTTTTGTTGAGCAATAATAA